>CABFOW010000028.1:0-76456 GCA_902141385.1 Timema californicum
GTCAGGGGTGGGGGAAGGGGAGGGAAAAAAGTGTTTTGATCCGTTAGCGGAAGTGGGGTTCCCATACGCCCCGCTAACTACTCACAGTACATCCAGAGGTGATTTGAATCTCTACCTTTCGGTCAAAACAAACCAGAATAAAGTCCATCCATCGTAGGAGAGCGTGTAACTAAAAGCCAAAAGAAGACTTTTATTGTAAACATTGGTTGAAAGTTATTACTATTAACCTATGTGGAAGTTAATATTATTTTTATTTATACTATATTATTAATCAAACGTCTTAATAAATGAGTCTAATGTGAAAGAAGCATCATACTTTGGTTTGGGCATGTTGAAAAAAATGAGTGTGCGGGGGGTGGGGGCAATGATGAAGTAAATATTTGAAAGTAAAGTGTATGGATCAAAAGGAAGGAGTAAGTCATGTAAGACGTGGCTAAATGTTGTAGATGAATGTGTGAAAATGAGAAACGTTAAGATTTTTAAGAATAAATGAGGATATATGACTCTCTGTATGGATTTTGTTGAAGCGAAAAGAGTATGCAATAATAGAGAAGTGTTGAGATATTCAGTGGGATGTATTAAGTACGGAGCAGTTTTTTTTTTTTTTTTGTTTTATGCACAGTTTCTTGCCTACCACGTAAGGGAACGGTATGATTTTGTATGTATGTGTACATTAGCTCCATGGCTTCTTTGGTGCTGACTGAGAGCTAAAAGCTTTGAAAATTTACCAGACCAAATTATGTATCCCTACGCCGAGCCATATGATCTACAAAAACATGTGTTTAGCAGCTGTCACTTCTGATGGTAAAAATTAGCACCAAAGAAGCCATGGGGCTACTGTACATGGGAGAGCAAGAGAAGTGCTGCAGACGTTTATAAATCTCGGATTATTTATTATGTGGTTTGTTATTTTTTAAATGTGGCTTTCGATAAAAATACAGGCGAAAGATCTGACCAGTTAGAAAGTTTAAATTTTAAGCTTAGAGTGTTTTTTTAAACAAATGTATGATATCTTACATAAATCCCGATAAAACAATTACACATTATCTCAAAACGTTATGTTGTGACCCTATCAAAACATTACCTTATTTGATAGAGGAAATCTAGATATAGGTTTTTAAACTTTTGATTCAATCTTTTTTTTAACTCTAAAACAAAAATTTAATCTTACTAACTAGTTGGAAACCTGCTGAAAATACTGTATTCTCCTACATTTTGTTGAAAACAATATTTAAAAATATCAAACAACTTCTTAATTAATCCGCATCTTGGTGCTTTACCATATAACACTCTTAATGAGCCACCCTTACCAGTAGTCCCTTGTTTGAGCCCATCACTATCATAGTCAGTGATGGGGAGATTGGGTTTGAATCCCGATTGGATGTACCAAGGATAGTTTTCCTTAACCTATTTTTCCACACTCACTCCATGAGGATACATTTCTCCTAAAGATCTATATTACCTACCCCTAATTAATTAGTATGATTAATGTATGCGTATAGCCCAAAGGGGTACGAAGGGTCCGTGAAAAAACAAACAAATTAAGATAGAATTAATGGACCAGTATCATCACTCACAAATGACAGTATAACGCTATCTCACTTTGACAGAGATATTTATGTTTTCTGGCAGACACAAACTAAGATCCTAATTTTTTGTGGTTCTGTTACTCAAAGACAAAGCTACTTTCACTTTCAAGAAAAGTAAGTCACTGTCCATTCACATATAGGATGTTCTGTTCACACAGCTCGATCCGAATCAATATTCTGCTGTGTTGACTTTGTGATGACTGATTTCACATACGCATCTGACACATCTCATGTGGTGGCCAAACATTTGAATACAGAGCTTTCAGAACAACAATCGGTTAAATCGAACTACTTTTTCAGTTTCCACAGAACTAATGCAAAAATGTATTCATATAAGACTATCTGTATTTAATTCATTCACTTATTTATCCTAATATGCTCATAAGCTTCTATATATCTATTTACCTATCTATATGTACGTTTATATTTGTATATCTATTCCTTTCTCTTTATGTAACTTTATCATATACAAATTTGTCACATTATTAATACATATTTATATTATAAAAATTATATGAGTCATATAGAAATCGATAGTTAGTAAAGCAACTATATATTTCTTTCTAACCTAAATACACTTAGATAATAGAAGGAATTTGTCCAAACTATATGGTGGATTCTTAATCAAAAATCATCGAAAATACTGGCTAATAATAATTAATTAGCACACTGGTTATTTTAGTTTAATTTAATTATCATGAAATGGCCCTAATATAAATAAATATATATTACTTTTGACCTTAATGTTTAAACTTTCGATATTTAAAGCTTTATACCATGTTAGACATTGTTTTAAACTAAATTCAGAGACTAATGATTACTAACTTAATATATTTAAAATTTGTGATTGCTGTTACAACTGATACAAACAAACACACATTTTTTTTTATTGACCTCTCTAAGATGAATTATATGATTATTTAAAATCTAATGGATTTTTGGTCTGTTTTGACTTTAATGTCTTATAATCGACATACACCTGTTGTTATATTTTAATTATTGTAATCATTTGATGTTTCTTAAAATATTATAGCATTGGATGCATAATGATGGAAAGATACAATAACTGTATATTGGATATTTATATATAATTTGAATGTGTTGCTTGGCTATTTACGTGTCAAAAATATGGACGTAAACTGAATTAACCAAATATATTTTTGTTTAATAATTGTGACGTCTTAAAAGAATAAAAATTAATTGTAGTTTTATTTTAACAAATACAATTGCAAACATTTTATAACCAGAGAAAAATATTTGTTATAAATCCAAACCCTCTTGAATTTCTAATCATTTAACAATTTTTCCACAAAACATTTTCTCTTTTTTCCCCCTTTTCTTTCAAGTTTGTTTGGAAATGCGTTCAGTCCCAAATAATTGGCCTACATCGCTACCTATTCAGCTGTTGGCATTAAAACGTTATTCTCCTTGTTTCTTAGTGGCTATTTCTGACCAGTGAAAATTATTCCCCCTAATTACAGTTACGCTTTAGGCTATGGTCCCCATATCGCTTGCTTTAAGGAGTAGTCCAGTTTTTTCAGACAAAAGAAAATTTGTGATTTTGGACACGCAACACCTGAAGCTTCTGTTTCAAACCCCGTCATGGATTTAACTTCCGTGCAGACGAACCAATATTATAGTTTGGGTCACTTTTTTTAGAATGCCCTTAGGTTTTTTTGAATGTCAATAAGTAGTCATGTTTTTATTATTATTGTTATTAAAGTCCCCTCGAGGTGTTGAAATGTTCTAAACACAGATGATCTTTAAAGACGTAAACTATAAATTATGTTAATTCGCTTGTACCTACCAGCAGTTAACTTATTGTTCCCAAATTTGTGATATAAGTAAGGTTAAGGATGAAAATAATAGATATAAAATTCATATGAGTTATCCTTGATATCAGATCTTGTGGCTCATCATATAGCTCAGAGTTGATGCTTCCAAATATGTTGCTGTGGCTGACTCTGATAGTCTCATGTGTGGTTCTACTAGTAGCCGAACTAATGCGAATAAATCGGACCATGTACCTTATAATTTTTAGATCATTTCAGATTTATCCAGCAAAATATCGAGGCTCTCAAAGTAGTATATATTAATTTTTAAACCTGTCTAAGACCATCTGAAGTAGTACTACCCAACGTAAGAAATCATACCTTCAATTTGTAAATGGATGAAAGGTTAGGTTATGTTAGGTTGGCCTAGTTTGTTATATATATTTTAATTTATTTGAAGTGTTTAACGTAATTTTCTGAACCAACTGATTATATTAGCACATGCCTTATAATCAAACTTAAATCTGGAACAGACACAACATCCAGTCCCCGGTCCGTAATTCAACACTGTGAAAGAGTAACCCACATTTCACAATGATACATTTTTCAGCCATACCTAGAATTTAGCCCAGGACCCTGGCTCAGTAGACAGACACAATACCGACTGAGCTAAGGTGTTGAACGTTTGTTTAAAAAAAGAAGTAAAATTCTGCTTGTTATATTAAGAAAGAATGGCTAAAGTGAGAATTAACTAAATTAATTTTATTTTTAGTAAAAAAACTACACGATTTCGTTATATATACTATTTGTGAATACAATAGTGTTTTTCGGTATCATTGTCCTATTATTTGATCCTCCAAAAACTTTAACTATTACGTCTGTTGAGATTTGCACTCTGTAAAAAGCCACATACAAGCTGGTTTGAAAACTGGCTTGAGCAGATAAATACCAACAGTATCTAAGGTTTTACCTTGGGACTTATTAATAGTGATTGAATTTCCTCCGCCTCAAAATAAAAGTGGCCAAATCAAATTTTAGTATGAAACACACATTCCAATATATGTCCTGTTTAGTATTTAAGTTCCTTAGGAGCATAATTATGCTTCTCATTTCTTAAGTTTAACTTATGTTGCGGTATTCCTTAGGGTGTCAAACTGTCTAATAACTCTACTGGATGGTTGTCTTTTTCTCGCTCATTCTCACAGTCAAATGAGTCCTCCACTGATATAACTATAGGCCTTTCCTTCTAAAGTACTATTATTATTACTGTTATTATTATTATTATTATTATTATTATTATCACTGCGTCTTGCTATCCGTTCGGGTTATACGCACTTACGCTAATGTGTAATGGTAGGGTGATTGTGAGATGAAATGGAGGACCTACAGTTTAAACGTGGGATACGAACCATGGTGGAAGCCAGGCATTCCACACATTCCCAAGTTGTGATTAATACACGTCTTGTCAGAGGTGAGGGAATGGTTTGGCAATCAGATAAATATGTGCCAGGACCGAGGATTGAAACCAGGACCCCCAGTACAGAAATCCGACACCTTACGCAGAGACCGCCAGTTCACTTTCTAAAGCACTGTCTACTTACCCATTTATTTTAGAAAATTCGTTATTGCATGCAAACAGGATAGCTGTGTTAAAAAATTCAGAGATATCAGTTGGGCTCAGCCTATTTCTAAATGCATTGTGAATTATATCGAGCTAAATTTAAATTAGTTCTTTATGTATATTTCCTGTAAAACCTAATCTATAGGCTTACTTGTATTTAAATTTTAAATAACACGCTTCTGTGGTGGCATGGTGTAAGGCATCATTCTCTTAATAGAATGGACCACCGATGACAGAAATCCCGGTCGGGCTTACTGAGGGAATTTTCCTTACATGTTTTTACACTCTCCCTCCACGCAACTGTGGGTGCACTCCCTTTAAAAACTCATCCTTCTTCATCCCTAACATATTAGTGAATTAATAGGCTCTACGGATAGTAAAACACGGTGCTTGAAAATAATTTTATAAAAATATGGTTAAGTTTTGTAGTCGTAGCGTTAAGACGTCATAAACAAACAGCCCAACAATCCAACATTAGTTTTATTTATAAGGCTATGTTCATTTGTTACTCTGCAGTGTTAGCTGTTTTTTAATTAAAGCACTAATCGGGTTGTATGAATACATATCTAGGCTGTGTAAATGTAAGCTAAATTTAAATATGTTTTTATCGTTGTAACTTGATTATAGTAAGTTCACATCCTAAATTGTTGCCTTGCCAGGAATCTCAACACTTTCCCCAGTGATCTCGATACTTTAGTTTCTTCATGCATTCCGACTAATTTTTTTAGTTTATCCTAGCCAAGCCCATGCACTCACCGAGCAGGTAGACTGGACTATCTCATTATTAGTGTTATTTATATATATATTTATATATATTGATAAGGTATATAAAAAGTTATAGCTGCATATCCCATTAATTGATGGGGTCTACCGTCTATGAATACGTGAAAGTAGATCTAGTAATTTTTTCTAGCACACTTCGGTGGCCGCGTGACCCAACACGTTATCTCACAGTAGACTAGATTAACGATGACGGGGATATCTAGTTTTGAATCTTTCTCGGGTGTACTGAGGGTACTTTTTACAATATGGTTTGCCACTTTACTTCCACATAAATGCTGGTACACCTCCTCTGAATATGACATTCCCAGTCCTTAAAACTATTAGCGTAATTAGTACACAACCATATAACCCAAACGGGTAGTAAGATGCAGTGTTTTTTTGTAACTTTTAGATGTGTTCATTTGTAAGTATATTGGGGTATAGTTTATTTAGCATATAAATGATAATAAAGTAGGCTACATAAATAATCTAATCAACTTTTCCGTTTTTCGAAAATTTAGTTTTTCAACGTTATTCAGTGACATCCAATATTAAAATTAAAACTAGTTAATGTGAGAGACTACACACTTCCTAAGTATCATTTGAACCTATACTAAAATACCCATGTCAGCTATTTGTTTTAACTGACATTTGAAAACAAAGAATTTATCAAGACAATCGGATGAATTCTAAACCAATTATTGCCAAATCAATATAATTTCACCTAAAGATGGACTAGTAGTTAATTTAAGCACTGTTTTATATTAAATGTGAACTCATCGTCAAATTTACTATTTATGTTTATTATTCTGTACGTATAGGCACTATACAAAAGCCCCATCTACATATTTCGTATCTATAAGTTTATAGTTCTCCTTAGAGGTTGGATAAAATTTAATTTTCCTAAGAATTGTCGCTACGGCTGACAATAGTGAGACAATCAAAGATAGACAAATAGTGAACACTAATGTGTGGATAAAATGATACCATATGTTTTACTAAATTAAACGACGTTTTATAAAATAATAGTTTTTCTCATAAGTTTTACTTTAAATTTAATAGAAATTCATAGATTTAAGGCCATCATTATTTTAACTAGAAATATTAAAAAAAACTTAAATCTTGCTGATACCGTTTTATTTCAACAAGTTTCCATTAGTTGAAACGATATTTCGGGATTCGGCCTGTGTTCTTGAAATTATAAATCTAAATTACTTTTAAAGTTTTTTCAGGAACTATAAAAACAAAGTAGTTTACCGGGTATGTAGACGAGGTTTAACGCACACTTAAGTTAAATATTTTCCTTATACACTTAGATAACGTGTCCATTTTGACATTCAACCATTCCCTTAAGATGACCTATTCCTCTTGGTGTTATTTAACCTCGTACAACTTTATTATATTACTAATGCTGTACAGCCCTGATGTCAGGATTTTATTCAATTTAGTTGATAAATGACAACCTTATCACGGAAATTGTACCTGAAACCTTTGAACTAATCCCAGCGTCCGCGCTTTCTGATAGTTCAATTTGACAAACACTTTCACTTTGCCACATCCATCTCACCTTCTTTATTTTAAAATATGTTTTGGGTATTTAAAGTGCAAATTTTGAAGCAACTGATTATATTAGCACATGGCTTATAAATTAACTTAAAACTAGAACTGACACAATATCCAGGCGTTATTTTATCATTGTGAAAGAGGAAACCTAAATTTCAGCAATGATACATTTTAGGTCATGCCAGGAATTAAACCTGGGACCTATATCTAAAGAGGCAGACTCGCTAATGACTAAGCTAAGGGGATAGTTTCATAGTCAGACTTTGCATGCCTAAAGTGCGAGTCAATACTAAATACAAGACGACACACACCTACCTAGATCAGAATGGAATGAGTCAGTTTCACGTATGATCTAGGTAGGTGTTGTCTTGTATTTAGTATATCATTGCACTTGAGGCGTACTCAATTATAATTATGAAATTGGCTCAAGGTGTCGGATGCTATCTTATACTGTACTTGTTATTGACCAGAATAGCTCGGTAGCGAAGCACTGGGATGTGGTATTTAATTAACGTATTCAGATTAACAATTTTTTTTAATAATACATGTTAATTTTTTCAATTTTATTTTATATTGTAACTATGTCCAAATAACCGCACCAAATGCCCCTTAGCTATAAACTAAAACCTACAACAAATACATTTTGTAAGATCGTGTTAGATTGTCTCAAAAAGTTATTATATTTATAATTATAGTTCATAATTATGCAATATGATTGTGATCTGCCGCAATTACTTTTGATAAATAATAACAATATCTACTTTTAAGATAAAACCTCACTTTAAAAAAATTATAAAAAAAGTTTGTTGTTTACAAACGGTTTTTAACAAAATTCTCTATGGAAGAAGATGGTTCTGACAATAGTTGACGCCACAATATGCACTTATATTTAAAGTATTCCTAATGATTGTGGAGAATCTGAGCAAACTACGAGCATGAATAACTCAGAAACCGAATTATAACATCACTGTGGCAAGTAAAAGACCTTGAGTTGAATTCCTGTTTCTAAATGTAGACTAATTTTCAACCGAATGAAACAAAATAATTTAATTTATTTCTGCAAAGTTTGGATGACCTGAAGCAATATTTGTCCAATAGGATTGTGTATTAAGTCTACCTCTGAAATTATGTGCCACGCATTATAATATATTAGATTTTACCAATTATTTCCAAAGTGCACTGCCACAGAAGGTAACCTTACTATCACGTGCAAAATAAACAAAATGAAGGTGTTGCTTCAGGCTTTAGCTTGAAGCTATCAAAACAGTTGCTCATCGCACACAAAGGGGTTACTCACGAATTTGGTTCAGCCAATAAGATAATCACCTCGCGTGTCCTTTAGAGTGTATCATGTCTGATTATGTTAAAGCTTAAACATTCTTGACTTTTACTGTTAGCTCCAATTTTTTTTATTTAGCATTCTAGTTTTTCATTGACCCTTTTTTAGGCTTAGCTGGTATTTTAAATAGATTGTCCATCAACTTTGTGTGTGTGTATGTGTGTGTGGTTTGAAAATGTCGACAACCATCTGTTTTATTGTTATATTTGAAAATTGTCTTATAGCAATCTATTGTATCCTTCTTCGTATCTTCGTAAGTGATGACGCTAATATCAGTCTAATATTATAATTTGACAGTTATTGACTTACAAGTGACATTGAATTTTTTTAAAATCACATTTAGCCTATATACAATATAATATTACTAGGATTAAATTTATCTGACAAAAAGATTAAGTTCACGTATTTTTTTCTTCCCAACGTTTTATTACCCGTTTGGTTTATAAGCTTAAGTACTGACTACGCTAATGGTTTTAGGGTTTAGAAAGGCTATTTGAAAAAATATAGAGGCTTACCCATATTTTCATAGAGGGAGGGTGGAGAACCAATTAGGAAAAAAAAACACCCTCGCCTACACCCGATCAAGATTCGAACCTCTATCTCCTAGTCATCGGCAGTCTGTTGTACTGCAAGAGTAGCGCAAAAGAAAATGCGGTCACCAAAGTGGGTAATTTTACGTATTCATACGCCAGTCAGTAGATAATGTGATCTGAGATGTTAAGCTTGATAAATATGATCAATATGATATACCTATAAAATAACGCTTAGAATATGATAAAATATTATTATTAATGTTGGCCGTTATTTTTACTTGTATTTTCTAAAAGTTTTTATTGTCAAATTTATACTAGAATCTAGGTGTCTAATTTTTAAGTAAGTCAAAATTACAACTTCTTATTTGACTTATTTTTCGTAAACATAGCATAATATCAACCCACGACTTACAACTAATCTAACCGAGGATAGTAGACCTTAACCTAATATGGTCTACTTTATTCGCCTTAATGCCTGGATCATTTCTAGTTGAATAACAGTATTGATACTTTTAAAAATAATAAATATCTTTATTAGCACAACCGAGTATCGAGCTAATCTTCCACAAACTCGTGGTTGAGAGAAAAAATGAGATTTATAATAATATAGTATGAACACAAAAAATATTTGCAATTTTAATTTTAACGAGTTTGATAAAACAATAGAATATGTATTTGCTTTTAAAAATAAGTGAACTCACTTATAAGAAGGGTCGAGATTTCGATCAGCTTGAACCCTGAGATTTATCAATATTAATAAAAATATTTGCTGATATTATAACATTTTTGGTAAGTTTGAGTTGTAGTAGACCTTCGTAACCAAAATGTGTTATGTAGTATTTTTGCAGAAAGACGCATTGCACATAAATAATAATCATAGGTTAGTTTTTGTGTTATCACGCTTTACGTCTAAAACCTTCATTTCCCGAGTTCAGACAAATGTATTTATTATTTCCATGTCTTGGTGGAATAGTTTCTAATATTTCTCCTGACCATCATGTGAAGAGGGTTACAGAAAAAGACGAACGTAGAAGGAATAGACTATTGGATGGGGAGAAGATTTAAAATAGCCACCCACCAGTTTGTCCAAGAGAATCAAATAAATTGAGTTGACTGAAGCATATTCCTTTTGAAAGTAGAGGGTGGGATTTGGGAGGAGTGTATTTTGGTCAGAGGGTATGCATGGCTATTTAAATATATATGAGAGCTTCATACGTTTTTATTTTAAACTTGAATTTGAAGGTGGCCACCTCGGTAAACGAGAAATTTCCACACAAACTTCCGGCTTTAACGCAATATTTAATTCTATGATGCCTTATTTCAAAATATGGTTTATGTTAAAATAAAGTAATATGATTCCAAAAAGGTTATTTTTCTTTGAATACCCTGTAGTTTGAGTTTTATAAATAGAAAAAATGTGTTAAAATGTGGCACTATATTATTTTTAACAACTTTTTAAGCATATTTGTGGAGCTAGGAGACTAGGTTTGGTGAAACAGGGCTCTAGATTTTGTCCTCTTTACTTCGAGATTAGAAGTTATATAATTTTCTTTCCTCTCTTTATTATTGACATGACAAAGAAAGGACGAACGGGAATATAATCTTATACAAAATAGAGAAGTACAGCAGTTCTAGAAAACGACACAGACCATTGTATTTTAATCGGTGTGGCCTGATAGCGATTTATACTTTCTCACTGACCAAGGCGGTCACCTTAAAATGTAATGGAAGGTAGCGTGATTAAAGTTAAGTATATATTCAGATTTTATTACTAAACACATTTTTGGCCAAAATAAATATTGATTCAGTATATATATTCTGTACACATGGTAATATCAATAGTTCTTAAATATTTGCCATAAGCATAATGGCGTTTGAAAATAAACATTTTAAATAAAAAGGGAAAAGTCCTGTTTAAGTGCCGTGATGTCTTTGACAAATATTTCATAGCCGTCGAGATTAAGGCCTACTATAAGTATAAAACCAAACTAAATTAATCTATTGTATTCATATTTTATTTTTTTGATCGAAGAATTTTTTTTTAATGAAAAACATTAAAAATACGTACCCTAACTCGCGTTCGCATCTATCTCACATAAACGTGACGTTAGCTAACGCGAAAGCATTTCAATATCTCTGTGGTGTAGCTGTCAGTTCACCTTACTATGAATCTAATGGTCCCGGCTCGATTCCTACCTGGCACAATAATTATTTTTGCCTTAAGGAGATGTATCACAGTGGTCACCAGGGTTTGGTTGATTAGGTTTAAGCTAGGTTTAAAATCTCTAATGGCTCTACGCCTTCATAATCATCATCATATTATTATTATTATTATTATCTCATTGCGAATACCACGTATGGACAATCTCCATAGGTGTACCATGGGTCACGCTCTATTCCACAAGAGCGGTGAGTATTTTATACAAACAGGTGAAGCCATGGGTCACGCTCTATTCCACAAGAGCGGTGAGTATTTTATACAAACAGGTGACCGCACGAGATATTATATATCTTTCTCAGTTAAAGTTGCCGTATGCTAAAAAAAAAGAAGAGTGTAATATAAAAGAGTGCGTATATGATCGCGTATCACCGAGTCTAGGAACTTATTCCAGATAAGTATTTTTTTAAATGTTATTTCAATAATAATGTAGAAATTAACCGATTTGATGCGAAAATGTGTGCCAACATAGAAATTTTATTACCGATCCGGTACAATGCGATACGGGCAGATGTGTACTAACCTATATACTTCAACAGTAGAGCTTATTTAATGATTGTTCATTTTATATTACATTTTTGGTAAGAAAGATAGTGTTTCGTGGATTGTATTTGAATAAAAAAATCTACTTTTGTCATTTATGTTAAAAAAAACCTTGATGATTTTACATTAAAAACGGTAGGTACCTTTAACATTTTTCCTAACACCCCTCCTTATTACCTCCCCTCACAAAAAAAATTACATCATCACTAAGACAAAAAAAACGAGCGCATATTTCTAGAATTAAATATGTATTAATACAGAACTTTAGAAAAATAAACGTTGCTACTTAATATTAAACGAAATTGATCTAAATAATGTTTTGACAAAGCCTTTGTTACAAAATAATATTTATTTCTTGTTTATTATTTTAGATGTTTACCTTTGATAATATTTATATTCTTGGAAAACATTCTGCAAATTATAGTTCTAGGATTTGCGTACTACTGTATACGTTGAATGTTAGAAAATTACTATTCCTATTGGAAAAACAAAAGGGGTAGAAAACAAAACGATCAAAAAAGTAGATCTACAAAAAACAGATTTAAATGATTATTTCGAATGCGACTTGGTTTCCCACGATATGAGAAGCTGTGGACGAGAGGTGATCCATAATATACAGTACCACGCCCCATATATAGATAGCGTGCCGACACACGCTGGTACAGGTGAGGCCAAGAGTTGGACAATGGGAATCCACTGACTCCACGTCTCACTACCCGTCCGGGCTACACGCAACTAATTACACTAATGGGGTGGCGATGAAGAAGGTAGACTTTAAAAATATACCCACATTTGCGTAGAGGGAAAGTGGGAAACTATTTACGAAAAAAACACATGAGTATACCTGACTGGAATTCGAACTCCAGCATCCCCTCCCCATCAGCTACACATCGCAGACTAGATTAGATCGTTATTTAGTCAACGTGTTCACAACAGTGTGATTTAAAGGAAGGCCCTGCTAAACGTGTGTATTATAAATACATAGTTGTACCAACAAACATCTTTCAAAATGTCTTAACATAGGACATCATACACCAGTAGATACAGTGTAAGGCTCGAAAACTACAGTTTTACCGATAGGGAGAGGGAGGTTGAGGTTCACATCTTGGCCTGGTAATTTTTTTGGGGGATTTACTACTGTGGATTAAATCTCCTCAATCTAAACTTCTTCCAAATACCCTCCCCAACATTACCCCCTAGAGTAAGTCGTCAATACCAATGGTGTTTAATGCTAATCAGGCCATACTAGTGTAAATAAGATATGGGGGGAAAATACACATCCAAACCTAGTGACATGAAGTGTAATGGGAAGATATTAGTATATAAACTGTGTCCTGAGAGTGAACCCATGGTCTCGTAGATCTTTAGGTGACCTATAGTTTGTCAGCCATGGAGAAAAGCCTAAAATGACAACAGGGTACACACATTTTTGTGAATAGCATGATTAGTTTTATTTTTTCTCCGTGTCTTACTACCCGTCCAGTCCAGGTCATATATATTTGTGTAACTATAATGGGGTAGGGGTTAGTAAGTTGAAATATTGAGTAAATGTAGCCTACTCACATTTATGTGAAAGGTTAGTGAGGAAACGTTGAGGAAAAACACCCTTGATACCACAGACAGGTCTCCTCAACCCAACCTACCTGGACTGGGTGACCCATCCATCTTTACCGCGTGTCCCCCGATGCCCAGATCACCCTTATAGTGAAATTCGAATCACATTGACGCACTTTCACACCACGTGAATACTATTATTATTATTATTATTATTACTATCACGTCTTACTAACCGTTAGGAATGCCAGGTCTACACCGTGGTTCGGATTCCACATTAAATAGTAGGCCCTTCATTTCATCTCACAATCACCCTACCATTGCACATTAGCGTAAGTGCGTATAACCCAAACGGGTAGTAAGACGCGGTGCTAATAATAATAATACTAACCGTTAGTATTGTACGCACTTATGCCAATGTGTAATGGTAGGGTGATTGGGAGATGAAATGGAGGACCTACAGCTTAACGTGGAATCCGAACCACGGTGGAGGCCTGGCATTCCCCACATTCACAAGTTGTGATTAATACACGACTTGTTATAGGTGAAGGAAGGGTTTGGTAATTAGATAAATCTGTGCCGGGACCGAGGATTGAACCCCGGCCGCCAGCATAGAAGTCTGACACCTTATCTCTAGACCCCCAGGTCACCACGTGAATAAAAATCATTCAAACTCTCCAATATTACTACCAGTTTCCCATAGTGGGTTTGGTCATAGTATGAAGTACAACGTTCCCCTTAAGGTGAGGATTTAAGGACCGCGAGAAAATAATAATATTTTTGAAGTTTTTATAGCAAAGCTTTTTTTCGTCAAAATAAATCAAATAATTCTCCAGTAATGCCATATAGTTGAATTTTCTTCACATGTCGATACCAACAGTTCTTTAATAAAGTGTTCTGTATCTTAATTAGGCCTACAAATCATTCTCTTCATTTAAAAGTTTTTCATCTAGTGCTGCTATGCTCATGACAGTCATAACTTATTCAACAAACTGTTGATATTGCCATGTGGAGGAAATTAAACTTTATATTTGTACTGAGGCAATATGTGATTTGATTTGGCCAAAAAAAGTTTTATTATAAAAATTGCAAAACACTTGACTTTAATCGCATTCCTTGCACCATCACTTTAAAGGGTGCGTTTTGGTTCGAATCCCCGTCAAGGAAATGCAAATGTAACGTAGGTATTGAATGTATTTCCGTAGTTATCTGTTAAAAGTAGCCCATTTGTGATATGTATATAATTGTAGAATCATTAATATAAAATTATTGATATAGAAATAGCTCTATTAGGTTTCAATAAAACTATGTTAATTGGTTATATTTAGGTTCATTTTCCAATTTATTTGAATTTATTTTCGAATAAAACTAGATTTGGTAAACATGGTTTGAAACAAAATGTAGGCTATCATGAGTTTATTATTATTATTATTATTATTATTATTATTATTATTATTATTATTATTATTGGTACCGCGTCTTAATATCCGTTCGGGTTGTACGCACTTACGCTAATGTGTAATGGTAGGGTGATTGTGAGATGAAATGGAGGACCTACAGTTTAACGTGGAATCGAACCACGGTGGAGGCCTGGCATTCCTCACATTCACAAGATGTCTTGTCAGAGGTGAAGGATGGGTTTGGTAATCAGATAAATCTTTGCCGGGACCAAGGATGGAACTCCGGCCGCCAGCATAGAAGTCTGACACCTTACCCCTAGACCGCCAGGTCACCTTTTTTTTTAACTTTGGCCCTTAATCAAATGGCTATAATCTATTAATATAATATTAGTCACTTAATCCTGTTATGAATCAGAGGGAGGATGTTGAAATGTTTGTATCTTCGTAATAGTCTGCTTCCCTATTCGTGTAGAATATCAATCATCCACTTCGGTGGCCACATGGTCTAAGTTAGTCCTCTCTCGCAATATACTAGAGTGCCAAAGAAGAGGAGATCAAGGTTTGATCTCAGCCGGGTTTATTATGAGTGGTTTACCCTATATGGCGCATTTACTACTCTCCTCCCACGCAAATGCGAGTAAGCTTCGTCTAAATTCAACCTTGCAAATTCCTAAATCATTAGTGTAACTAATACATAGGTATACATCCCGAACGAGTAGTAAGAAACGGTGCTAAAAATATAAAAAATATCAATCAAAGGTTACACTAACTTGATTAACTTATTAACACGTGAAAGTGTATTTAGTAATTTTTCTAAATGTTTTTACATCCATTACTATTTCCAGTTTTTTTATTCAAGCCATATATTTTCCGCTACCAGTTTGCTAGGCTTGTCGTAGCTTCATATGCCTTATAATATAACTTATGACTAGTACAGGCACAACATCCAGTCTCGGCCGTTAATTTATCACTGTGTAAGAGTAACCCACACTCAGCATTGATTGATTTTTCGGCCATGCTGGGTATTGAATCCGGGACGCTTAGCTCAGTAGGCAGACACGCTACCTACTGGTCTAAGGTGTCGGATTCCTTCTACCTGTTCAATATGCAAAATTAATTTTTATTATTATTAAAAAAAATGTAATTAAACGCAATATTTTATTTTTATTTTCAAAACGTCTGTTCCGATCAGAATTGTACTATAGTTTTAAATTCTTTGAAATTGACTCAATTTGGTATCGCACAGACTTCAGCCGTATTAAATGAACCCCTCTGTCATTTGATTCCCAGCTTTCCTCCATTTGTAATGTCCAACTTGACGTCAAAACAGTCCCCCAACCCCGACTCTCTTGAACATCATGCCATACACACTCCTGTTTAATTCGCACCGAGCAAAAACAACTTCACCTCATGTTGAGGAGAAGTGAGGGGGGCGGGGCCTCTCAGGCTGCACGTGTACCTAGGCCACGCCCCTCTCCCCCTCCTCGACAGGTGAGTTATGTGACGTCACCGTTTAGGTGGAAGGGAAAACGAAGGAGATGGAGGCGAGAGACACCTGCACGCCGTCCGGAGAACTAACATTCATAGGAGACCCCCAAGAGGATAAACTAATACATCTTGTCAGGAAGTCTTTTATTTTTATCTCTCAAGTCCAAGAAAGCATGACGAGAGGGATGTATTGTAAGAAATATAATACAGCAGCAGCATTCGTCTGCAGAGATAATACAAAACCACAAGGAGTACATCTTAGTGATATAGTATTGCGCATCTGGGCTACAATAATTGTTGGCTAGTATTGGAAAGATTAGCCAGTACTAAGTATGTACTGCTGCCCAGGGGATACCCGAATATTCTAATCGTACATTATTTTCTTGGAAGTTCTTCCCATGTTCCGATGAGATGAGATGATGGCAATAGTGAGCATGAGTGTGCAGAAAAAGTGGTAACACTTAAACATAGCTTAAGCCTAAGCTAAGCTAAATTAACCAAACACTAGTGACGATTGGGGTATTCCCCTTTCGGATTTTTTTTTACATAAATTACCAGCTGAGAATCGAACCCGGAACCTCCATATACATAGCCGGGTACACTGACCACTACACCACTGGGCTGATTATCTCACTGTAAGACTTGGGCTGATGCCTCCTAAGTATATATTTTGGCCAAATTTAATAATAAAATGATACCCTACTCATAACGGTTTCTTTTGACTCTCTTTATAATTTATAAATTTGTTCAATAAAACCTCTCTAGGTGGGTATGAGGTTTAAATGACTGTATTAATCAAAACCAAGAAACTTTCTATGAAACGTATTATCTCTTAAATGCGTTGTTTTAAAAGATATATCGCTTTGCCAACTTAAAAAACCCACTATGTATAGGCCTATACGTATAGAGTATAAACTAATGATGTCTCTTTTTTTCGATCCAGGGCGCTTATCACTTTCAATATTCAAATGTGGCCCTTCTCTTAACAGGTTTGGTAGCCCCTGGTATAAGTCATCATCCTCGTGTTAGACTGGCCTAGCGATGACAGGTCGGGGTTCAAATCCCAGTTGGATCTACTGAGGGTGGTTTTTTTCCTAAATGTTTTACCACACAAATCATGGGAATTGGATTTTCTTGCAGCACAAATTCAGCACTCAATATTGGCTGCCAACTTCACGGATCTCACCCTAGAAACTCGCCACACCCCAACACTGGCCTTATTACTGTTTTCCGATTTACTAATGCGGATTTAGTTCCTCTAAATTATCCTGATCCATACCTTCACCATCAATAGCAATGGTGTGAAACGTAATAGATCTACATATATACAAGTTTACATAAAAATGACAATTAATGTCATCAACACAAAATACAACACAAACATTTTTAAAAATCTACAGGAAATCTCAGGTAATTGCGAGGACACGAGTAAAAAAACAATGTTATAGGGGAAGTGATTAAATTAAATTAAAAAATACCAACTCTCGCATTAAATTGTCCCTCTTAAAGCAACAAGCACAAACATGTGTACTGTTCGATAGCAATTCTAGAGACTTTGATGACCTTTCAATTAGTTTTAAGGCACATAGTAGAGCTATGAATTCATTGGTACCTTCTTAAGTGGCCGAATGGTCTAAGGCGTCAGGCCTACTTTCGGGATAAACTAGCCTGCTGAAGATAGGGATATCGGGGTTTGAATTCCAATCAGGTCTACTGAGGGGAGTTTTCCTAAATGATTTTCCACTCTCCTTCCATGCAAATGCGACTAGATTACTTCTAAAATTCTTCCTTTCTACCCCATTAGAGTAAATGATCATATATGCGTATAGCCTGAACAGGTAGGCCTATAACAGGTATTAGGATGCAATGAAAAGAAAGAAAAATGAATTGGTCACATTGCCCAAAAAAATTAACTAGGTGGCATTCAGATAATTTTTTTATTTCATAAAATGATCTATATTCTAGTTATAAATTTTTAGCTGTTGACCATTTGGTAACTAAAATCCATAATTGCTAAAACTTACACAGCATAAAGTTTAAAAATCATTAAAACTCTATTCATTCTAAGTATTAAATATTTACCAATTTTATTTATAATATTTGAAATGTTTAAGTGTCTTGATCATAAAAAGCCACCTTTTAATTTAATTTCATAATCTTAAAAATTGAGAGTACCATAAGTTATTAGCACCACGTCTTAATAACCTTTTAGGTTATACGATTATGAACTAATTAGACTAATGGGTTATGAATGAGAACGGTTGAATTCATAGGACATGTACCCAAATTTGCATGGAAAGAGTGGTAAACTCTTTAGGAAAAGACATGATCATCCGTTCATCGGCAGTCTAGTATATTGCGAGAGTAGTGCCTTAGACCATGCGGCCATCGAAGATTCTAAAAGGTTTTAAAATTGTTTCCAAATAATTGAAACCTAAAAATGCTTTGTGCATAAAAATTGCCTAATTGCCTAAGATTGTTTGGCTGTTAAGGTTGCTGACAGCTTCACAGTTTAAAAATAAATAAATCATTTATTTATTGTTTGTTACGTTTATATTCTTTGATTACACTATATCCAAATCATTAAAGTAACATACTTGAATCTAAGGACACTGGATTAAAAAGGATAGTTTCAAGAAAATATTCGAACTTTGGCTTTGTGAGAAAATATATAACTACACATTAAAAACCTCTCGGTCAGCCCGGTCCTCCCAGGCTTAGGGCATAGATCAGTGATTCCCAACCAGAGTTTCGGGGAACACTTGGGTTCCGCGAGCCCATGTCCAGGGTTCCACGAGAATTTTTTTTATTGGTTTATCAATCATTTTTGGGCAATGTGAAAATATGTTCAAAGAACTCGTATATCCGAATAAGATGAAGAGAAGTTTGCCGGTGATAATGTTAAAAGTGAGGTCAGTAAGAATATTTCAAACCTAATTTCAAGACCGAAGGAAAGTAATTAGTAAATAGAAATAGGTACTAGATTCTCTTGAAATATTGTATTTAAAATTATGAGTTCATTATTATTTACTAACACTATTGGCTTACACGTATATTTTGTAATTACCCCTGTTTGACCAAAAATGTGTCAGCTACGTTACCACTAACTTTTATGCCAAATGGCCTTTAGGTTTACTGACTCTAGGTCTACTGATATTTGGTCAAATGACTTCCAGGCCAACAGAATTTAGGCCAACAGAACTTAGGTCAACTGACGTCAGGGTTAAATGACACTAAACCAACTGACTTTTAGCCCAACTGACTTTTAAGAATAAAATAGCCAAAGTTATTATATTTGTTTTAGTAAGGATATACTCGCATCAAGATATCATATTCTGAAAATTGAAAAATGACATCTGGACATGGAAATCGAACCCGGGACGTTTGGCTTAGTACCTCAATGCTTTCTTTAACCACTGAGCTATCCGGTAATCATCCCGTGTCCAGGGTCATTCTTCACGCATATTTTAAGGCGATCCCTTACAATTATAATGATTTATATATAGTTCTATATATAGATATGGTTTATGATCTTACCAATTAAATTAGGCCAT
Organism: Timema californicum; assembly: GCA_902141385.1. Classification (NCBI taxonomy): domain Eukaryota; kingdom Metazoa; phylum Arthropoda; class Insecta; order Phasmatodea; family Timematidae; genus Timema; species Timema californicum. The sequence goes on from CABFOW010000028.1 coordinate 19,937, forward strand.
TGGTAGCAGGTGTGATAAACCTATCTATCGATAATTATAAAAAAAAAGTTAAATATTATGTCAAATTGAGAAGTTTTCCTACCACTCAATGAACCAACATACAATAATATTGCCTAGCGCCTGTAAACTAATCTGTTCCGGATCAAGCGCGTACTCTAGAAAAATAGAACCAGTTCTATCTTTCAAACGCGTGCTCGCTCGCTCCAGTATAGCCAACTCTCATTACAACCAATGTATTCTATTTTAGTTTTTAGTCGCTCACTCGCCCAGTCTGGCCGTAACTTAAGTATTCGGATATAGGAGCAGATAAAGAGCAGTTTAATTATAAAATATACATTTATTTTAAGGTTAACAATGATAGTATTTTACTATAATATTAGTGTTTTATTATAGGTAGACCTATTGATAATACTCAACTCGTATCTATTAAAAGTGACTTGACGTATTCATACGTGAAAGTAAAGGCTATTTAGTCTAACATTCAGTAGGATTTTTCCTGTGGAAATTTGACTGTAGTTAAGATATAGTTCTAAGCCTTCAACTGAGCCATACCATCTGCTTTAATCATCAAATTGATTTTTTTAAAGTAGTTTCTCTGCCATATATTTCGACCCATTTAGACTATCTTTATTTTACTCAATTAATAAGGTAGGGATTAGACAGGTGGCATTTATTGGAAATATAAGCTTACCACACTTGCGTTAAAGGAATGTGGAAAACCATTTAGGAAAAACACATCTTCAGTATACCCGACTAGACTTCGGACCCTAACCTCCCCGTCCCTGGAAAATCAGACTAGACGAACTTGACATTTAGACCACGTGTTCACCGATACGGGCATTTTACCCATTTTATCGGTCCTATATTTTTAATACAAACAGTTCAACACAAATTTCGATCTTTGAACGCTTATTTGTATTGTCCGGTAATATGTAGATCAGTGGTTCTCAATTACTTCTCAGCGTGGGTCACAGTAATGTCCCCCCCCCATGGACCGGACCAGAGGGCGTGAAAACTTAATTTGAAAAATTTACATAATCTTATCAAAATGAAAACAAAGTACCTCATAATATTATGAACACTATTTTTATTTTAGGATTTATAAAATATAAATTATAAAACAAACTTTACTTTAATTACGATGAAACCTATTAGCAATATGAGGGCTATTTCCTCGAATAATTCGTTTAAAATCTGGAGTATAGGATGTGCGCTAATCTGAGGGCGTTTTCAACATGAAGATCTGTTAATTTGTTTCTGTAACAATTTTTTATATTGTTCATCTCAGGAAAGCTTGATCCACATTTGTAGGTAAGCCCAAACGTAGTTAAAATTTAGAATGGCAAATTTCTAACAATATGGATAACTAGTCATAAATTTAGCCCAAAAATTACACATTGACTCGTCCGTAAAGTTATTTTTCAATACTTCTGAACTTTGAACCTAAATTAATTCAAACTGTAAGTCTCTTTGGTCCATATTAGGTAAATTACCTTCACCCTCCCGTCACGCCTAGCACATTTTTTTCAGGCGTGTGGTGTAAAACAGTGTTGTTGTATTATTTAATTGTACACTATATATATTTTCAGATTAATTATTTACCGCGAGCCAGACTGATATCCTTCGCGGACCTAGTCTGGACCATGGGCCGCCTATTGAGAACCATTGTTTTAGATTCTAGTGTTCGATGTAGTAAGATTGCAAGAATTTGGGAGAAAAGGATTTCTTAGGACGGACGTACACAGGTGATACAAAACGTTTCGAAACATGACGAAACAAAACATTTTGGTGTAATTGTGTTTCAATATTCTTTCAACTGAGTCGCTGCTCTTTGGATGACCCAAGGTGTAACAAAAGCAATAACACACGACGACACACAGTGAGATACGTTGAAACAAAGCAGCTGTATTTCCTACTCCTATGTTCCATCCAGCTTGTTTCCCTTGTTTGTTTTTTGAAAAATGCACCACTGCGCCGGCGCAAAGACTGACACTCTGTCCACGAGACGCTCCTCTCCTTCACAATTTTGAACGGTGATGATCATTCTTGTTTCGTTTATGCTTTGGAACTTTCTAAACTTACTCGAATGAAATTAGAAAATTTGCCAAAGGGCTTCCTCAGTTGCTGTATGTACATTTTAAAATAACCTTTCTCAGTTATTTTTCAATTAATAGGATGTACTTAATATCTTCTACTTGATAATTAATTCCTCCAGCTCAAATAACCAATCCCAGCAAATTATAGCTAACAGCTTATCAGTATCATATAACCGACACTACGCACCACCATTTTAACACAAACTTATTTTTTCTTTGTTTCGTAGTATTATTACTTCATCATGTTTTATCCGAAAAAAATATTTGAAACTTTTTTGTGTCAGATTTTCAACATGTTTCGTTTAGTCATGTTTCGAAACTTTTTTATCATACGTGTGCAACCAGTCTAAAAGGCCTTTTTTCTTACCATAATACCAAGGGATAATAGCCTATTTAATTTGTGTAGCTATATTGACTAAACAAATAGTAATTTTTCTTTTTCTATCTATAACAATATTATGTTAAAATCGATATCAGTTAGACCCATGTCAGTGCTCACATAAGTAAAGGTGTCAACCTTGGATTGTCTAGTTTGTTGTAGACGGGAATGTTGAGACTGGAATATATGATGGTTAAATGAAGATAAATAATTTTTTAAATTTTTCCCACCCTCCTTCCACTCAAATGTGGGTACATTTCCTCACAACTTCACTTTCTCCGTGCGTATCTTTTAGTTTAATTGTGGGTAGTCTGCCAATTGTGTGCAAATAAAACGATCTTATTTATTGTAATATTGTAAGTATCAAGTAATTTTTGTTTAGAATATAGAAATATTTACAAGCTAATCCAAACTACCACCATAACCATGGCTTATTAATGATATAATTATATTTCTTGGGAAGGTAAAACCAAATAATAATAATATTTAGCACCGCGTCTTACTACCCGTTCGGGTTACACGCTTTAAGTACTAATTACTCTAATGGATTAGGAATTGGAAAGGTTGAATTAGAGGAAGTGAACCCGCATTTGCGTGGAGGGAGTGTGGAAAAACATTTAGGAAAAACCACCCCCAGTTCACCCGAATGAGATTCGAACCTCGATCTCCTCGTCCTCAGCAGTCGAGCTCAACATGACACGTGCGTTAGCCAACTACGCCACCGAGGCGGGTAAAACCAAATAGAATAAAAGACTGTGACCTACAATTGTCTAAGTAGAATTGTACCTTAATTTCCCTAGAGTGAGACATGGAAACCACAATATTAAGTCACAAAGCTCACTCCATAGTGCATCTAGCCGAGATTAAAAACTCGATCACCCCGATGATCCAATCGATTTTGAGAGTGACACTTTGTACCATGTGACCACCAATTTTGGTTTGATAACATTAGAAGTTATCCTTTCTAGTAGCGATAGTATAAGGTATAACATTTAGAGCTAATAAGTTGTTAATATCCATTTCGGCAATTGTCATATATATGGTAGGGTCAAGATCAATTTTGCTTCATTAACAAAAATATAATCAAACTAATGCCAAACAACTCGTATTGCACAGTATCTTCTCAGTAGAGATGTGCAGATTTCGCCATTCATTTACATTTTATAACTTCCCCAACCTTCAAAAAATTAATATCCTTTCACAAGTCTGTGAAACATGTAACGTTTGTTGTTTTTATAGAATGGACCCCTAAAAGGTGTATTTTAGTATCAAAATAAAAATGCATTGTTTAAGATGTTCAAGTTTCTTTTTATTTACAAGGAGGACATTAAGTTAGGTGTCACAGCACATTTTATGTTGTTTTCTTTATAATTATTAATAATAATCATAACAAGTTTCTTATATAATATTTTAGCTACATTTTTATGCCCAATTTCAAGACAACACAGCATGAAACAACTAATATTTACATAGATGAGAAGAATTTCAAACTTGCAATTGGACATTACTCATTCAGCTAGACAGACAAAATTAAATTCATAAATATTTATGTATTGTAGTTAAATTAAGTTGATTAACAACATTAAGGTCCAAAAAATATATTAAATTAAGAGAAAAGGCAGTATTTTTATTATTTTTGAAATGTATCGGTTAATTTAATAAGAACACATTATATAAATATTACAAATTTTGAAATTTATAGGATTGGCATTATTAAAATATTTTGAAGATCAAATAATGTTGATTCATAAATAAATAGTCGGTTCTATTTGCCAACACAATTTAGAGTTTTATTTTAAAACAACGAGTTAAACATTTTTTCATTCACACCATTTCGAATGACAAGAAAACCAATACTAATCAATAATTGCAAAAGTACATTTTTATGAAGGCTTTTCCAATTTAATTATTTACACAGAACAACAGCTCATATAAAACTAAAAGGAACATTTTATTCAGACTTGCTACTGTACAATAGTGATAATGTGAAATATAAACACAGCTAAGATAATTGTCTAGAAATAATTTTTAAATTCATTTAAAAAATGTATATAACTGATGATTTTTTTCAGATCAAATAAAATAAATTAATATAAACTAGTATTAGCTATAAATAATAATTTTATCCTATTAATTTTTTTAAGATTAAAAAAGATGTAAATTAAAACATACTTCCAAATGTTAAATAAACAACAGCAAAAAGATTAATTAAACCATTTTTGACTTCTTAAAATTTTGTGTTGTTCTGAAACTTAAATGAGGGTCTTTTATGGTCCAACTAAATAACCAATTCTTTAAATATATATTATAAATAGAAACGGATGAAGTAAAGCCACTCTTAGCACACAAAACTAGTACAATTTTTTGTTGTATAAAATTTAACGTAGCAAGTTCTTTCACTGGCAATATATATATATTACTTACACATACTAATCGTATACAGTTGGATTCACGCTTATCAGTTTGCTTTTCTTTATACTACCGTACAAATTTGGTACAATGAAAAAACACCATTAGTTTATTCCACATTTGAATGTTTCACAAACTATTACGATATTTATTTTCTGTACATTGACGATAGCAATAATAGAAAAACTCACTAATCTCGTAATAAGAACTTTTCTAAACAAATAATAACATTAATTTTTCCACATGATGTACATACTTTAGTTTTTACATATATTTTTGCATATTTTTCAAAGAAACTTCAACTCGGTGACGACGTAGAGCATATACAAATGATATAGCCTACACAAAGAAGCTAAAAAATAATTGTTTAGCGCACAACCAAATATATTCGTTTAATTAAAAAATAACACTTTCATTAATTTCTTTTCTAATTAATTATTCTTTATTGCACATTTTGTTCTTCAATTTGATTTGATTATGAGAATGCAAGTAACAAATTGAATAATTCCTGTTGATAATACATAATGTGATACTCATTTAAATGAATGATTTGAGCATATTAATAATAATACTTTATCTTTTTTTTACATATAACATTTAGGTAGTAATAAATCTTTTAATTAAACAATACGAGTTTTCAGTGGGTATTTTATTCACATACGTATATACATACTTTAACGATTTCTAAAAGCTTTTCTTTAAATTTATTACTACACCCCTTCACCTTCTTTACAACTTAAAATTAATAAATACAAACTTTAGAAATAATACACCATTAATCTCAAATAACTCGAGTGATTATTTTTTAGAAATATTATTTAAGAAGTATATGAGATTGAACATTGTATATTGACATTGCTTTTATACATCCGAAGACAATAATTCTTTCAAAAGAAATAAAATAGTTTACTTTATAGACCTAGAAAACATTTACAACGGTGATACATTGACTTTATAATGATAAACAAATAAATCGTGTCATGTTTTTTTTTATCTAAACATGATTAAATATTCGTTATGCATTTTTCTTTCAGTACAGTATTATAATTCAAACATTGATTAAATTAACACGTTAAATTACTTGAATATAAATTATTTGACAAGGATATTTGAAAGTACCCTCTTTTGAGTATTATATTTTTGTCATGGCAGACAAAGAAACATTTCCTTTCTCACGATACAGCAAAGTTCTATTTTTTAAAAAGATAGCCTACTTGAATTCAAAGTGACACTTTGTCCAATCAGCTTATGTGACATTTATGCGTTAGGTGTGATTAGCAAACAGTTAGGATACAGTGAACAACTCTATTGAAATAGGTATCATGAGATTGCATTGTTTTATTTAAAATCACATTCAATTAAGTCACATCGAGTACACTAGCGAGCACTTTTTGCTAAACAGGAACGACAAAATAAATAGCATACTATAGCATATTCACCTACAAATATGACAAAAGAGCTTATAAAATACCATTGTAGGTTACATTAAATTCCTGGTTATAGAACATTTATAGAATGCTTAAACCAATGCTTTACAAGAAGGGGATCACGTACGACGTTAACTAACACAATTTTTTACTAGATGATAAAAACGTGCTTGATTTCTTCACCACCAAGTGGGCACCATAGATTTATATCTGCCAATCAGTGATCCCCCAATATGTCACGAAAAACCATTATTATTGTTATTGTTCGTCTCGGACGAGGAGGATGTACTCAAGGATATTCTTGAATGTAAGGATTCGTTTTCACTGTGAAGGTTCCTTTTACTCCTAGAGCTAAAAACTTTATCACAAGCCGGTACAGTACACCGATACATCTCTGCTAAATGGGTATTTTCGTAGTGTTCCTTTAGTCCTACAAGGTCAGAGAACGTTTTCATACAGAAACTGCACGCTAAATATCCCTCCTGATCCGCGGCTGGCATGTCTTCTTCAACACAGTACACTAAAGAGAGTTTTGCATTTATAGGCGTAGAAGGGGAAGATATGTTATCTCCTGACGGAGACATAGGAGATTTTGGTGAATTAGACCCAGACGATCTACCCTTCCTGTCACTTATGGCCGTCCCATTTAAACCACCAGTGAGAGTAGGTGCCGTGAGGTGACCGAAACTATTTAGTCCTGGAAATCCAGCGAGACTTCCCAAAGGAGGCATGAGAAGAGAAGGATGGGGGGGAGGTAACCGATCTCCATTGAGCATCATCTGCTCAGCAAGACTTCCAGGTGGAGGAGGTACCCCAATCTGTGGGTGTGAAAGGTTTTTAAATGTCTCCAAACCAATTGGTAGGGACTGAGACTCTGCATAAAGACGCGCCAAGAACTCTCCATGGAGTGGACTCGCAGCCAAAGAAACGAAAGGAGATTTGTCGAGAAAGAGCCCTGCTCCACCTTTGTCTGAAGAAGTAGATAATAATTTACGGTGAAGATTGAGATTAGCACTATGTCTATCACGACTTCTTTTGGAAGGAAATGCGGCGTTGCAACCATCTACTGTACATTTATGCATAAGCTTTAGATGTACGTTTTGAAAATGCGTTTTAACTCCAAAATGGTTCTGGAAAATTTTTCCGCAAGCTGTACAACGTCTTGGGTTGTCTTTGTCTATTGGGACGTCCATATTCCCGATGAAGCCTGCGTCCGTGAAGAACATACTTTGACTGTTTTCTTCTGAGGGAGAGTCTGGTTCATTGGAGGTATCTGACGAACCCTGTGACCTCGTTGGACTAGAAGGTCCTGTGCCCATCATAAACCCCAATGGTTGAAATTGATGATTTCCTATTAAAGGAGAAGGCGTCTGTTGGTGTGAGTTTAATCCACTAAGATTAAGCCCTGCACGTGACATTAATAAATCTCCAAAATGGCCATGAGACAGACTCTCTAAATGTCTAAGTGCACTTGAAGAGTCTAGAGATTCGTCACTATTGTGACTACCAGCTGAGCTGGGTGCTCTATTTTTCTCGTCTTCTCCGTTCATTTCTTCATCAACATCACTTTTATCATTGTTTATTTTCTCAGTTTTTACGTCTTGCGCAGGTATGATTGGTGTCTCAGCTCGCTGGACACCAACCTCATCGTTTTTTGGAGCATTTGGGGGAATTTTATCGATTTTTTCGCTTTGTATCTCATTTGGTGGTTTTTCATCGTTTTTTAAACGTTCACTTTCATTATTTTGGTAGTTTTCTAAAATATTTTCATTACAATCATCTTCTAATTTAACAGTTGTAATATTACTATGATCATTTTCATTTTTGACACTTACAACGTCCGAGTTGTTCATGTTTGAACCATTTCTAAACTTATCATCAATTAGATTGATTTCATCGTTTTTTGATTTTACATTTTCTTGTTTTTTTTCATCCCTCAAATGAGTAGGTTCATCTTTTTGTGTTTGCAAATTATTATACTGCTCTTGAAATTCTTGCTGTTTAGTACTTTCTTGTTCTTGCTTTTGTTGCAGAAGATCGTAGTGTTGCTTTTGTAACTGTTGTATTTGATATTGCTGTTCCAAATGTTGCTGAGCAGCTAGTGAAACATCTCTAATATTTTCTTCAGGTGTTGGCGCGGAAAACACTACATCGTTCGATGAATCCTCATCAGTCATTAAGTCACTGTGATCCATCATCATTGGAACAGCACACCTAGTCGGATTTTGATTTTTCCTCTTTCTAACCCCTTTAGATAGAAACGATGCACTACACTCTACACCATTATCTTCCTTAACGCTCTGAGTGTCCACAACGCTTACAGAGTCTTCGTTACTGTCTATGTTACTTGTTATGTCATCAAGATCTGATTCGGATAACTTCACTCTTTTCACCGTAGAACCACAATTCCTATCCAAGTCATCTTTGTCTGCTGTATCTCCACCATTCTCCTCTCCAACATCAGGCTCATCATCATCATCTAGACCTCCATCTACAACGATTCCAACGTCATCATCATCGTATCCATCATCGTTGTCATATTCTAGTGGCTGACTGTTGACACTAGAAGTCATCATTGCCCCATCATCGGAGGACGTCGTATTGTTACTTAAGTCAAGTCTTCGTGGGTTATCATATCGATGCATGCTGAGATCAAGACTTTGCTTATGATCCATGGAGGCAGACAAAGCTGAAGCTTGATGTCTTAGTTCTTGTTGAGGGGTTAGTAGAGGAAAGGGACCAAAGGATAATGGATTCAATGCAGCAGCAGCGGCGGCAGATAGAGAGAGACCAGCGGGTGGTGGTATAAGAAGATGATGGGTTTGAGCACTTCGTCCATCGTGTGGCGAAATTTTCCTTCTTAGATGAGGGGAGTGGAGTTTTGGGTTAGGATTTGCACTGTGACGGTTCCTGGACCTTCTAGAACTGAACATCATATTACATCCTTCTACTGTACACTTGTGCATTTCCCTTAGATGAACTGCTGAAAAGTGAATCTTAAGTGCTCCCTTGTCACAGAAAGTCTTTAGGCAAACATTGCACTGTACCCTCTTCTTTCCGGTGGCTGGGTTGATCAGCTGAGTTCCCAGATTCAAAGGCATCTCTATACCCGACCCCCATTGGCGCTTCATAGGAGTCATAGCCTTTCTAATATGATGGGGGTGGTGTGGTTGTTGTTGCCGTGGGCGTCCAAGAGTGTGTTGGTGTTGAAGACTTTTTGCATCACGACTGAGGTTTAAAGCACTGTGAGAATTCTCCTCATCATCATCGTCTGATGAACCGAAATCACTACTGCCACCTCCAAAATCCACTACTGACCCCATAAGGGAAGGGGATTTTCTCCCTTGACTGGTAACGGAAGAGATGAGACTTGGTAGGGATGACGCAACGATATTTGATGTAGGAAGTGGCCCTGCAGAAACTGCTGCTGCCATTGCAGCTGAATGACTAAAACTCACTGGAGGACAAATTGTAGTCGAGGTTGGAGGGGGTGGAGAGGGGGGAGACAGAGAGATGTGGGACTCGTTAAGGAAAGGTTCATCAAACCGGGAGGACTTACATCAGAATTTTCAGATACTCTTCTTCTTACGTGGTGTTGCATCTCAGGACTGCCCCTTGGCCCAGTTGGCAATGACCCAGGAAATCCACCTCCTATCTTTCTAAAGTCAAATGGTTGCATACTTTGCAACCGATTCAAAGGAGAAACGCTTAAGGGGCTACTACTTATACTATTTGGAGATGTTGTTATACTAGGACCATTCATTGTACTTGAAACTGTGGAAGGGACGGGAGGGAGCTTCATGAAACTTAATGGAGGTTGTTTTTGTAAAGGTGACATTGGAGGTGGAGGAGGAGGTCTTGTAGGAGGAAGAGGTGTATGGGCGGGCTGATGCGAGGAAGTGGGGGGTAAATGAGATCCGAGGTGAGCCGGATGTTGATGATGGTGTTGATGTTGGTGAGACACCGTTGTTGGAATGGGGGTAGAATTTGGAGGTGAAGGTCTTCTTGTTGGAGATAGGGGTGTCCTCCCTTTATGTGACCTGTGAGAAGGCATTTGGTGATGTAAACTCTGATATTGTTGCTGTAAGGATTTCACTACATCACTCTGAAAGTCCTGTTTTGAAGTGGCTGATGGTGCAACTCTTCCTGTTGATTTCTCTATGAACTTCTTTATATCGGAGTCTATCCTAAGTTGATGAAGATGTGATGCAACTGACGAGGACGTTGTTGGGGTAAAGTTTCTAATGTCAGATGATGAAGCGGTTATCGTAGTCGAGTTGGGAAGTTCGGGCTGTGCCAGAAGAAGCTGCTGGGTAATAGCTCGAGTCTCCCCGAACCTCAGAAACTGTTGAAGAACTAAGGGCTCCTCTTCTGGACTGCATATATTCCATCGGTCCAATACTCCACCATGAGGTTCCTATAACATGGAAGAATATTTTATACAAATGTGCAATATAATATATAAAAATACATATTACACAATTTGGGCTAACTATCAAAATATTTCATATCATAATCCCTCAAGGTATGATCATAATATATGTTTATCATGGTAATGTGGTAGGATTATATAAACACAACATGTTCTTTTGAAATTTTAGTATGAAGGGTTTTGTCCAAGTGAATGTTTAAGTTTTATATTGTTTCCCAAATGGTAGAGCTTCTGTTACCAAATAAAAGTGGATGAGGGGTTTAGGTTAAGTTGGTTGTAGTTTAATTTAGTTTGTTTTATTAATTTAGAAATGAGATATTTGAAAAAAAAGGCATATTTTAAATATTTTATATTGTGATTACTCACTAAAGCTCATTGATCCAGAATTCTTTAATGTACAAGAGGGTATCTCATATTAATGAATGATGAATTTAAATTAAACTATAAAAGCCAACTTAACCTAAGAAATTACTCGCCTTCTCTTCGCAAACGGAGCTCTACCATTTGGGTATTCACACGGAGCCATAAGTAGCTTATACATTTGCTTCGACAACACCATCAATAATACAATTTCACAAGGCCATATTGTAGACATTTTTAGTACTCATAGGTAAGGTAGTGCTGTTTTTGAGATTTGGAAATTTATAACAGAGTAAGTAGATATCAGTATATTAAAATGTTTACGTTAATGATGGGCCAATAATATGTAAAGCCACTTAGGTGACTTGATAATGTTTGACAAAAGTTATTAAATACCAGCTTGGATCAAAGTCATTGTTTCCACAGTTAATTTATTTTACTCATAAGATTACCTGGATAACATAAATAAAACTGAAAAATTAACAATTATATTAAGGAAACAAATATGATTTAAAGTGTATGTTTTTAAAATCTGTTCTACATCATATACGAGGAGCTCACTATATAAGTGTGCATACATTTACTAAATTATAATGTTTTTGTTAACTATACAACTGAAGTTGGATGAAATAGATGAATTTCTCATTGAGTTTGGAAATAAATACAATCCTTCCTCTTCAACCTTAAAACTCTTGAACACATTAAACAACGAAAAACCTGAGTCACGTTCCCTTCCTGTCCACACACCTCACCACCCTCTTAATTATGTTTCCTAAAACACACCTATCCTCTTGTCTCTTCCTGTATTTATTCCATATTTTAAAACATACCCCTTCACACTCTCCAAACCCTTCTCCAGCTACACTCTTATTCACTCACTTCTCTTACGAACCAAAACTCCTTTTACTTGTACACAGCTTTTCACCCCCAAAAATTGCTTTTCCTCAGCTTGCTCCCTAGAAAAACCGCAGGCTTCCTCTCACTTCTTTCCGGGATTAACCGGAGTTGTAGAAGAGGGTAGAAGGGGGGGGCTCTACCCCCTTCATAAAACTACCTACACTATATTTTTCTAAAAAAAATCACCCTCTCTCTCTCACTCTGTCCCGGGAATAAGAAGGAAAGGATTTTCCCTCTAGTTATGTTGATGAATAATAAATTTCCCTTTTCCCGACCCCTTGAGCTTTTTGGGATCCTAGCAGAATCCAAATCTCCCTCTAGTTCATGAGTCCAAAGAGATTGTCTCGGAAGAGTTAAGGGTGGAAGAGAGCATCAAGCCATGGAGTTATTTTTCAGTGGGGAGTTCTTTTTATGCCAACACCCCTCTCCCCTCTTCCTTTATCCTTTCCCCGAGGTCCGGAACTTCCTAGTTACATTTTCATAGTGTAATTTATGAGAAAATTTTTGCATTAAATAAAGAGGGTAATGTATTTTAAAAGGTCCAGTTTACGTTAATAAATAAACATATAAAGATGGGAAGGAGACGAGGAAAGGTAGTTTAATGCTAAATAGGTTCTAAATTTTACAAGTTTTACAATAATCTCTTTGTATAGTCATGCCATTGCAATCTCGAATAGATTACCTTCAAACTATTAATCAAAATACTCTTGGATATTTTTAAGTAGGTCATTACGCTTTAGGGATTATTCGCTGTTAAGTGACATTTAACGAGGAGTAAATATATTAAGAAAATGAATACACACTCAACTAGAAATAATATGAAATCCATATTTTAGAAGTGAATAAAACTTCCAGTGTATCCAGCCAGGAGTTGAACCCTAATATTCTGAACTAGAATGAAGCATTTTAATGATTGGCTAGATATAAATATTTTTCAAGATTCGATCTAAAGGTATTGTAAGCGAGGACTCTTGAGTCCAGCGCTAGCCACAAACGGTGACTTATAAACGGATAGTATAAGCATTTCCCCGCAACAATTCAAGGTCAACGGCACAGTTCAAGAAACATGAATAACATAATACGGTGACGGTAAACAACGACCCCTTTCTCTCCCACCCCCCATTTTGATCCCTTGAGAGACCTCCACTATTGATTGATCGCCGTAATGAGCCGTAATTTGGCCCGTATTGTGTGGCAGAGTTACGTTCCGTCTGTCCCGGGGCCATCTGAAGAAACCCGGACGACTCTTCCCCATCACGATCGAACTTCATTAGGGCTGCATTGTCTGGCCCTTGCCTCTGCCTCGTGGTCGCTACCGGACGATTGGCTTCTTGAGGAGAAGATAACAGAATAAAATACACCAGAAAGAAGGGCGAATTAAATTGTCCTTTTATAAGTAAGGATGTTCTCCTCAGATTTCACATTACATGGGTCTTTATTAAATACAAAATACGTAAAGTATTTTATACAGTTGGGAACATGCCATCCTTGTTTGTTTTTCCAAAACACTAACTACAAGAAGTTAATGTATAGCTAAAAGATATCCACTAGGTATTTGTAAATTTAAGAGGGCTCAATGGTAAAGCACTGAGACGCGTTAAAGACGTTTAGAAATACCGCACTGTTTTCAAAGTCGTTTGATATTTTAAAATATCGTTTTCAATAAAATGTAGGCGAAAGCTATTAAAAAGTTTCTGTCTAGTTAAAAAGCTTAAATTTTAAGTTTAAAGTTTAAAAAAATCAATGAAGTTTTAAGAGAAAATTGGTACTCGTGGGGTTAAATAAAAGGTTAGAAACCTAGGTCTAGCTTCTGTCAAGTAGTCATATTATAATAGGGTCACACAGCAAAATTATAAAATGTGGGATCGTTTTATAGGGTTTTATGTAAGCTTTTGTTCATTTTTTTAAAAACAATCCAAAATTTTTAACTGCTCAGAACTCTTTCCTACATTTTGGTGAGAATAGTATAAAAAATATCAAAACACTTAATAAATAATCCGGGATTCCTAAACGACTGCAACACTTCTCTGTGCTATACTATGCAATTATCTTAGGTTCACTCTCTAAAAGTATATTTTTGAGTTTTAATCAAGTAAAAAAGTCGATACTAATAGCTCTGAGACAATCATATTTGTTCTAGATAATATTCCCAGGGATTATAAGCTCTAATGTAAGTTAGATTACAGTAGCAGTAAGCTTGAAAGAGTTTTGATTCAAGAATTGTATATTTTTCCTATTCAAATAAGCAGCAGTTTGTATGTATACATACATACAGGTTGTATTCCCATTGATCGAACATTAATAAAAGATTATGTAAACATGGGTCTAGAAATGATTAATTTTAGAGTTATTGAAGGCTTTCCTCCAAAATGGATTGGTAGAGGGTGATCCAGGTTTGAACCTGATGGATATTTTTTTTATCTCTATGGACATTTAAAGTCCATTATTTATTCAACTCCTGTGCTTGATGTTGAGGTTTTAAGATAGTGTATCATACATGTATGCGAGAAAATACGTAAAAGCCCTAAGTATACTCAACAGAGTACGACAAAGCATGGTACACATGCTCAGAGGACGCATCGAAGCAGAGGACACCATTTTGAACGATTTTTGTAACGAAATGTTCATTTTTCTTGTGTTTTTGTTTGATTTGGTTGAATTTTGTCTTGTTTGATTGCATTTATTCTTCTTTTGGATTGATTATTAATTGAACAGTAACATTCTTCTTGCCATATATACTAATCGTTTATAGTTATATATTTATAAGAACGTTTCTTAAAGTTTGGTGGATGGGGATACGCCCCTGTAATTTTTGACGCTAAACAAAATACACCCTGTATATATTTTATTTTAGAATCATTCTTCCCCAAAGCTATTTTCTTAAAGTTTCTTAAGTATTCTAAGCAATATAGTCCAATCTGACCACATATGTACTATATTATATTGGAAATAAATAATGTAGAATTTTAAGAAAATGTACCCGTATTTGTAAGTAGAGAAATGGGAAAACCATTTATAAAAAAAGCCCTTAGTACACTCAGCCGAGCATCGAATTCTGACCTCTCCATAGCCGATAAACCAGTAAAAGAGGCCAACTCTTACGTTTGCGTTATCATGGGTATTGGGCACAGAAAACATTATTTTCACACAAACCACGTGATCCATCTACGATTTTTTTTACAATTGAAGGCTCAGATAAACCGAACCATAAAATAAATGGTACAACACAATCGTAAATAGTTTCTCATATATTTTTGACAAAAATTTAAAAAAATAAGTTAGCAGTAAGCTACCCCTTAATATGTTTTCCCCAGAAAAACCAACATTATTTTAATGGAACACTCTTCAGATATAAATTTTGAACAAAATTAATAGAGCCAATTAAAAAATGCACATTTTCAAAAATCAGTCACAAGTCATTTGACATCGAAGCAGAGGACACCATTTTGAACG
The DNA here is from genome assembly GCA_902141385.1 of Timema californicum. NCBI lineage: Eukaryota > Metazoa > Arthropoda > Insecta > Phasmatodea > Timematidae > Timema > Timema californicum. The sequence goes on from CABFOW010000028.1 coordinate 35,390, forward strand.
ATTTTTGTAACGAAATGTTCATTTGTCTTGTGTTTTTGTTTGATTTGGTTGAATTTTGTCTTGTTTAATTGCATTTATTCTTCTTTTGGATTGATTATTAATTGAACAGTAAAATTATTCTTGCCATAGATACTAAGCGTTTCTAGTTATATATTTATAAGAACGTTTCTTAATGTTTGGTGGATGGGGATACGACTCTGGAATTTTTGACGCTAATCAAAATACACCCTGTATATATTTTATTTTAGAATCATTCTTCCCCAAGGCTATTTTCTTAAAGTTTCTTAAGTATTCTAAGCAATATAGTCCAATCTGGCCACATATGTACTATATTATATTGGAAATAAATAATGTAGAATTTTAAGAAAGTGCACCCGTATTTGTAAGTAGAGAAATGGGAAAACCATTTATGAGAAAAACCCTTAGTACACTCAGCCGAGCATCGAATTCTGACCTCTCCATAGCCGATAAACCATTAAAAGAGGCCAACTCTTACGTTTGCGCTATCATGGGTATTGGGCACAGAAAACATTATTTTCACACAAACCACGTGATCCATCTAGGATTTTTTTACAATTGAAGGCTCATATAAACCGAACCATAAAATAAATGGTACAACACAATCGTAAATAGTTTCTCATATAGTTTTGAAAAAATTAAAAAAAATAAGTTAGCAGTAAGCTACCCCTTAATAAGTTTTCCCCAGAAAAACCAACATTATTTTAATGGAACATTCTTCAGATATAGATTTTGAACAAAATTAATAGAGCCAATTAAAAATGCACATTTTCAAAAATCAGTCACAAGTCATTTGATTTTTTTATCAAACAAAACAAATATTATTATTTCTATTGTAAAACAAACCCCAGAAACCAATTACAATTCAAAAAGTCAAAACCATTTTATTTAAAACGTTAAATATTCCAAAATTAGCAGTAAACTACCATTAATTGGAGGTATATACCCACCTCGGTGGCGAATCTGGCTAACGCGCTAGTTTCGTGTAGAAACAGACTTCCGAGGATAGGGAGATCAAGGTTTGAATCTCAGTCGGGTGAACTGGGGGTTCCTAAATGGTTTTCCACTCTCCCTCCACACAAATGTGGGTTCACTTCCTTTGAATTAGACCTTCCCAATCCCTAATCCATTAACGTAATTATTTATTAAGTGTATAACCCACATGGGTGTTAAATAAAATAATAGAGGTATAGAATCAAAATTTTAAAATAATTCCAATGTATGAAAGTATAACATCTAAATATCAACTTTATAAAATCTACTGAGCTATTTGGCTGTAGTTCCAGAAACAGATATGAATGAAATACCCACTTTTTAGAGAGTTCTGGGCCACTCAAAACGTCGAGATTCATTATAATCTCGAGGTAGAAGGGTTTTAAGATCGTAATACTCCCTCTAAGTGATAGAGTAAAAATAAGTGGTAGGAATGTCCCCCTTTAACCAGTTGACCGGCGATTCTTACCCCTACGAAACAACGTTTAACCTCCAGGCGTACACCAGGCCGCTCAACATCCGACAATTACACAACAACCCTGAAGAAGTACTCCGATCCGTACCATGCTAGGGATGGAACAAGATATAGGTACATACAGGTATATACATGGCTTCGTGGTAATGGGTTGAGTGGGTAGCATAACATCTCGAAGAGTGATATATATATGTACGTGGTTTGTGCTCCTGCGGGAAAGCTGGAAGTGTGCTGAACGGACCCGCTCCCTGGGGGAATCCCCCAACTCCCCCCAAACCGGCCCATCACAACAACACGTCTAATTGAATCAACCATTAAGGATTCGACATGAGGGCTTCCCTTTGGCAAGAAAAGGGGTAAAACCATGTCGAAGAGGGTGAGTGGTTTGGGGGAGTAAAGGAGGAAGGAAGGGTGAGGACGGGTTAGAAGTAAACGTGAGGTATCGGTATCGGCTGCTGAGAATAACAACAGAATACAGTCACAGTAGGATCGTGAGACGAGGTTAAAATATTAGGACAAGACGCCCTGAAGGGACCTAACAAATATAGAAATATATAACTCTTTTTCACTCCACGTCTTACTAATCCATCTGGGTTGTACTAATTTAATCACACCAATGGGTCGTTGACGAGAAATGTATCCACACTAGTGTGAAAGGTGTGTGAGAAACCATTTATAAAAAATACCGCCCTCGATAATACATCCAGCCTGGATGTTAAACTAAACTTCCCCGTCACTGGCAAACCAGACTAGATGAGACTGACATGTCCTTGAGGGCGCTATACAATAACTATACCCTGATTTTGGTTGGAAGAACAGTAGAGAAAATTCAAACATATTTCTTTGCGGCCAAAATTGAAAACATTTCTCTATATTATTTATGTTATTCTATAGATATTGATAATATCTATCAAGAGTGACAGCTGCAGATAAAATGACTTTATTTATGAATATATTATAATGGTTTTAGTAACTTTAATAACTAACTTACCCACCTCGGTGGCGTAGTTGGCTAACGCGCTAGTCGTGTTGAGCTCGACTGATGAGGACGGGGAGATCGAGGTTCGAATCTTGGTCGGGTGAACTGGGGTGGTTTTTACCAAATGTTTTCCACTTTCCTTCCACGCAAAAATTTATGTTATCATATAGATATTGATAATATCTATCAAGAGTGACAGCTGCAGATAAAATTACTTTATTTATGAATATATTATAATGGTTTTAGTAACTTTAATAACTAACTTACCCGCCTCGGTGGCGTAGTTGGCTAACGCGCTAGTCATGTTGAGCTCGACTGCTGAGGATGGGGAGATCGAGGTTAGAATCTCGGTCGGGTGAACTGGGGTGGTTTTTCCCCAAATGTTTTCCACTCTCCTTCCACGCAAATGCGGGTTCACTTCCTCTAATCCAACCTTTACAATTCCTAATCAATTAGCGTAATTAATACTTAAAGCGTATAACCTGAACGGTTAGTAAGACGCGGCGCTAATAATAATAATAATAATAACTTCTAATGTTGTTCTTACCAAAATGATACTATAGGCTGAGCGTTAAGGAAGGGAGGTAGGGAATAAGAGCAAAGAGCAAGGTTTTTGTATTTTTTTTAGCAAAACATTTTTTTAACGAAAATAAATAAAATATTTCTCAAGTATGAACATAAAGTCTAATTTTCTTCACATAGTGATATATATTATCAATATAGATCCTGAATATCTTTCATGAAGATATAAAGTTCTCATTAAATTCCAGGACATGTTTGAGAGATATTCAAGAATAGTAGATATCAGCAAGGGAAGAAAATTAACCTTTATATTTTTACTGGTGAAATATTTTATTTATTTGAGCCAAACAAAATGTTATGCCATAAAATGTGCAAAAACGCTGTCCTTAACTCACGTTCTCGACATATCCACCTAAAGGTGAGATGGAAGGGAACACGAGAAAAGGCCAGTGTTTTTGCAGTTTTTATGGAAAAGCTTTTCTTTTGCTAAAATAAATAAAATATTTCTCTAGCACAAACATAGAGTTTAATTTTCTTCACATGCTTATACCAACATTTCTTGTATATTCTTCATGAGCAGCGCGGTATTAGATGAGAAACTTTTTAAAGGGAGAGAAAAAGTTGAAATAATAATAATAATAATAATAATAATAATAACTAACTTCTAATGTTGTTCTTACCGAAATGATAGCCTACTATAGGCTGAGCGTTAAGGAAAGGAGGTAGGGAATAAGAGCAAAGAGCAAGGTTTTGTATTTTTTTAACAAAACATTTTTTTAACGAAAATAAATAAAATATTTCTCAAGTATACACATAAAGTCTAATTTTCTTCACATAGTGATATATATTATCAATATAGCTCTTGAATATCTTTCATGAAGATATAACGTTATCATTAAATTCCAGGACATATTTGAGAGATATTCAAGAATAGTAGATATCAGCAAGGGAATAAAATTCACCTTTATGTTTTTACTGGTGAAATATTTTATTTATTTGAGCCAAACAAAATGTTATGCCATAAAATGTGCAAAACCGCTGTCCTTAACTGACGTTCTCGACATATCCACCTTAAGGTGAGATGGAAGGGAACACGAGAAAAGGCCAGTGTTTTTGCAGTTTTTATGGAAAAGCTTTTCTTTCGCTAAAATAAATAAAATATTTCTCTAGCACAAAGATAGAGTTTAATTTTCTTCACATGCTTATACCAACATTTCTTGTATATTCATCGTGAGCAGCGCGGTATTAGATGAGAAACTTTAAGGGAGAAAGAAAGTTGTCATTAAATTCCAGGACACCCTTGACATATATGCCTATTCAAGAAATTTTGAGGTCACCATGGATAGAAAATTAAATTCTATGTTTGTACTGAAGCAATATTTTATTTATTTTGTCTAAAAAAAATTTGCTATAAAAACTGAAAAACACTGACTTTTTCTCCAATCTCCTTCCATTCCACATTAAGCCTAGTATGCACTTGGACTCATTTTTATGGAAACTTCTAAACATATGCAAATTATGTGGCTCGTGTTTCCTTTTTTTATGTTTTACGAAAACATTGTGATAAGTTCACAAACTGTTTGCATACTATTTTCAAACAGGTTTCCATGTTTATTTTGTGTTCCCTAAAGAGGAAACAAAGTTTATTGCCATCCATTTAAAATAGTTTACAAGAAATAAAATTTTCGTGGTTGGGTGTGTTCGAAAACATTGTCAACAACCATCAAAAGTGGATCATTCTGATTCTCCTGTTAACAGAAAGAACTTCAGTTCCTTTATTTTTAATTTTCCTTCTAGTTTGTCACCTCTTGAACAGGTGAAAAAACTCTTTAAGATTATTGAAATATTTCAGACATATACGTTATTTATTATGGGATGTGTGTGACATGTGCCAAATGAAGACTACAAAAATCACTTCAAAAAAACTAAATGTGTTGTATTAAATCGATGGAAAAGTTCTTAGTGCTAATGAAGTTGAAAAAAAGTTAAAGACCCGTTGTGTGCTTAATCGTAAGGAGCACAAACATTATTTTAAATAGAAACAAAAATGAACGAGGAAATAATATTTGATCATTGAAGTCTAAACGCGAAACAGTGTTTGTTTAACTGTTTGAAAATAATGTTAACAATCTTTGTATTTATTTTCTTAGCACCGCATCTTACTACCCGTTTGGGATATACGCTTAGGTATTGATTAAGCTAATAACTGTAGGGCTTAAAAGGATGTATTTATAGGAAGTAAATCCGCATCTGTGTGGAAAAACCACCTTCAGTACACCCGGCCGAGATTCAAACCTCGATTTCCCCGTAATCGGTGTTCTAGTCTACTGCGAGAGAAGCGCTTTAGACCATGCGGTCACCGAAGCGGGTAACAATTTACTGTTTCCCATGCTTACAAACTGTTTCCCTATGTTTGTGAGCAGCAGGAATCCTTTTATAAGCATCAAGAAACAGTTTCCAAATAAAGTTTGCAAACAATGTTTTCAAGTGCGTACTAAGCTTCAAAGTGCTAATATTGTGATTGTGTAGTTTTAGTTTTAATATAGTTTTTAGGCAGAAATTTGCTTGCTAAAAGAAGTACGTGATCATTTTGCCAATAAATGACGTTGAAGTGATGGTGGAGCTTTAGTGGCAAGCTATAACTAGACTAATGCTACAGTAGCACTAAAACAATAACTCAGTCAGCATCTTTCTTGCATGATGCCCTTGAGTTCACATAATAAAATAATAGCTTGCACAGCCATTCTATACGAGTATAAAAATAATCATGAATAATGACTTTGAGTAAGGAGATAGTTTTTTTTTATCCCTTAAGCTTATGCTTAACCCCTCTGCTTCCTGTTTTGGTACAAGCACACTATTCATAAATATTAATAAATAATTGGACGTTCGAGCCTGAGGTCCACTTGTTATTTATACGAATATATTTAGACAAGTGATAGCCATCATACAACATCATCTTAATAATTGCATTATGTGAGTTTTTTAAAATCCTTCTCAAGTTATGTTTTTGAAAGTAAACATTTGAAAATAAACTTGATCTTCTTCAAGGTTTACTTAAAATGATATGAGCCCACGTCTGTGCATTGTATCTCATCGCGTGGTCTTACTCTAAATCAGTTTTTCCCGGAACATTTTTGAACGTGACCCTGAATATAATATTTTCCTGGCTCTGTGACCCAAAATAAAGTTTCAATTGACTATTATATCATATTAGTGTTAATTAAATTCATAAAATTAATTAATAATTATATAGCAAAAACTGAATCATTTCAATCAATGTTTGATAAAACAAAATGTAAAGCAACATTTTTAGTTAAAATATGATTTTGTTACAATATTCGGTGAATAAATAAGATTATTTCAGTGGTGACTTTAATGCCATTTCATTCTTGAGGAAAGTTCTTTTGGCTGTTTATTTTGTATCGATAAATGTTTTCAGCTAAACTGAATCAATTTCAGTAACTTTTTTATCTTATAAATATAAAATTAAATAATATGTTGCAGTTAGAAATTTTGTGAGTAACCAAGCCCTAGTTTTAATTGAAATGCACGATGCTACTTTATTTTGTAGGTGAGATCTCCGCGTTTGAGCTCTATACAAATCATTCTGAGGATCTTGACCGTTACAAGACCTGGCAATCCTTGTTCACAGAGGTAGGCTATATTGTCAGAAGAGGGAAAAGATATATATTTTTTTAACTTTCTGAATCAGAAAGTTCTCTTCCTTAAGCTGGATCCAGAATTCTAAGTACAGGAGGCTTTCAAATCATTGTTTTAACCTTGTTGTTTTTGTCAGTATTGCAGTAATTTCTTCATAGACATAGATTGACATTGTGTTTATAACTGTAATATTTTATAATGTTTAAAAAATAAAGTTTCTTCTCAAGAACATATTTGAGACCTACTTTTAGGTCACGACCCAGGGTTTGGGAACAACTGCTCTAAAACTTATATCTTCTAATATTCTGTATTACCAATGAGAGAGAAGTAGGGGCTAGAATCAAAGTTAGGATTATTGAAAGCAATTATTCCTTAAAAATGTACTACTTAGGAATATATCTGCTCCAAAAAGGTATTATAATACTGGAGGGGGGATAAGTTTACCTAATGATGAGTTGCATAACTTTCTAATCATCACACTACATTGTTACGATAGTCAAATCTTGTAGGTTACGGTGGTTAACTTACTTAAAATGATATGAGCCCACGTCTGTGCATTGTATCTCATCGCGTGGTCTAACTCTAAAGCAGTTTTTACCGGAACATTTTTAAATGTGACCCTGAATATAATATTTTCCTGGATTTGTGACCCAAAATATAGTTTCAATTTCCTATTATATCATATTAGTGTTAATTAAACTCATAAAATTAATTACAAATTATATAGCAAAAACTGAATCATTTCAATCAATGTTTGATAAAACAAAATGTAAAGCAAAATTTTTAGTGGAAATATGATTTTGTTACAATATTCGGTGAATAAATAAGATTATTTCATTGGCGACTTTAATGCCATTTCATTCTTGAGGAAAGTTCTTTTGACTGTTTATTTTGTATCGATAAATGTTATCAGCTAAACTTAATCAATTTCAGTAACTTTTTATCTTATAAATATAAAATTACATAATATGTTCGCGTTGGAAATTTTGTGAGTAACCAAGCCCTAGTTTTAATTGAACACCACGATGCTACTTCATTTTGTAGGTGAGATCTCCGCGTTTGAGCTATATACAAATCATTCTGAGGATCTTGATCGTTACAAGACCTGGCAATCCTTGTTCACAAAGGTAGGCTATATTGTCAGAAGAGGGAAAAGATATATATTTTTAACTTTCTGAATCAGAAAGTTCTTTTCCTTAAGCTGGATTCAGAATTATAAGTACAGGAGGCTTTCAAATCATTGTTTTAACCTTGTTTCTGTTGTCAGTATTGCAGTAATTTCTTCATAGACATAGATTGACATAGTGTTTATAATGGTAATATTTTATAATTTAAAAAAAAATAAGTTTCTTCCCAAGAACCTCAAGAACATCTTTGAGACCCTCTTTTAGGTCGTGACCCAGGGTTTGGGAATAACTGCTCTAAGACTTATATCTTCTAATATTCTGTATTACCAATGACCGAGAAGTAGGGGCTAGAATCAAAGTCAGGTTTATTGAAAGCGATTATTCCTTAAAAATGTACTACTTAGGAAGATATCTGCTCCAAAAAGGTATTAGAATACTGGAGGGGGGATGAGGTTACCTAATGATGAGTTGCATAACTTTCTAATCATCACACTACATTGTTACGATAGTCAAATCTTGTAGGTTACGGTGGTTAAGGGCATGCAGTGCGAATGGGATAATCTAGAAACATGTTCATGGTACTGACTGGCAAACCCAGTGGGAAGAGACCATTGGGAAGACCAAGATGCATATGGGAGTATAAAATTAGAATGGACCTGAAAATATAGAATGTAATGGATATAACTGGATAGTGTGCGTACTTTTGTAAGTTTGGCAATGAACTTTTCTAATGTCATGGAATAAGTAAGTAATTTCCTACGTCCCTTCCACGCTAAAGATAATAAATACATTTCCTCTAAATATTACTTCCGTCCTCAATACACATTACTGTAAATAATCGAATAGCAGAAATGGGTAGTTTGATACTGTAAGCCTATATAAAAAATGGCAGAGTTAACTGAGTTGAAATTGAGTTTTTTATTTATCACTACGTCTTAATAACTGTTCAGGCTATACGCATATATAATTACTCTAATTAGGTAAGATGTGGAAGGAAGCATTTTAGAGGAAAGATAGGGCCCACTGGAAAACCATTTAGGAAAAAACAATCGCAGTAGACTCAGCCGGAATTCAAAACCCCGATCTCATCTTTATCATGCCAGTCAATAACTCAAATGACGCCTTAGAGCATCCGGCCCCTGAAGCGGGTGAGGTTTAATGTTTTGTAAACTTAAACTCTGTGGTATCTTTTTTATGTTTACCTACTGCATATTATTATCCGTTCCTGCTGTACGTAAGTTTACACTAGTAAGGAAGGTAAACTTTCGAGAAAAGATATCAACATTTGTGAGGAGAAAGAGGGGTGGAACCATTTAGGAAAAACGACATTACATTTTGAGGAAAAGTTACTTTATAAATATATATATATATATTTGAAAATCCCTTACAATTTTTGGGATGAACATCATAATACCAAGAAAATACCTTATAGTGATTATTTATTCTAAAAAACACCAATAAAAAAGAATAAAGCTATCCATCCCCCTTTCTTAAATAAAATCGGATTAAATTTTTATGCCGAAAGCCCGACAGTTAATGTTGAATAATCTGGGGGGAAAGAAAATTACATGTTTTGCTCGGTCGCCACTAGATGGGAGGGCGTGTCGCCTCTAGCACAGGTGTTAGTGGTGCGCGCGCAGCAATTTCCAGCCTGTGGCTCTGAGTCGTGGGAAATATGGGTGCGATTATGATTAAGTAACGGCATCAAAATAATAAGAAATGAAGACGCGACAAACTATCTATACATTTATAACTTGCATGCTAAAAGGGTTTATAAAATGGTAGGGGGCCTATATTATTTTGGAATGCTTAATTACACTTTGATTAAATCATATCGCATTACCTGCTTTCGTGGCCTCATGGCTTAAGACGTCACTTTCACAATAAATTAGACTGCGGATGACAGAAGAGACCAGGGTTTGAAACCCGGTCGGTTGCACTGAGTTTTTTTTCCTAATTGTTTTTTCACTTTTCTTCCAAGCAAATAAGCGTACACTTCCTCTAAATTCAACCTTACACATCCCTACCCCATTAGAGTAATTTAGTACATAAGCGTAAAACCCTCACTATATCAAATTTTTTAAATGACCTATAGTTAAATTTTGTAGTTAGTAGGCATTGTAACAAATTATATTTTCTGATTTAATTTACTAATTAATATTTTATAGGTATGTTTGTGAGGTCTTGTGATAAAAACTCGATATTGAAGAATAATCCAGTTGACCCAACTGTTAAAAATAAATTAAATAATAGCCCAAACTATTAAGTTATCTTTCTATTTCGTTTGGGAAACATAAATTCAAACGTTTTAACCTTTTAACAAACATGAAATCATTAAGAAGCAGTTGTTAACGTATAGAATAAAATAGTGCATTTTGACTTTAAAACAATTTAAAATGTAGTAATTCTAAGCAAACACGTGGCTGTCTCTATATTGAAGGTAGAGAGTTCGAGTCCTTACAAGTTGAACTATATATGTTTTTTCAATTTTTGTTTTGTTTGTTTTTTCAAATTATTAACCACACCCGTCTATGTCACTTTTGATTACCAATTGATATATTATCGTAGCTTCATTTAGCAGAAACCATCCCAATTCTCATATTGAGGTCAATTGATTATTCAAAACTCAATCAATTCCACCTCACGGGGGAGGGGGGGGGGATTGATTTGAGTTTTTAGTAATCAATTGATATACATATATATATATATATATAACTATAGTAAGATTATAAAATGATAATAATCTAATTCAAGTTAAATTTGAACTTGAAAATCAAGTAGGCCCACTATATGATTTTGCTATGTTTACAAACTAAATTTACTAATCCCTACTACTAAGTAGTTTAATACTACAATTAGAAAATACTGTTGATAGAAAAGGCAGTCACTTATGCCATTATTGCAGAATCTTTTTTTTTAATTGACGAAAAAAGTATGTCTTTATAACTTGGGACTGTTTAATACAGCGAAAACGCTAACTTCTACACTTGATTATGGTCATTTTGGAAAAGAAGGTAAAAACGCGTCATTTAAGCTACCGAAAATGATATTCCTTCCCTTCTTCATCATCCTCCAATCCACAGGCATGCTTTGATAGGTGGTACTTGTTCGGGTCCCTTGCAATTGGTTACACGGAAGAAAAAAAACACCTTTGATCATCTTTGAAACTTAGTAATTCCACAATGATATACTCCTCTGGCATCGCCATTAATTCATGCCAGAACGAATCGAATGATCACTGCTCTGTCGACACTACAAAGAAGGTTTTTTCCCCCCATTCCTCTCTAAAAGGAACATGGCTGTAGTTACATTGCCTTACCTACGTATTTAAAACGGGAAGGTAGAGATTATACCTTTTGCTTATTTTTTTCTTTCTCTTAGTTGAACAAGTTTGGAATTAATGCCATTGCTTTCTAAATGGTAGCTACTGTCTACGAAGTGAACGCTCTCAATAAAAAAAAAGTCACAATTTAATGGAAGGCTATGGTTAGCTATGATTTAAAAATAAAATACAAAGTATGCTGTGATAATCACAAAAGATAGGCAATAGAGAAATGTCGCCACTTATAAATTCATTGCAAAGGGTTTAAGAGGGGTAAAAAAAAAACGAAAGAAAAAGAATGGGAGTTTGGAAAAAGACCAAAAGCCATTTTTGTAAGAACCCATGAAGGTATATATTTTATTAAATTATACATCTGACCTACCATTTTCTTATCTTTCCTTAAAAAAATTTATTCACATAGTGTTTCACATCGTCAGGAGAGTAATTTCATATTTTGGGTGACTTTATTCTTCTACGCGCTTTGGAATAAGGGGAGGGGCAGCGAGAAGTCATTAAAGAATTAATGTCGTCATTGTTGTGTGTAATTTATTTTTATGTAGATCTACACTTTGAATTGATTTGAAAATGGTAAATTGTGAACCTCCATAACATTGAAAATTATTTGTGGCACAGACTGGACATAGCTTATTTATTTATTGAAAATAAATTTGGAATATCCCCAAATTGTGTAATCTTGAAACGATTATACGCTCAGAAAATATTAAAATAATGACTTGCTGAAAAAATTTACAAAATGTAACCATATTATTACTGTCTTATCTGTTTTGATAGCTTTTAGAATATATTAATTAACGCAGGCCTATTCACACATAAAAGTTTAGCTGGTCCCAAATAACTTTGGAGTTATCTGACAGTTTATCCGCTTCACAAATAGGCTTAATCAATTTGACAAATAAGGCCTTTATAATTTTGCCAAGGTGACATAAATATTCACAAGATGGATACATCAGAAGATGATTTTGAATACTTTTTAACCATCGTATAAGGTAAACTTTATATTAACCAAAAAAACTATATCACGAGTAGGCCTAGCTTTCAAAACTGAAAGATAAAGCACACGGCAAAAAGTCTGGTTGGTATCTGATAGCTCAAAAATTAGGTCTCCTACTACTACTTACTTGTTAGTTAATACATCGAATCAGATGATATGTCGATGTCAATTTCGACAGATAGCATAGCATTAATGCCAATAAGGCAAGCTAATAATAATAATAATAATAATAGTGTTACTTTTATTTTTTAGTTTCGAAAAAAAACCTACGCTTTTATATTCTAAAGCAACCATCACAAAACGATTACCCTTTACCTAAAATCGTATGGCAATCACACTATTCTATTCTAAGTAGCATGTCAGTAACTTAATTAAGTTGATGAGTGCCAAGAAAGGCTTACTACGGTTTTGAGGCGCCCTTATATGACCTTAGATTACGATTGAATTTATTTAATATATCTTATTGTTTAGGCCTAGTACTTTTACAGACACACACACACACACACAAACACTAATATCCAATGTAATTGGATGTTTTGTGCACTCCTAGGTCAAATTAGCCGGTATATCAGTAGGTCTCATGTGCATAGAAATGGAAAAATAGTACAGCAAGACAGCGAAAAATTAAAACATACTACTACTAGGCAAACTAATACTACTACTACTACTAATACTACTACTACTACTACTACTACTACTACTAATAATAATAATAATAACATGTATTAGCCTGTTGCTTCACATAAATTTCAGCTCGACACCGCTGACATACCAAGCTAATATAGGTAGTATTTTCTTGAGTACTCGGACCACCCATTCTGCACGAATTACTTTTGTAAGACAAGTTAAACCAGCCAAGAAGAATACCTTGAGCCTATTAGAGTGTACAAAGCGTAAAGTTGGGTTCCGCATGTTTTTGGAGACAACCAGAGTTTGTTTCAGCCTCACTGGATGTAGACCATGGAGTTAAAGAGGAAAACAACAAGCGGAAAACTTTTAAAAGATTGACCTGGGACAGTGCCGGATGAGAACAGAAATAAATTTAAACCAAGGATCCCGGTTTCAATTCCCTTGTAAGCTGTCATTTTTCAATCTTGGAATACAATACTTGATATGGCTATATCCGTAACAAAAATTTAATTTACATCTTAGTCTAAGCTTCGTTATTTATGTAGGCCTATTGTTAATTGTACAAGTATTTGCCTTCTTCTATATCTATAAAATATAATTTGCGGGTTGTTTGGGAAGCCATAGTCAGTGTCGCACAAAAGAAATAAAAGCGGAAATCAGAAAAGCTTAAACTAAATGAAGTGCAATAATTAAATAAGGCTATAAAGATGTGACAATGGGAAGCTAAATTTTAAGACTAAACTTATGACTTGATATTCAAAAAGTAAATTCTCACAAACATTTAAACTACCTCCGATACACCCAGTTGGAAAAAAAACCCAACACAAAATAGGTCCCCACCCCTCTAAGTACATATCCAGGTGCAGCACATAACATATATTGATTCCTTAGTTTTGAAAGGTATTTTTTGATTAGCTCGACAAAATACTTACTTCAGTATTTAAAGAAAAATGATCACTAGACAACAGTATGGGATCATGTAATAAAGAAAAAGGTTTAAAATCCATTCATTCATTTCATATCTTAAATTAAGTATCATTACATTTTGAGATTAATGCACACTATCTCAATAACTTAAAATATTTTGTAAACATAAAATAAAAATTGAGAAATTAAAGCCAAAGTATCGCATAGTATATGATTGATTATATATTATTTTAATGAAACTATTCTAGTAATGTAGATTGAAGTAAAGTAAATGTTTATTTCACAAACTCTTCGGCGTATCAAACATTGGTGTTGTATAGACGTGGATGATATGTATTCTACTTTGGTAGATATATTCTGAATATGAATATAATCTGAACAATTGTTTTGGTGAGTGCTAAGATCTATATTTTAACCTCAAAACTTCAAAGATAACTTAGTAGATGAGAACAACACAAATCACAGACATCTACTAATTGGAAAGACGTAGAACTATGGTGAGATATCTTTTCAGTTATCCAAATATCTGACTTGAACAAAATTGTATGTCAGAAATAAAACATGTTTTTTAACCTCACATAATTTCTTTTACTTCTCTTGGCGAACGTAAATAAGTTAAGTTTTGTTCTAAAACTGGCTTTGAGATGAATCTGATTTACAAGTTATTTTCTAACCTTTTATAAATAACGTTTCTCTTATAACGCTAATCCTTTACTTATAAACCCTTTAAATCCTTAATGGCATACGTTCATCCAAGTCATCTACATGAAGTGGTTCATCAGCATGTCCGTCACCAATATCAAATAAATATAACTAGGCCTACTAAGCCAACAACCCGCTTCGGTGGTCTCGTGGTCTAACGCGCTGTGCTTGTGTTATACTAGAATGCTGAAGATGGGGAGACCAGGGTTTGATCCCGATCGGCTGCACTGGGGGTGATTTTCCCTAAAGGTTTTAAACTCTTCCTCCACGCAAATGCGGGTGCACTTCCTCTAAATTAAACTTTCACAATCCCTATTACATTAGTGTAATTTGTGCATAGGCGTATTATCCGAATGGGTGGTCAGAAATTGTGCTTAGGAAGAACCAACACTTTTTTATATACAAATCGCTAATTTATTTGCCAAAATAAGCAAATAGCTAACTTTATAGAGTTGAATTTAGAAACGAATCATTGTAAGAAAAATTAAAAATATTTTATAGAATATATATTCATATGTCTCACGTTACTTTGCGTCCAAGGTTCAAACAGAAGCCGGCATCGTCCACAGAAGGGCATACATAGTTAAGATGCTCAATGAACTGTGCAATGTACTGAACCTCTGTAATTGAGTTAAATGTGGTCAGTTGAACTTGTCTCTCTGGAAGGTTTGAGGGTAAATATTGACGAGGTGACCACCCTCGCAGATACAAACTCACCCTGGTTTTTTTTAGCACCGTGGCCTACTCACTCTTGCTACTCACTAGATGCCAACAACACGTTGGGCCTCAAACAAATAAGAACTATCATGCGAAAACTAAAAGTTGTGTTAAAAAACCCAAAGAAAATATTCCCACAGACTAAACGACCTTAAGAAGCTGTACATTTCTTCTTTTTCTCATTTCGTGGGACCAGCGTTTCGTAGTTTGGTTGAAGGTTTGAAGGCAATTTGTTTGTTTTATGGTGTCCAGATAAAATCAGTTGGTGGGCCGATTGCAGCCCGTGGTCCGTAAGTTGTAGACCGCTGGTCTAAGGCGTCACTGTCACAATAGACTGAGCTGCTGGTAATAAAGGATTTGGGGTTAGAGTTGGATGTAGTAAGGACGGTTTTTCCTAAACAAATTCCCAATCTTATTCCACACAAATTCAAATACATTTCCTCTAAATTCAACTTTTCTATTCCTAACCCCATTATGGTAAATATGTAAATAGCCCGAACGGGCAAATATAATATTGATAGATTTTTCTTCATATTATATTTGCTATTATTATTATTATTATTATTATTATTATTATTATTATTACTATAATAACCACGTCTTACTACCCGTTTGAGTTATACACACGCTAATGTGTAATGGTTGGGTGATTGTGAGATGAAATGGAGGACCTACAATTTAACGTGGGATCCAAACCACGGTGTAGGCCTGGCATTCCCCACATTCACAAGTTGTGATTAATACACTTCTTGTCAGAGGTGAAGGAAGGGTTTGGCAATCAGATACATCTGTGCCGGGACCGAGGATTGAAGCCCGTACCCCCAGAACAAAAGTCTGACAACTTACCCCTAGACCACCATGGTCACCTATTTGCTTATAATTCATTTTATTGGCTATGGAAACGTAAGACCTTCTAATATTATTCCACAAATTATTAACCATCCGGGCTATTCCCCTTCTTACACTAATGGGGAGGGGATAAGAAAAGCATCACTTAGCTGGTTTGTTCTTGCATTTTAGTGACCAAAGTAAATTTTTATTAAAAACAAAATTCAGTGCACCCAGACTGGATTCGAGTCTCGGTCTCCCCACGACTAGCAAACAAAGAAAGACGAAGCTGACACGTTTATCCCAATTCCCAAAGGTGTGTGACGGCTTCTTATAAATTTAGAACTTGGCATAAGATATTTACGATAGCTTAAACTTTTGTTTTAGTAAGCTTGGAATTGATATTATTTTTTACTTTCTTCTAAAATAATCAGAATGCAATTACTACATAAAATGGAGTTTCCACTTAGATTAAGTCATTAAATTAAATACACTACTTGTTAAGTTTGCAATCAAATCTATTTACCTATGAAGAAAAATAAGGCATATCTTAGTTCAAAAGTTAAAATAAGCATTAATAATAATAATAATATAATAATAATAATAATGATAATAATAATTCAATCGGTATTAAATAAATTACAAAATTCTTGTCAATTTATAGTTCAATCATGTATTAAAAATTAGCTCAACAACGTGAATTAAAAAAAAATTTAATTCAATTTTCATCTATACTTTTACTTTCTCATATCAAAAGAACGTATTGTGATCGTAAATTAATTTATCTCGAGTTTATGATAAATTTTTACGTGAGCACGAACCTAATAAATTGGATTTTACGATTCTGTCTGTCCCCATATCTTGTCTGTCAGTCTGTCTGTTTGTCCCTGGCCACGGATCCAAAATGGTTTGATGGATTTTGTTTAAACTTTATATTTAAATTTAATAGGGATATACCACACTTTTGTTTCCACTGGACCTTCAATTAAGGATTGTATGAGTATTTTTTTTGTTCCAAACTTTTCGATTTTTTTTATAAAGATTTGGTTTACAATGCATAGCTAGGATTTGCTTGACATGACAAAAAGCACTATATAACTGGTTTTTGGCCAAACATTTGTTGAAAGGTAGTTTAATGATTATTGATTTTTTTATAAAACTTGAAATATTTCACAAATGGCTCTTGTGATTTGGTTCCAAATGGGTATCTTAGGAGTGTTGGTCATGACTAATAACCCTCTATACTTGGTTTTAGGTGAAAATTCGATAAAGGGTCGTTTGTTAAGAAGTTATTTTTGAAAATTATAATTATTATTTTGAGTACCTATTTTACTGATAACGGTTCCTTTTATAATCGGAATATTAAAAAATTGCTTTAGCGATTTGGTTCAAAATTGGTATCTGTTGATTTGTTTGCAATATAAATTGTTATCTAGATTTGTTTGGAAAAAACATTTAGAAGCAGCTAACTAAAGACTGATTTTTATAAGATTTGATTATTTAAAAACAATAGTTCTAGCAATTTGATTCACAATTGATATCAGGGGGACTAGTTTAAATTATTAATATTAACGTATCTTTATATATCTAAAATAAATTAATCTAAGGGCAGTTTACTTACGACAGATTATAAATAATTTGACCTTCTTTAAAATTGACAATTGAATTCAAAATGGTAATCTGGATATTTTTTTCATGATAAATAAGAATGTAGTTTTATTTTTACAAATAATTTTAAGATTGTTTACGCATGATTTTTTAAATGTTTATAAACAATATAATATGCTTGAATATAAGTACATAGTTAATACTAATTAATTAATACTTAGCACCGCGTCTTACTACCCGTTCTGGTTATACGCTTTAAGTACTATTTACGCTAATGGATTGGGATTTGGGAAGGTTGAATTAGAGGAAGTGAACCCGCATTTGCGTGGAGGGAGAGTGGAAAACCATTTAGGAAAAACCACCCCCAGTTCACCCGACCGAGATTCGAACCTCGATCTCCCCATCCTCAGCAGTCAAGCTCAACACGACAAGCGCGTTAGCCAACTACGCCACCGAGGCGGGTAAGTACATAGTACATAGTTAAAGGTTGTTTATTTATTGATTACAATTTGCTTGGTTATAATTTCAAGTAGGTTTAGATTTTACTTTATGTTAGTCATCAATCAATAATTTCATTGGTGTCTTCTAAAAATAGTTACACTATTATTATAAACGCCTCTTTCATGGAAGTCATTCAATGGAGGTCCTTAAAAATACTTACAAAAAAACTATTATTTTCTATCGACTTTTAAATGTAATTATACACACGATATCCCAATAACATAATAACAAGTCCATGTGTTTTAGGGTCACTTGATTTTTATGCATGGATTCCTCTCCATAATTAGTCCAGTTTGTGTCTAAGCAACGGCAGGCATGAACCTATAATCAAACCTGTACCTTCCAGGTATGGACGCATCAAAAAGTCCCATCCGATCCTTCCGGCTAACCAATCACAAATCGTCGAATTATGTGAACCGTATCATTTTCAAAACTCTACAGTCACATTAAACCATTTTCAACCAAACTGGTCATTTTAGCGACGATGATGTGGGGGATACAGAAAGGAGCATAAAATTGATCAGTGTTTAACAATTTAAATTTGTAGAGTGATTTTTTTTCGCTCTCCCTTTCGTTTTAAGAATTAATTTAATTTACATAATGCTTGACTATTTTTATGCAGGCTAATTTGGGTGTATTGTCTTGGTTACAAAAGTATAGCTTTAGAGGAATTCTCTATTCTATTTCAAACACCATTATCATATTTAATAAAACATTTTATATAATAGAAAATCGCCATTATTTCTTTATTCAAAATGACCCAATAAGAGTATCCCTACTTAAAAAAAATCTTAAAAATACAACAATAATCTTGTAAAATAAGGGAGTGCATTGAGTGTCTACATCTTATTATAATATCTATATCAAATGAAGATTTTGTGTATTTGTGTCTCTTTGATGAGCATTAAGGGATATCTACCGCAAACAGAGGACTGACATTTTAAAATTAGTAGTCTCTGTCAATTTTTGATTAGATTTTTTTAAATTTATTTAAAATTGGGTCGGAAAAAATTAAATGAAATGATTTTTTCTGTGTGTTTGAAGCAAAGAAAAGCGTTGCCCGGGATAGCCACGAAGTTCATTGCGTGGTTACCCCAGGAAACTTCTGTTAGTAATTAATTAAGTCGGTTTTGTTTGAAGTTAAATTTAATATTTCATAGTTTAACTAACCTTCTAATAATTTTATAATAATATTCTTAAATAATATGCCATTTCAATTAGGTATATGTCAATCCCCAAATAATAATTTAGATAAACGTATTCTTTACAATTAAATTTGGATTAGTATTTGAAAAAATAATGTTGTCATTGGCCCTACCTCATTTATAACGCTTTATAAAAGTGTAGGTCTACTAATATTAATACTTTTATAAATAACTATCATAAAAACCATCCTAAAACGTAGTTTTCACTAATAAGGGATATCAATAAACTATTTATTTGAACATTTTTACTAGCTCTATTAGTTTTATGTACTAGTGTTTTCCTGCATTAGGACTTTATGAAAAATTGAATACACTCCAATGATATTACGAGATAATATAACAAATTCCTAACATAATATTTTGCTAGCATTAATAGAACACTAATTTTCTTCACAGCGTTTCATTACCAATTCGGATTATAAACTTATCTATTAATTATGCTGGTGTGGTGTTGATTATAAATGTAGAATATAGAGGAATTGTAAGCCACATTTTCACTGAGGGAAAGCTAGACAAAATTTGGGGGGGAAACATCTCAATAAACCCAGCCAAAATTGAGCTCCGTCCCTCTGCGTCACTACCAAGCCAGAATATATGAGCATAAAATTTAGACTGCGTGTGCACTGGTGTGGTTTTATGAACTTGATTAGATAATAAAAACTCAAAAACAAAAGTTTTTAAAATCCCTACCTTAAATAAATTGCCTCCCCTGTCAGTATTGCATCTGTATACAAAACAAAAAGGCCCAGGTTATATTCATTGCATGGTTGAACAATTAATCATTGGCGAAACCCTCTTTCACATTGATGAATTAAAAGCCGGCAGGGTTTGTGCGGTATCTGTTATAGAGTTTAAGTTAGTTTGATAAGACGTACGAATATAATACAAATCATAACGGTTGGTGATAGATAGTCCCAATAACAAAAAATAAATAAAACGCTGTACAAACATCCTTGGAAAAGTAAGTATTAGTAAAAAAAATATATTGTATTAGGATGTATGCCTATAAGTAGATTTTGCTTTGGATGTTATACAAATTATATATATATAAGATTAAATTAAAGTACTATACTCAAAACACAATACAAAAAGGCCAAAATTGATGCACCAGTATTAAAATTAGTATTTTTTACTTGACTAAGGTATTTTTATAAAATCAGAATTTATTCACACCTGAAATTTTATTAAGATTATGGTAGTATGGACAGTATCTGGAAATTAAAAAAATTATTAACACTACTTTGTTATATATTTATCCACATGGCAGGTCTTGGGATCTGCAGCAATCGTTTTTGATTGGCTATAGCAATACTTCTAAAATAACACTAATAATATAGTTAATCACAAACAAACATGTTTGCATTTTCCAAAAGGTATTTCCTACCAGAACTCTACTATATCTTGAGCATTTAAACCAAAAGATCTATTTTCGCGATACAAAATAAAGCATTAAAATTTGAATATTTCGAGAGCAAGAAATAAACTTCATCCTCAGAAATAGATGTGATATTACATACTGCTCATTAAAAGCTCATTATTGGTTTCCATGGTTGACATGGTGACTGACTTCTCACTGATTATTTCTCGAGGACCTTTCATAATAATCTCGGACCCAGCTGCAGGATTTCAACTAAGGGTTCATAGGTCAATCTTTTTTGTCTCCTTACAGTCGGGTTCAACAGTATGATTCCATCGACCAGAACAGAAAACAATATCTTATATTGAATCAACAACCGACCATTGGCGAAGTTACACGCACAGAATTGAAGGGGGTGCGATCTAAATTCAGTGTCTATGCAATGTTTATAGTAAAATAAACCCACTTCGGTGGTCGCACGGTACAAGGCACTACTCTCGCAGTAGACTGGCTGTCAATAACAGGTCGGGTGCACTGAGGGTAATGTTTTCTGAATGGTTTTCCCCTTTACCTCCACAGAATTTGGGTGCACTTCCTCTGGCCTCTACGCTACTCATACTTTCCCAATTAGTGTAGAAATGCGGTTAGTCCAGATAGATTGTAAAGGAAATTCTATAATCAATATAATTTATTGCAATAGATAAATCTATCTTGTTAGTTGTGGACCATTGTGTACCTTTAGAGTAGAATGATATTTTTTTTTCTTGTAATTTTTGGGAACAGGCACTCTAAAATTACGGATACAAACTGAATAAATTAGGTGTCATTTAAATGGTACTTATACACCTTATAGTCATATTATTCTATTCGTTTTATTGGACAATTGCAATATAATGAGAGTGATTAAATACAGTACACTCGCTTCGCGGCTGCATGATGCGTGCTACTCTGACAGTATTTTACACTGCGGATGACCTGGATATCAAGGTTCGAAACTCAGTCTTGTGTATCGAGACTAGTTTTTCCAAAATGTTTTTCCACACTTTCTTAGATACAACCTTCCTCATCCCTAAAACCATCAGCGTATTTAGTACCTAAGCGTATAGCCCGAACAGCTAATAAGACGTGGTGCTAAAAAAAATCTACATTAAAGTAGTGAAATAACCTACTCTCAGTTAGGGCCAAAAATTAGCAAAGATGATCCAGAACAAATGAGGGAAGCTCACCATTCGCTGTTATGATACGCATTGATGCCATATTTTACATTTGTACTTTTTGACAATTGAACTGAGTAAAACCTTTTTATTTAAATTATATTAAATTAAAATCTAAACTAATTTATTCAATAAATTAGGAGCAAAGTTATTGAAAACCAAATCAGTCTGAGACAGAAGAATTATTACTGGGACGAATGCTTACCTTACTCTAGGGTTGATTCACCATAAGAAAAAACTTGACTGGCGGAAAAAAAAACTAGCTCGAAGAAACAAGATCTAAGGACAATTATAAGTCAAATAGGTCCCCCGGGTTCATTGAACTCTTATAATCTATCTGAACAAATTCTTGTGTGCTATTTTACCGAAATGAACTTCTAACATATCCCGCTCTATCTTATAACACTAATTGTACATAATTATTACGAAACAGTCAATGCCGTTAAATTTTTACTGCCTGATAAAAAAGTGATGAGTCCTCAAACGAAGACAGCAACACTTGCGCCGAGAACTCTTTTGACATTGTGGTGGTCAACCTTGCAAATATTATCTAGAGGGTGAATGTTAAGAGATAAAGGAGGCCATTGTCCTAAGCCCAGGTCGATTCCCTCGTTTCTTTGGGTTTTTTTCCAACCTCATCTTAATAGCCGTTCAGGCTATAAGCATACATTAGTTAGGACAAAGGAAAATAGATAAGGAAAGTAGAATTTTAAAAGAAGTGTACCCGAATTTTTATTGAGGGGAAGCTAGAAACCATTTAGGAAATAAAAACCCTTAGTACAATCGACTGGGATTCAAATCTCAATCTTACCATCACAAGCCATTCAGTGTAACACGAGATTGACGCGTTATAACAGGCGACCATTTACGCAAGTATTTTATAAATTAATTTCTCACTCGTCCCACGCACAAATTCTGGTACATTTTATATACAGTTCACCTGTCCTACCTTCACCCCATTATCGTATCAAAATAAGAGTAGTTTGTATAGCATGGAGGAGGATAAAAATGGGGTGTGAAAAAAACCCTATTTTTTTAGTATTTCTGCCAGTTCTGGGTATTTGCGTTTAATTACCCTAATGTTTAATATGTTAAGAATGAGGAAAGTATCATTTATAGAAACTATACGCACATTTACGTAAAGGTAGTGTGTAAAACCCCATCAGGAAAGAAATAATACCAACAATACAAAAAGACGGGAAGAAAAACACGTCATCCTCGTCTCTGACTAGATGAGTTTGGAGTCTATTCTGTATGCCCACTGATGCGGGGTTGAATTTACAAAATATGACGCCTTAACATGAATATTCTTAACCATGGGTTTATCGAAAACATGACAAATTCACTAACTAACCAGTGGGCACGCAGATAACTACGTCAGGCTCGTCTTATCTGGCTTGTCAGTGCCGGTGACGGGAAGGTCGGAATCTGAGTTACTATCGAGTGTACTCAAGTTGATCTCCCTGAAAGTGTTTTCACTCTCTTCCACGCAAATGCGGAAAGCCTGGACAAGAATGAAGAAACGAAGCACGAAAACTGAAAATGTGACTTGAACACTTAGGCTCATGTATGTGAGAAATAACAATATCTGTTAACAGAAGCTTGGCATCTATTAGGACACACATAGTATTTAATTAAGGTCATCAGAACTAATTGGTAGTCAACCCTAACTACCATCAAAATTTTGAACTGTATTTAGTAAAATAGTTTCAATAGTATATTTTAACTCAGAGGCAGTGAGGTGGAATTTAGAACATGCAATAAAAATTGCTTTCACAAAAACATGTAACCAACATACATTTTGTAAAATTAAACATAAGCCGATCAATTTGTTACATTAAGTAACTCAGCCAATCTTTATACTAATCCTTGTAGGTCCAAGTCAAGCACACTAACAATGTAGTTGAGATGACATCACGGTTCTACCTTAAGCATGTATCGTCTAGAATATACCTAATACTTCAAAATTATTAGATCTCTTCGGGCAAGTAATATAGTATCATGGTCCTACCTAAAAGATGTATCCTTTGTCTTAGTCATAGTACGTCAGAGACAGGGGTACTGTCCATTCAGATAAGATGGAATCATGGTACTACCTGAAGGTTGTATCCTTTGTCGTAGTCATAGTACGTCAGAGACAGGGGTACTGTCCATTCACATAAGATGGAATCATGGTACTACCTGAAGGTTGTATCCTTTGTCTTAGTCATAGTACGTCAGAGACAGGGGTACTGTCCATTCACATAAGATGTTATCATGGCCCTACCTGAAGGATGTATCCTCTTGCGTAGTCCTCGTGCGTCCAGCCAAACCCATGAAGTACCTGCAGGACCTCCTCTCTCTGAAGGACAGAGAAGAGCCTGTCTAGGAGAATCTTGAGGCGAATGGGGAGCGCCTGGCAGCCGTAGAGCACCAGGGAGGCGATGTCGAACGCCACGTTCGGTTGCACAGGCTCCACGGGGCTCTGTCCGAACAGGTGACGGAAACCTAGCTTGTCCAGGGCTGCGAAACATAAAAAACCCGAAATTTAGTTACTACTGGTTGATAGATCATATTAGTCTTGTAGGAGAGGAAGGAAGGAAGTAAAAAGAAAGGCTTCATCTTTTACCTAGAAATAACATCTTACAGATAGAAACGTTTCTATGTTGATACATGCATAGGGTGAGTCACATGTTCATCTGTTCATTTTAGTATACAGTGTCCTATTTAATACCACTGATCGGTGAAGTCATTCAGAATAGTACTTTTACTTAGATTCAGAAACAACATTGCAGCCACCCTTTAAATTAATTAATATTTTAATTATTATCAAGTATTTAATCACAAATGTGGGCACACGGACTAGGCGGTGAGCTCGTCTAATCTGGTTTGCCCATGGCAGGGAGTTTGAGTTTCCATATACAGATGATTATTATTTTTAGCACCGCGTCTTAATACCCGTTCGGGTTATACGCACTTACGCTAATGTGTAATGGTAGGGTGATAATGAGATGAAATGGAGGACCTACAGTTTAACGTGGGATCCAAACCACGGTGGAGGCCTGGCATTCCACACATTCACAAGTTATGCTTAATATACGTCTTATCAGAAGTGAAGGAAGGGTTTGGTAATCAGATAAATCTGTGTCGGAACTGAGGATTGAACTCTGAACCACCAGCACAGAAGTCTGACACCTGACCCCCTAAACAACCAGATCACCTTCATTAGGAAGGTTGAATTAAGAGGAAATGTACCCGCACTTGCGTGGTGGAAGAGTGGGAAAACATTTGGGAGAACTACCCTTAGTAAACTTGACTGGTATTCGAACCCCGATCTCCCCGTTCATCGGTATTCTAGTCTAAGACTAGAGTAACGTCTTAGAACATGCATCCACCGATGCAGGTGTCAAGTATGTTAAAATAAAGTCCAAATACTTCATTATTTCATGCTATGTTTATGATTGAATCCAGGACCACCTACGTAGATAGCTAATCAATCAGACTATATAGAAATGCATGCATAGGTATTTTAACTTTTTTCCACTGAAAAATATTATTTAACTACATTATGATGTATATTTTATTCAAACAGTAATTTTCATTCTCCGTTAAAAGCATACATTTTTAAAAGGTAAATTGTATTACTAAAATCAATCTACTGGTAGTTTAATTTGATCCATCATAATATTATAGAATAAACTTCATTTGAAATTTTGTAGTAAAAAAATACATTTGGTAAATTAATTGATTAAACTATCAATATATTCAACTTAGAACGATTAGTATATGCTACATCCATAATAATTATTAATCTGGCTACTATAAAGTCCAGTGTTTTAAATATAGTTTATTTTAATAAAAATAAAATAAAAACCAAACTTTGCTCAACCATTTATACTGAATCAATCGCCTAGTGGTAGCTCTCAATCAGTGTCAAATCTGTCAAAATTATTAACAAGCTTATCCAATTTTTTACCTCTTTACATGAAAAAAACCCTAAAAATAATAAACAAGCGATGTCTAAAAACATTTAAATAAAAATACCATACTAGCATGTTTCATGGAAAACGACCACATTAAATGATTTTAAAAAAACTTCCGGTAACCATAATTACAATCCCATTACAGGCTGTCAAAATGATTCAATTACAATGTCCCTCTTCCCCTCCTCCTACAACCTCTCTTCTAACCCCAGTGCGTTAACCAAAGTATAAATATCCATGCGTGTGTTCGTGTAACTACAGCTATTATCTAATAAACGCTTGTAGATGTAGTCGTATACGCTTAGCACACACACATACATTCACTCTAGTAAAAAAAAGTCTAAGCTTAACTGAAAGTTTAAAACAATTATTTGCTTGGCTAAAAAATTGTGTTAAAATAAAAAAATACAAGTCTGCCATTGTAAGTAGTACATAAAAAGGGGTAGCATTGGGGATTTGGGGAATTTTGACCAGTTATAAACAAATGTTCCTACTAACTTTTTAACCCCCCTCACCCCCCAAAAAAACCCAACGTGTCTGACATTTTTCCACTGGCACATTTTTTTTAATTCAATAAAGGTATTGTCTAACAAATGCCTAGAATGTACAATGACTGACGTTTCTAAACCATCCAATGTATGCACTGGGGTTGGAATGACAAATAATTGGTCTAATAATTGGCAAGACAAGACAGTTTAAACGTTGGGTCGCCCTCCGAAAACGTGTACCTTTTTTTTCTGCTTTTGCTTATTTAGTTTTTAGTGTGTTGGTGGGGGGTGTCTCCACTACCCATTTCTAAGTTGATTAGATGGTGTCAGACGTGGGGAGTCTTGGAGGATATCTGACAAGGATGGTTTGGGTCCAAGAGATATGAAAAATATTGTTTTAAAGTGACATACATATGAGGTTTTTTCGATACATGTTATTGTAGAGTAATTTGATCAACAACTGAAAGTAAAGATTAGAAGCAGTGTTCTTTTAAAATGAAAAGGAACAAAATATATTATTTAAATTAATACGACCATTATATTTAAAGGCTATGCATGGCCTCGTATTTTTCTTATTCACTTTTGACGGGATTTTTTTATATCTGCCAAATTTATTAAATGGTTTCACTCTCTCTTCCCATGCAAACGTGTATACACTTTTCCTAAAACTCAACCTTCCTCAATACTATACCATTAGTCAGACTATGCGGACAGCCTTGAGGCATAGTAAAACGCGAAACAGAAGGAAAATAAATTTAAGATTTCAAAATAGTTTTACTTATAAAATAAGGTAGATCTCTTCAAGGATTTTTTTAGCACTGTTGTTCAGATTATATGCATGCATACAAATTGGCGCTAATGAGCTAAGAATTACTAGGTTTGAATATAGAGTAAGTGTACCCACAGTTGCGTGGCAGTAGAGTGTAAAACCATTTAGGAAAAACCACTCTCAGTACACCCGAATGGAATTTGAAACCCGGTTTCCCTGTTATCCTGTCTAGTCTAACACGGCTATGACGCCTTAGATCATCCAGCCACCGAAGTTGGTTTTAAGGAATAATTAACATGATATATAGTTAACAATAATTGACTTAATTAAGTTATATGATCATTTTTAATAAATGATATATACTTTTTATTATAGCCAAAACGATATTTTTCTAGTTGTTAATTTTCTTGTTCCTTTAATCTAACTTCAACTACTCTAATTTAAAGATAAAAGAGGAATAATGTCAATTTAAAAGATATACACCAAATAATCTTGAGATATGTAAAAAACACAGTGCATATTAAGATGAAAAAAAATCTAAATCCTCCGGCTGGGATTTTCCTTTTTATCACTTCAAATTGGTGGCGTGAAACAGTAAAATAAGCAATGCCAAAGTCAAAATATCTGCCTTAAATATTTTTCATACTCAACATGTTCGTCCCCGCAGCTAAGTGTTTAGTGTGGTCAACCAAAGGTCCAGGAAATATTAGTTATATTCCGGTTGGTACTGACGATAATTATTTGCATAAAAGTTCATCTTGCTAACCAATAATTAAACATCTAGGGGACAAGGTTGAATGTCAAGTTTAAGACGTGATTTGTGAGTTCCGAAAGGGCACATTAAATAAGCTTATTAAAAAAAACTTTATTGATTCATAATGTGAACGATATCGATGGCTTCCAACTTCATAATAGAGGAATGCTTATGTATATAATTATAAATCATCTTACTCATCGGGTTTCTTTTAAGTTAGCTAGTGAAGAATTAGCAAATAATAATAATAATAATAATTGAAATACCTACACAAATGCATACATACCTAATCACACCATTCCCTTAAGGGGTAGGCATGAAACGGTGCATAAAGGATATAACTAAAAAAAACCACTCTGTACTTCCATGCTAACTAACTTTCTGCACACTTCTATACCCTTGCATACTTCCTTCACTTCAACAAAATCCATACACCGAGTCACGCACGCACTTTTATTCTTTAAAATCTTAATGTTTCCCTTTTTCACACATTGGTCTACAACATATTTTAACCACGTCTTACATGGTCTACCCTTTCCTGAAACTACCTTAATATATTTGCTTCGTCACTCAATCCACACTCATCCTCTCAACATATCCAAACCGACGTAATACGCTTCTTTCACATTGACCCATTGGATTGCATTTACAACTGCTCTTTTTTGGCGCCCATTTATTATTGACTCCGTCCAGACAAGTTTTTCCACATAAATTTCTTAGATATCTCATTTTAACCGCATTCCCCTTGCTCTTGTGTTTCTCCTGACAAACCCACTCTTCACATCCATGAAACAATGTTGGCGTTAACACACTTTTATATATTGCCATCTTTGCCTCTTTCAATGTTTTTTTTTGCTACTATTTTACTTATTTGTATTAAATATGACTTTATTTATCGGTTAGCTAGAGGGATGTAACTATACAATAAAAAAAACCTGCTGTAATTCCAAAACTGCGTCAATAAAACAGATAATCCTCCCACGTCTCCATTGTATCCCCCTTGGTTCATGCTATAGGATGTGAATGTTGTGTGTATTTGTGTGTGTGAGTGTGAGTGGTTGAACATCTAGGAGGGCGGACTACGGTCATGAGAGACACAGCACAACCCTCCCTCTATCTAGATACAGCTCATTATTATATCTAGGACAGAAAGGGGAGGGAAGTTCACAAGACGTGATACACGCAGGAACGTTTAGACTGTCATTCAGAACGGCGACAGAGCGCGGAGAAGAGCACACGTTTGGAGAGTTTGCCTCGTTTCTTACACTTACCATTCGAGCTTTCAGATGTTTGGGGCCACCCGGGCTATCAGCCCTTCAAACCTAAAGATAATATCCTGCGTGATAAATCTACACTTGGAGTACTTCAGACAATACTCAAAATCTCCCCTTGAAGTACCCCGACTGGACATCTCCCATTGAAGTACCACAGATAGAACTCAAAATCTTCCCTTGAAGTACCCCATATAGTGCTCAAAATATCCCCTTGAAGTATCCCATATAGTACTCAAAACCTCCCCTTGAAGTACCCCATATAGTACTCAAAACCTCCCCTTGAAGTATCCCATGTAGTACTCAAAACCTCCCCTTGAAGTACCCCATATAGTGCTCAAAATATCCCCTTGAAGTACCCTATATAGTACTCAAAATATCCCCTTGAAGTACCCACATATAGTACTCAAAACCTCCCCTTGAAGTACCCCATATAGTGCTCAAAATATCCCCTTGAAGTACCCCATATAGTACTCAACATCTTCCCTTGAAGTACCCCATATAGTGCTCAAAATATCCCCTTGAAGTACCCCATATAGTGCTCAAAATATCCCCTTGAAGTACCCCATATAGTACTCAAAACCTCCCCTTGAAGTACCCCATATAGTACTCAAAATATCCCCTTGAAGTACCCCATATAGTACTCAAAATATCCCCTTGAAGTACCCCATATAGTACTCAAAATATCCCCTTGAAGTACCCCATATAGTACTCAAAACCTCCCCTTGAAGTACTCCAGATGGGACTTGATATCACTCCTTGAAGTACCCCGACTGGGACTGGATACCACACATTGAAGTACCTTAGATGGAACTCAAAATCTCCCTTTTAGGTACCTTAGATGGCTCGAAATCTCCCCTTGAAGAACCCTAGAAAAGAATTAAAATCTCCCCTTGAAGTACCTCAAATGGTACTCGAAACGATCAACCTAAATATACTATCAAAAGGTGGTGAGCCATTTACTTAGTGTTCTCAGCCATAATAGGACCCTCACTTTCACAAATGATGATACAACCTCATTCTGCTATTACATAAGCAAAGAGTAACTAGAACTTGGTATCGCCCTTTTAGTGATCTTCGGAGCGCTAGCACTTAGCAACATCTGAAGACTCCAGGCCAGTTGTACAATACCAGTATAAAAACAATAGTTACCGTAATAATTTGTTAGGAAAGATGTTATATAGCTATTTCAAAGGTTTCTTTCATATATTAATACGCTAACTCGCGTTATCTGGAGCTGTATCTTTTTATTGACAGTACCTAACCCATAAATTAATACCATTAATACTAGAGTAAAATGTTAACAATGTAGGCCGCAAAGATGGGTTCTTCTACTTGATAATTAATATGGTCTTGGAACTAGGTATTTTGGATCCCAGTGGGAGTGTAAAGGATGTGATGAAAGATTAGGGTTTATTGCAGTTATTATATTAACACCTTTTTTTAATCATAGTTAATCAAATAGTTCTTCAGTACAAACTTAGAGTTTAATTTTCTTTACAGGGTGACCTCAACAGTATTTTTTAATATCTGTCAAGGGTGTCCTGGATTTTAATAACATATTTTTCTCTTCATTTAAAAAGTTTATCATATAATGGTGCTCTGCCCATGACAGATATTCATCAACTTTTGATATCACCATTTGAATAAAATTAAACTTATGTATGTTCAGGGCTCAAATCCCGGTTGAATATACTGAGGATGTTTTATCCTAAATGGTTTCCCTCTCTACCTCAATGCAAATTTGGATATAGCTTTCCTTAAATTTTAACTTACATTTCTCATCTATAAGCCATTAGTACGATAGCCAAAATGGGTAGTAAGACACGATACACAACCACAACAACATTTTTTTTTACTCCTCAGATAGCTATCATTGTTCGTATCTTTCTGAAATCTGGACGATCACGCCCGCGGCCGAGGCTCAAAAATGTTACTGTTGGAGATAACCGGAAGATCCCACAAGCGCTCACTAAATCCTTGCAGGCGCCACTCGGGAATAAACCAAGTTCTTCCCCACTGGGGTGGGTTTGTCTTTATAAATCATCAGAGGTATTTGGTATTTCCAGCCTATTCAAGGTTCTTGGAAACTATCTCGAGAGCAGGTAATTGCAGACTCTTAAATAAAACGTTTCAGTGCTTGAGGCCTTTTTTTTAGATAAATTTCTTTTTTATTAAACATATATATTATATTAAAGAAATGGAGACCGGTACTTTCCATATGTTTATGGGAGATAAATATACTTTGACAACTATTATGGCTTTAGCACCTAGTGGCTTCAAGCCGAGGGCAAGACCATTAAGGCTTTTAATATAGGGATGGTGAACCTTTTCCGGACCAGTGTGCTACTTAGGATTAGCTGAATGTTTTGAACAAGTTTGGTGTGTCACTTCTTCAAGTGGTGTCACTTAACCCTAACCCTAAATATAGTGTCACGGTGTTAAGCTATATTGACAAATAAAAAGTGGCAGTAAAACTCATATATTGAAATATTATTGACCCAAACAATTTATAGCACGTCGGGAAAAGTTTTACTTAATTTTTTTTATATGTGTGTACCGCCCAAATTATGCTCTCATGACACCCAGCGGCATTCTCCCCATAGGTTTACCATCACTGCCTTAATTATTTGGTGGTACAACATCTGGATACTACGATTGCTTGATTCAAATTACTAAACGGGTCCATTTAAGATACACTATTGAAATATCTAGTTGACATTGTGATTGATTTTAAATTGCTGGGAGATTCGGTTGCTCTTCCAGTCCCCGTTCACTAAGCGACATAACCCGCCTCGGTGGCGTAGTTGGCTAGCGCGCTAGTCGTGTTGAGCTCGACTGCTGAGAACGGGGAGATCGAGGTTCGAATCTCGGTTGGGTGAACTGGGGTGGTTTTTCCTAGAGGGTTTTCCACTCTCCCTCCAAGCAAACTCTCCCTCCAAGCAAATGCGGGTTCACTACCTCTAATTCAACCTTCCCAATTCCTAACCCATTAGCGTAATTAGTACTTAAAGCATATAACCTGAACGGGTAGTAAGACGCGGTGCTAAATAATAATAATAATAATAATAAAACTAAGCGACATACAAGTGATTTTGTTGTCAACCAATCTTTTCTTCTATCATGATTCTACCATTTAAAGGTAGCTTGTTGTGACGTGTGGGCATATTAATATAGTTCCCGTAGATTTTTTTCTATATATGATGATATCAACAGTTATTTAATATTTATCGTGAGCATTGTGGAATTTGCCAAGAATATTTACTCATTGAAAACGTTTCTGATCATATTCCTTTACTTGATTAAGCCGAATATTATTTATTTTAGACAAAAAAAAAGGGGTTTTGTCGTAAAAACTGCAAAAATTTGGATATTCACTTGCATTTCCTTCCTTCCATTCTAAGTTTGGCTAGCAGGTCGAGTGGTCTGTTTACCAACGTCCACTTGCAAAAAACAGTGTGAAACCTGCTTCAGATTACCGGCAAATGTGATCGGATTCACGGGACGGACCGCCAATCAAAATATTGCTTGGATGATTCATATACCACCTGCAATTTTAATGCTCTAGCCCACTTACTGGGAGATAGGAAAATTTGGTTGGAAGCGACAGATATTCATCCCGATTGCTTCAATATCGCCTCGTGAATTCCTTTACTCCTATGGTGGTGCTAAATTAGAAGAGGTAAGGGTGATTTTAGAGCATACTCAAGTGCGCCTTCCTACTCTTGTATTGTCTTCTTCTATGCTTCACGTCTTACTACCCACCGGGGCCATCCAAATATTTAAAATTTACACTTGTGGTGTGGAAATGAGGAAGGTTAAAGTTATATAAATACACCCGCACTTTTGTGGAGGCAGGGAGGAAAACTATACAGGAAAAAATACACAATAAGTACACCAGTCCAAGATTCAAGCTTTGACCCCCACCATCATCGTAAAACTATATCAGTCGAAGTTGATAGCTTTGTTCATGTGACCATAAATGCGAGTATCTTCCTGAGAAACGCCAACAAATTATTTGGATCATAAACAATAACATTAAAAGGAGTATTATATTCTTATTTGACGTTTAAATTATCAAGTCCGGACATGAAATATAGTTTACGCCATTTGTATCCAATTTTTATGACAATGACTGTACCGGGCAGAACGTTTATTCTAGGAAGCCTATTTCTTCTATAACATAATGACGTCACTTCCTTTCGGCGACCATAAGATCTTAACTAATTGAACGTCACAACCGAGTCGAGTCGTAAGTATGATTTAATGAATCAATTAACAAAAAAAAGCTACGTTTATTACAATTAAATGCTTCACTAGAAAGAGTTCAAAGTCTTATTCAGTTGAATTGGAATGTATGGGTTCTTTTAATAAACGGCTTTTTATTGAATTTTAGTTTTGAGTAAAAACGGGTTTTCGTTTGATGTTTTAAATATAATTGCCATGTGACATTAATATATATTTAATCCAAAAAGAGTTATTTTAAACAAAGTATCACATATGTTTAATTTGTTGATATTAAATAAATGAGTTATTTATTTAAGGGCACCACCTATGTTAAGGGTAATATCCACAAACTTTGGTATTTCATCAGAGAATTGCAATTTTGAGGTTTCAAAACCAGTAAAATAACCCACTATTATTATTTTTACTTTCTCATAAAAAAAAGTATAGAAGTTGTGAAAAGTTTAGATCTCTAGATTATGATGAATCTTTCAGATTTATGTGCACTTAACCCAAAATAGTGGATTTTACAACTATTCCGGTCCCTATGTATATCTATCAGTCTGTCCCTGGCCATGATTACAAAACGTTTTGATGGATTTTGTTCAAACTTTATATTTAAATTTAATTAGGCTATGCTAAGATACACTTTTTTCTCCTAGATCTTCAATTAAGAGTAATTTACTGATTTTATTTTTATTTCCAAATTTTTTGAAAATGTTGTTCCGAGTTTAAATTTACCATACGAGAAAGTTTGTACGATTGTGTTGTACAATTTATTTTCTTTTTTGACGCTATCCGTTTGGGTTCTACGTAGTTAATTACACTAAATGGGGAAAAGGTGAGGGCGGTAGAGATTATAGGATATATAGTCATATCATCATGGAGAGAGAGTGGGAAATCATTTAGAAAAAAACACCTCAGGGTATCCGTCATTGACAAACCAAACAAGATGAGGTTAACAGTTGGTCCACGTGCCCGTTAATGCGTGTATTCCCTAATTATATTATTTTCTAGGAATGGGCTTACTAAATAAAATATCATTATTTGTTTGAGCAATAGAACCCGCATTAGTGGGGAGAGAGGACGGAATGACATGTGGAAAACAAACTCCTGATCGCCTAGACTCGAATCAAGGCTCCATCACCTCGTCATAGACATTCCAATCTGCTTTGACAATGACGCCTCAGACCGTGTAACCAGCAGTGTAGGTCCATTCTGTGTCAGAAATCATCAACAGAAAATCAACCTTCCCATCACACGGGATCGAACATAAAGCCTTACTCTCGGGAATTTTCCTAATCTCCTTAGACCACGAAACTGATGAGCCAAACTTACTGATTGATAGCTAATGGTATCGAACCAAGGGTCCCCTTCAATCAGTGTCTGAAACAAGATATATGACGACAGCACATTTTGTCCTCTTGTGGGAAATAGGTCACCATGATTGTCTACCCACACACACAAACACACACACACACGCACCTAGTTACTATGTAAGGCTCGCGTCGACACCTCCCGATGACACAATGACATGATTGCCAGTGTCGCAACAACGCCTTCAGGCAAGGACTGTGCTCCTCAAACCCGTCATTAGATGCTTGCACACGCAAACACACAGGGCGCATCAATCATAGTCTATCTCAGGGCTGCGACGGAAAAATAATCAAGCTTCGATTACGGTCCAATTTTCATAGAAAGGGTCCTTTTAGGAAAAATAAACTTATTTATACTAATTTTGATAGCATCCTACTATTTTATTAATGTTATTTTATATGCATCTAATATTTAACAAAAGTGGCAGGTGCATATCATATGACTTGATGTATCAATTAGTTGATCGAGCCACTTTTCTAGCTATCAAAAAATTCAATTGATGTGAAAAGTAGAATGTAGCAGGTTTCTGCCTAAGTGGTCACACGGAATTAGGTGCAAGATGGTAATAGGCTAAACTTACGCTGACCCACCTCGGTGGAGTAGTTGGCTAATGCGCTAGTCGTGTTAAGCTTAACTGCTGAGGATGGGGAGATCGAGGTTCGAATCTCGGTCAGGTGAACTGGGGGTGGTTTTTCCTAAATGGTTTTCCACTCCCTCTCCACGCAAATGCGGGTTAACTTCCTCTAATTCAACCTTACCAATTCCTAATCCATTAGCGTAATTAGTACTTAAAGCGTATAACCCGAACGGGTAGTAAGACGAGGTGCTAAAATAATAATAATAATAAATTTTCACTGACGTGATTCACCGTTGATTAGGAGGGTGATTTTCCCCACATAAATAATTTTTCACTGTAATTTTACCATCTCTTTTCCACACTAATGTGGGTGCTATCCCTCTAAGTGACCCTCCCAATATTTACCCCATAAAACAAGTCGTCATAAACCTTTGTTTTGAAAGAATAAAAAGCAACAATCCCAGGCTGGGCTATATTCATATTTACACTAATAGGAAAGAGATGAGGGAGGTATAAATTTAGTGGAAGTGTACCCACATTCGTAGAAAGAAATACTGGGAAATTATTAGGCGAAAAAATACCTTGTACACCTGGCAGGATCTCTAGGACATAATCTTTCCATTACTGGCAAATTAGAACAGATGAGACCGACGCTTTTCTCCACGTGTCCACGTGTATAGAGGATTAACAGTTCACTGGGGTTAGTCACGTGTCTAAGGGTCTAGGATTCGATTTCAGGTGAAGTGTATGAATATATATACTTTTTGTATAAGAGTTAATTCTATATTTAATTAATAAATATGTTGACGCTAAGGATTAGAAATCGGCTACTGTCCTAGGCTAGCTTAGTTTATAGGTTACTCTTACAGTAGTCTAGACTGCCAATGACGGGGAGATTTGAGGTTCGAATCTCAGTCATAGGTACTGAGGATAGTTTCCAAAATTGTTTTCCACCCTCCCTCAACGAAAATGCGGGTACTCTTCCTATAAATACAAACTTTCATAATACCATTAGCGTAATTAGTATATACGCGTATAACCCAAAAGTGTAGTAAGACACGGTGCATAAAAAAAGGTTTATGGGTAAACTTAGATTGTAGCCTGGATAAATGAAAATATGGGCAAATACGTCAACATCATTTAGTATGATTTTCCGGGATTATAGGTGATATTTCTTAACTTCTTTCCCTACAATTATGGGTGCATCTCGTCTAAATTCTACCTTTCTACACTTTAGTTTAAGTGTATAAATATCCTGAATGGGTAGATATCACACAAAAATAAACTTAGTTTGTAGGTCACACGCTATTAAAATTATCAAATTGTAAAAAAAAATGTCGCGTAAAGAGGCTTATGATTAAATTTAAGTAAATCAAGTTGATATGAGAGATGTCACTTAAGTGTCAAAACCAATAATTTAAACAAATATGACACTAGGCTGGTTGTTCACTTTGAGAAATGCAAGTGGTATAAGGTCTTCAACTAACATAAGATTTCAACTCTACGTTTAAATGGTTTTTTTTATGAAAGTTCAAACAACCGACAGTAATAATAGAAAAAATAAAATTCTTAACTGACCTAAAAACGAAAATGGTGACCCATCATATCTAAAACGCCCCTCTGAAAGATCTTGACGTCACAGGAGAAGAGCCCAACTCATCCCCTTTGCCTCGAGTAACGCAACCCTAATTACATCTTGATGAATTTCTTCCTCCCCTCACGTGGGCAAGACACACGTAACCCTCCCTTCCCTCCCAGCTCGTCTTAACCCAAAGTGTCTGCTGTACCCTGTTATTATAACAGTTTTCGCTTATAGAACACTACTTCTCCACTAAGGGGGCTGGGGTTGGGTAGGGGGGGTACCACGCCCCCTTCATTGCTCTGTGAAGGATGGTCCAAGACTTACAGTCTGCTTGCTCAAAACAGTGATATATGGGGGGAGAAAGACTTTTCCCCCCTACCTCTTTCCTCTCTTCACTATTTAATGTCTCGTTCAAAGAAACATTTGATGATGGGGGTCTAACCCCCCCCACCCCTTATCTTGAAGTAGGGTCGCGGTAGGCGTTTTGGGAGGGGAAACGAGGGGCTCCAAATAATTATTCTCTGCTACGTCGGACAATTTGGCTGCTCGTTATACTACCCATTTAGGGAAAGAGAGTGCTATGTGACAATATTAAGTGACCACTGTGTCCATGTTAAGGTGATCATTCGTCCCCAAAACAAACCTTATGTCCCGGATTGAATTTGTTCACAATTTGTTGGATAGATTACATTAGCACCTCATTAATTCGAGCCAAATGAGACTGAAGCTTGTTTGGATTATCCAAAATTCGGATTAATCAGAATAGTACGGAAGTGTCTGCCAGCGGGAATACAAAGTATTTTGGCAAATTTTAAACTTTAATAATTACTTTAGCTAGTTATCGTATGAGCCACATTATAAATGTAGCCTTCTTAGCATATTTCGTATAAAAGAACTCCATTAAGTGTATTTTTATAAATAAAAAGCAAATTCTCATTGAATTAAATAAAAAGGCTTCGCATTTGTTTTTACACAGAAGTATTTGTAATTTTGATAAGAATTATTTGCACATATATACAATTTTATGGATTTGATTAAACCAAATATGACAAGGAATACCATTTTATAATTCTATTTATTTATAAAAAGAAGATTCATTACACATGGTATGTCAGTTCACATAAAGTTCCATGGGCCGCGAGTTTGGCCTGACTGATGTAATGTATTCTATCACTTAAATTTTCTTCTATATTAATAAAATGAAAAGTTTGTCTATCATGAGCGTGGTGAGATATCTACCTCAAGAAGAGGGTTGAAATTTGAATATTAATATCCCCTGTGCACGAACATATACACCTTGAAGACAGAATTTTGAAATTTCGATTAGACTTTTAATTAATTAAAAACAAAACAATGAAGAAATATTAACGCCGTGAGAAAGCTTTACTACTAAATTTAATACAATTTGTAATTTAGTTTGGTGGCCATGGGTTTGGTTACCATGGAGAGTAACCAATAAGAGTATGGTGTTTACCACCATCTTTTCTCATGTCACCATGATTATATTAGTTTGTAGGCTGTTTTATTTCTAATAAATAGCTTTTATACATTAACACGTTGTTTACCTGTAAAACATTTTACTCTTTTTATCCCTTATACTTTTTAACCTTTTATACATTTTTACAAATTTTTAACTCTTTACTCTTTTTTACCTTAAAATATTCATCCGGGGCCAGTTGATTAATGTAAAAAAGGGGGTAAGAGAGACAAAAAAAGCAAAAATTGTAAAAATGGTCAAAAGTAAGCCTAATCAAAGAGGGTAAAAATACAAAAAGAAAAAAAATTGCAAAGATGCAAACAAATTACCAAAATGGAAAAAATGAGAAAAAAGGGCACAACCTAGCAAAAATGGTATAAGGGGAAAAAAGTATAATATGGTAAAAAGCAAGAAGTAAATCACAAAAAAATAAAAATGTGTAAAAAGTAGAAAAATAAAAAGCCTCAAAAGGGGTAAAAAAATGGTAGATGGGATGGAAAGAATAAATAGGGTAGAAAGGATTTAAAGATTATAGATAGGTTATAAATGTTGTAGGGTGAAAAGTGTATAGGGTGAAAATAGTATAGGGTAAAAAATATAAAGAGTAAAGGGTTAATAGGGTACAGGGTATACAAGTTAAAGGGTCAAAAGGGGAAAGGGTATAAAGTGTAAGGGGCTGATGTGGAAAAATGATAAAGATTAAGTCTAACCAAAAAGGGTAATAAGACCAAAAATTGTAAAAAGGGACAAATTAAATCATAAGAAATAAAATGATAAAAAGGGGTTGGTAGACTAAAGGAAATAAATAATTTAAAAAAAATTGTAAGTCTCAAAAAAGGCCAAATAGGGAAAAAAAGAAAGAAATGGTAAAATTTTAACGGGGTAAAATTTGTAATTGGAGTGGAAAGGGTAAATAGGGTAAAACAATAAATATTGCAATAAGGGAAAAAAGGGCGAAAAGGTAATTAAAGTGCAAAAAGGATAAAATAGGTAAAAAGGTTAAACGGGGTAGATACGGTAAAATGATGCTATAATACCTTTGATTGGATTTAATTACAACCATTTCACAACCAATTATTTATGCTGTGATACTGTTCTTTCTTTTTTATTAACACCGACAAACAGGAGTTCAAAGTATTTTGTATAGAGAAATTATAATCTAATCTTCAAAAGAAATATCAGCGTTTAAAACGTGTTCAGATTATATCTATTTTTGACATTGTGTATTAGTCAACCTACTTTCGGACTTTGTATCACATATTAAGCCAATAAATCATTATTATTTATATATAATATAAGATTTGGTTAGTATTCTCTGTGGTGTATTTTATATAGTAAAATAAACAAAGCAACTTTATAGATTCCACGTGCGAAGAGCATGTACACAAGATAAAGCTTAGTTATAATAATATTCTATATTAATACATTTCATAGAAATAGGCCCTAATGATAATTCAAAAAATTAAGATAAGACTGCGCTTGATTTTAAAAGATATCAAGATAGTGCTTACGATACTGAATTTAATACTAAAACAATTGAGGTATTTTAATACCAAGTTATAAGGTAGCTACTTTTGTTAGAGAATTGTATAATTTTAGTCACTTTTTACTGACATATAATATTTTTAAACATACCCTTGTCATAATTTTAACAATTTTAATTATTATATATATAAAATAATTACATAATATGCAATATGTAATTTTTTGCCATATATTTTAACTCAGTCTTCGTCTACTTATTTAAATAAGGGCTAAAGGTTAAATTCTCTATAAAGCCATTAAATTTGTCGTGAGATGAAATTGGAACTTCTCTTTTAACGAGAGGGAAATAGATGTTCGGGATAATGGCGGTGTGTTTGGTTTGTAATTAAGATGTTATGTAAGTCGTTTAGTGATATATTCAGTTATTTTTACTTTTCTACCATGTCCTACAATCTGCATTTAATTACTCTTATGATGAGATTATTTAGCTATAATTTAGAGAAAATGTACTAACATTTTCATAAACATAGATTGAGAACACATTTAAAAAACCTACTCTAAATAAACCTACCTGAGATTACAATTCTGAACTTCCGATCAGTGGCAAGCCAAACTAGATGATCTTGAAATTTATTCTACATGTCCACTGATACAGAATATATAATCATTCAATTCAGAAATTGCATGTTGAATATTCTTATAATATTATATATTTATATATTTTTTTGTTAAATTTAAACAATATTGAAACTAGGGTAAGCATACATAGATATATTTCATGGTGAATGATAAAAGTTAGAAAATACACGTTAAATAAAGACACCTGCGGCCACAGCCGCTCACCCCAACAAGATGGGCGCTTAATTTGGTCTAGAGCTTTGTTTCAAGTCGTAAATTTCGGGAAACATCATCGTTTTACAAGCGGGAGGAAAGAAAGAAAATAAACATCACCATAAAAATCAAAATAAAGTGGCACCCTCACCCCATTTCCCCTACTTGTAGATTTCATCTTGTTTCCCACTAATTGTCCTTGTACTCTCGCTGTCATGCCTAGGGGGCCCTTGAGACATCCATTTACCTTAGATACTGACCAAAGTCAAAATTCTACCTAGCCCTTTCGCCTCACCACCAGACCATTAGTTCTGTGTTCTAAATGGTTTTGCAATTATTTTTACAGGTTCACATTCTTTTCTATTGTTCACAATTTTGCAATGGTGGCTTTTTTTATTTCTCTTGTAAGCGGTGATGTCAAAAAGAATCTGGACTCACCTTTTTGTGTGTGGAATAGGACGGGGTTGGGG
>CABFOW010000028.1:76492-156671 GCA_902141385.1 Timema californicum
GGGGGGGGGGGATAGAGGTGGTGGATGTTTCTTCAAATAGTTTTACTTTTTTTATTATTTTTTATTTTTTGAGATGTGCCGAAATTGGTCAAAAAAAGTTGACAGTATATATTGTTTTTTGTTGTTGTTTTTTTCGAAAAGGAAGGTTGTGGTGGACCTTAGACGAATCAGTAGACTATCAAAAGAACGAAAAAAGGTTAATTATAAATTTGCTTGAGACATGGACTGTAAAATATTAAATATTAATGACTTTGAGAAAATTAAGCTAGGCTCATTAACGTACCAATGAATGTCCATCCTGTTGTCCAATTGAAAAAGATAATTAAAAAAGAAATTATCAGAACATACAATGGAAGAAATTTAACATATTTTGTTGATCCTTGAATTTCTACTTTTTCTAAGACCCCTCGGAGAGAGAAGGTTTGTAATAGTCAAAAAAACTGAAACGAGATTTTGATAAATGTCTGCGTTTCATGACCCATTTAAATAGAAAAATTTGTTTTCACGATGTCTGTCTCCCTGTCCGTCTATATATTTCAGCTTAGAGCCGGAACCATTTTACCGATTAGGCTAAGACCTTGTTTCTAAGGTTTTCACGAGTTTATTCAGAGGTGTTATTGGAAATAGCTAGATTATCTAACCATAAAATAAATTAAAAGTAGTTTTACTGAAGTGTAGAATGAAAAAAAAAAGTATCAAAACCTATGGTAGCAATTTTCATTAAATTTTCTGTCCAGGCATAGTTTAACATTTAAAACAAAATTGAAACCATAATTTATCCATGAACATGATTTTAAGAGTAGGCCTACTGTACATAAGCAGACATTTATAATTTTGATCATAATTATCTCCGCAACTATTTGAGATAGGAAATAACTTCACATATTACTAGTGGTAGTAATATTAAAAATAAAAATGTTTTGTTTGAAATATTTTTCATAAAATCAATATTTTCTAAATCACAGCAAATATATTAGGTTTTTTATGCTGCTCTTTGAAAAGAGAAACTTATCACTATGCTCTTTGGTGGACAGTTATATTTTCCCACTGTTTTTATAACAATGTATTTTTTTTTTCATGTATGCTCTTTGGTGGGGTGTTTCTGCCACAGTTAATATTATTTCGTTTACAAAACTTACAAACAATTAGTTAAATGTCTCTATCTATTATAATAAAATGAATTTGTGTGTGTGTCATGAGCGGTGCTTAGTATCTACCTTACGCAGAGGTCTGAAATTTAATTATTAATAGCTCCTGGTTACGAGCATGTGGATTTCGAAACCGGAATTCTAAAATTTGGATTATTTTTTTAAAAATTGCAAAACCTGGGCTTGAAGAAATAAAATAAAAAGATAAAAGAGAGCAAGGGTATTTGCGGTGGACCATGCCCGTTGAATTTATATATAGATTCCTTTATATATAGGCTACATGCCTTTTATTTTATATGATCCTCATAAAAGAGGGGCTATTATCTTAGTCGTTGCCTCTCCCAACTCCGATCAAGGGATCAAGCGTTCATTCCCTTACCAGATGCTTTGGGGATGAATTGTTGTTACAATATAGCTTTAAAGCCTTTCTCCTGATCAGTACGGGTTTGTTACATCTTCCGATTCAGCACTACTTATA
Source organism: Timema californicum (assembly GCA_902141385.1). Classification (NCBI taxonomy): domain Eukaryota; kingdom Metazoa; phylum Arthropoda; class Insecta; order Phasmatodea; family Timematidae; genus Timema; species Timema californicum. The sequence continues at coordinate 78,119 of CABFOW010000028.1, forward strand.
AACTATCTTAAATCTAGAACAGACACAACACCCAGTCCCCGGCCGTTAATTCATCAATGTGAAAAGGTAGACCCACATTTAACCAAAGAAAGATTATTTGGCTATACTGGGAATCAAACCTGGGTCCCTTAACTCAGTAGATAGACACGCTACCGACTTAGCTAATGCCAGACGTAATAACAGGGCCTTTTTATTAGCCCCGCGTCTTACAACCCGTTCTGATTATACGCTTAAGCACTAATTAAACTTATGGATTAGGAATTAGTAAGGTTGAATGTAAAGGAAGTGAGCCTGCATTTGTGCGAAAGGAGAGTGGAAAAGCATTTAGGAAAAACCATCCCAGTTCACTCGACCGAGATTAGAACCTCGATCACCCCGTCCTCGGTGGTCTAGCTCAACACGAGTTGCGCGCTAGCTAACTACGCCACCGAGGCGGGTAAATATTTAATACTCCCGCATCCTAGTCAAATTTTATTTCATTTTAGATATTTTTTATACCCGCGTTTTACAAACTGTTCGGATTACAGCCATATAAACTTAAGAGGTCAATGTATTAGAGATGGGAAAGATAGAAAAAGGAGAATTTGTACCCGCATTTGTATAGAGGGAAAGTGGAAAGACTAATAGGAATAATCCCCCTCAGTACGCCCAACCGATATTTGAACCTCTATCACCCGCTCATTGGTATTCCAGTTTATTGCGAGAGTAACACCTTAAATATCTAGTTTTCTCCACTAATGGGGTGGTTTGCAGGTCGGATCGTAGGGGAGACGATGAGTCAATGACTGATCTAACTACTTGTCTTTGTGTAGCCTCTTGTAGTGACACAAGTTTCACCACAAGAGTCAATAGGTACCAAAGCAGGATAAAGAAATAAAATGAGTAAACAGGCCTAGTTACAGACCAATACAATTTGGCATTTCTGAGTTGGCCTCTTTTGACTATGTGACATTTAGCACAAACATTTTAGTGCCTATAACTATTCTAGAAACTTTAGGTTTCACAATTACCTATCATAACGAAAAAAAGAAAAGAAGATTAATGACAAGTAATAAAACCCAAATAAATAGAATATCCACTTTACGATCGCAATGGCCATTGGACACTCAAATTTAAAGAGCCCATATTTTAGACTGAAAGTTATACAGCTAAGTAATAAAAATGTGTTTTTGTGTGTATTTATGTTAAGGTTAACGAAAACCTTTCCTATCAAATCTTTTGGCAGCGCTTAGAAACGTCACCAAGCGTATCCCCTCCAACTATACCCCATCTCTTTAAACCCTGTTCTTTTTAAAGTAAACGGACTGTTGAGGCTCCCTTTTAGGACATCAAACGTGCCGACTCTAGCACAATGGGGGTCTAAACTCGGTTCTACCTGGTAGAAATTGAACTGCTGTTCTTAGCCACTTAAAAAGAATACACAAGCTACATAACTGAATGTCATGATGAATAGGAAAAAAAAAGTTTTACTATACTAAAACAAAGTGTTTTCGTATTAAGTCTTCATTCATTTTTTAGAGCATGTGAAGAGCAATACTTGAATCGCAATTTCCCCCAACCACGTTCTATCGCCCATACGGTTTATCTGTATTTAATTATGATAATTAAATAGAGATTAAAAAATGTACCCTCATGTTCATGGAGGGAGAGTGAGAAACCATTTAAAGGGGGAGAACTATAAGTAAATCGGGAAAATATCTAAAAAATACGTCACCGGAAAATCAGATAAAATGAACCTGACATTTAGTTCATGTGCCAAAAGGAGCCTAATCAGACAGACATTTCTAAAGTTTACTAAATTAACTTTAATTTGCTCAACTTCTGAGCTATCAGTTTCAGTCATCACATGGTCAAATATATCATCATCGCAATGGACTATAGTATCGATGACGAGGAGATTAGAGTTCAAATCCTTGTAGAATGTACTTTGGATGTTTTTTACTAAATTATTTCCCACTCTCGAACAACGCAAATGCATGTACATTCCCTCTAATGTCACCCTTCCTGATCCCAGACCTATCAGTTTAATAGGCGGATAGTGACTCTGATCTTGGTAGGAAGAACAGTATGTGTTAGTTACTAAAGTTATTAAAACCATTTTAATATATTCGTACATCAAGACATGTTATCTGGAAATGTCCCTTTTAATATATTTCCAATACATATAAAATAACACAAATAATAGTAAATAATATCAACATACAGGTGGCAAATCATTGTAATTGTGGCACTGTCCGTATGGAGAGGATCATATTTCAATTATAAGTTAAAAAATGACACCTGAACCACAATCTGGTGTTGTATACTTAGTAGTATAACAGCTCTCCTGAGACACAGATGGTTGTGGTATGCGGTAGCTCACGATACTATTATTATTATTATTATTATTATTAGCACCGCGTCTTGCTACCCATTCGAGTTATAAGCACTTACGCTAATGTGTAATGGTAGGGTGATTGTGAGATGAAATGAAGGACCTACAGTTTAACGTGGAATCCGAACCACGGTGGAGGCCTGGCATTCCTCACATTCACAAGATGTCTTGTCAGTAGTGAAGGAAGGGTTTGGTAATCAGACAAATCTTTGCTGGGACCGAGGATTGAACCCCGGCCGCCAGCATATAAGTCTGACACCTTACCCCTAGACCACCAGGTTACCAGCTGACTACTTCCACACGTCCATCACAAACTTAGCTTTAGGGCCAGTTTCATAGTCAAGTTTAGTACGACTCAAGTGCGGCACTACACTAAGTACATGACGACACCTACCTAAACTCGAATGGAATGGGCCGTTCTCACATAGGAAACTGGCCCATTCCATTCTGGTTTAGGTAGGTGTCGTCATGAACTTAGTGTAGCGCCGCACTTGAGGCGTACTAAACTTGACTATGAAACTGGCCCTAAACTATGAGTGAAGAATTACTCTGAGTACAGTAAAAACCCTGGATAACTCAGTGGTAGGGTATTAACGCACTATGCCAAAAGTCCTGGGTTTTATTCCCGTGCCCATGTGTAATTTTTCAACTAATTTAAATTAATTCAAATAATTTTGTTAAATGCTATCAATGTTAGCTACAAATACATATTATGTTTGAATTTTCTAAACTGTTTTCCAACCAAAATCAGTGTGTAGTTTCTCATGAAGTAAGGGAACAAACTTCCCCCTGGAAATCTTTGAGGTGTCGCCTCTACGCATCAGTTATTAAGGCTGTTGTAAATCTGTGTAAAACCTATTATCGATGACTTTGAATCTTGTTAAGAAATTCCCTTACCTTAGTGTCAAAATCTATTTTTAAGTACGTATCAGCTTTGTAATATCTACCTTGCCGGCACTGTCCAATATTTTTATTTGTTTTTTTATTGTTTAACATTCTAGTGATGTACACTCCCATACGTATAAAAATGTTAGATACATTTATTTATCGATTTCAAACAATTCTTATGATTTAGCACGACAGTAAAGGCGTCAGTTTAGTCTTGTACGGTTTGATGGTGAAGAGATGAGTGCTCGAATCCGGACCAGGTAGACCGAGATGTTCTCTCCAACATAATTTTATATTTTTTATCCGTGCAAATGAGGGTAAATTTTTTCAAAAGCTATCTTACTCATCCCTAACTCATTACTGTTAGTGTGTGAAGAGCCCGAAGATAAACAAGTGAAGAAAACAAGATTCTTTGTGTAGGGGGGGGTNCATTTACACTAATGGAGTTGGGGTGAGTAGGGTATAATTTAGAGGAAGTGTAGTCAATTTACATGAAAAACTAATTAAGCGTAAAAAACACCTTCGGTTTACCTGGGTAAGATTCGATCGCTGACCTTCCTGTCACAGGCAAACCAAATCAAGCGAGTTTTGACATCTTAACCCACGTGTCCATCAATACAGGTAAATTGTTTGCTAATATAAATAAAGGAGTTTGAGTATATTCAAATAGATATTTTTAAAAATCTCAGAGCATTGCTTGACATTTTAAACCAGTCGAGGACTATACCCCGAGTGCACCTAACACAATAATAATAACGATTATCACCAACCGGTTTTAGTTCTCATGAAAATCATCCGGTTCTCCTCATCCTATATAAACCACTTTCTGCCGCCGCCGTCACTCGCATGTGTAAACGCCCTGTAGAGAGAGAGAGAGAGAAAACACACAACAAAACACAAACGGGCCTAAAGTATACATAATAATGCCACCATGAGCATCCCATTAAACACCCACACCGTACCCATATATACCTACTACATTCTACCTCGACATATCGTATATTATTTTATACCGTGTGTGTGTGTGTGTGTGTGTGTGTGTGTGTGTGTGCGCGCGCAACAAATAAAACATAAATTTTTACTACGTGTTTAACTGATTTACTAACGTCAAAAGATAGTTTAGGAATAATAATTAGATAGTTCAATTTGCTTCTGTATGTAGTATTGTGTGCATTTATAATGAACCATATTCGAGAGTATTAAAAAACACTAAACACAAATAAAGATCAACAAAGTGTCCGACAAATTGTTTCAAGAAAGGTTTTATTTTACTAATTAAGTTTTAACACCTAGACTATTTTCTATCACCACGTCTAAGTACCCATTCAGGTTAAAAGCTTACATTAATTTTGCTAATGAGATAGGAATGAGGAAGGTATAATTTAAGAGGAAATGTACCTGTATTTGCGTGGAGGGGAAGTGGTAATACCATTTAGGAAAAAACACCCGACTGGGAGTCTAACACCGACCTCCCTGTCCCCGACAAACAAATCTAAATGTGGTTAACATTTAAACCATGTGCCCACCAGTCCTGACTGCAGATACTTTATATTTGTGATTTAAAAAAAAAAAGCTACTGTTCAGAACAAGCATAACGATAACGAAAAAAGTGTTACTAACGAAACAGAAAATGTTGTTTATAGTAATACATTTTTGATGTAATTTTTGTACATTAGCTGTACCCACTCATTTTCGTAGTCGGTGTACGTTCATTGACCAAACGAGTACAAACACAATTATTTAAGCCGAGCATAGAATAATAAAGCTATTGTTAACTAGATTAAAATCAAGCAGATCGATAAATATAATCAGCCCATGCCTTTTATATATTTAAAAAAACACCTCACGCTTCATTTTGCGTCGGCGTTAGGCGCGTACTACGCGTAATGTGGTCGAACACCCATCAATTGTCGTAAATTGATAGGAAAAATGTCACACAATAAAACACGATGTCAGCGTCATTTCTAAAGCTCAAAAGATGTTTTGTGAAAAGAGGGGAGAGAAGAAGCATAAAAGAACGAATTGTTTACTTAGACTCAGGTGGACAATGAACCCAGTTGACAGGGATGACTAATCTCGTGTTTGTTAATCAGATTTTTGTGTAGCAATATTTCTGGCCTAAAAACCAACAGCAACTGTCAATCAAAACAAATATTATAGAAGTTTGGTTTGATATAGAAATGTGTATTTGTATAACATAACTATAGCAATGAATGTATCTACCTGAAAAATAAACCACTTTGATTCCGTTCAATTGACTTTGTTTTACGAAAATGTCAGTGCTCATTGAGATAATCTGTACAAATGGTGGGAAACAAAAATTTGATTAATTGGCTATTTAATAAATCCATTAAAAATAAGTATAGCGCAAATTTTATAATTTGGTACATAGGAAATTAAGCAAATGTTGAGTCTCCTAAGTACTGTTATATTTTGAATAAGCCCGTTATTACGGCTCTATATGATCTATAAATACTTTTATTTTAAATTTAAGATAAATATCAAATAAGACATTTAAATACTATACAATTTAATCCGGTTTAGTGTTCATGTGTCACCTAAATCTTAATATGTTGCTATGCAAAAATGTAATTACCACAATCAAACACTACATGTTTTATTTGTACTTATTTATTTAGCACCGCGTCTTACTAATCGTTCGAGATATACGCTAATTACGCTAATCGGCTAGGAATTCGGAAGGTTGAATTTAGAAGAAGTGAACAAAATTTGCGTGGGGAGAGAGAGTGGAAAACCATTTTGGAAAAACCACCCCAGTTCACCCAACCATAATTCGAACCTCAATTTCCTCGTCCTCGGCAGACTAGCTCAACATGAAACCAGCGCGTTAACTAGCTACGCCACCGACGCGGGTCATTACATGTTACTGTTTTTGTTTTTGTGAATATATAATATATTTTGCTATCACTATATCTTACTACCTGTTCATATTATAGCCAGTTTCTACATTAATTTATGTATTTAATTATTAAGAAATGTTAGTAGGTATTTGTAATTCAAAGAGTCAACTCAAACTTAAATTAATCTATAACAGCAGTTATTTATGTAAAAAACACATATTAAGAAAGGAAACAATTTTTGACCTGACCTATGGACACGATTCAAAATGAAAAATCTAACAACTTAGTGTTTAACCTTTTTCATAGCTCAAAATTGGAAAAATGGATTAGCCTTTAACAGAAAGGTGTATATTGGTGTCCACTTCATGCATGTTTTCAGCTCATAACTAAAAAGATACCATTTTAAAATGAGCCAGTTTCATAGTCAGGCTTAGTACGCCTCAAGTGTGGTGCTACACTAAATACAGGTCAACACATACCTAGACCATAGTGGAATAGGCCAGTTTCATAGTCAGACTTAATACGCCTGAAGTGTGGCATTACATTAAATTAAGGTCGACCCCTACCTAGACCAAAGTGTAATGGACCAGTTTCATAATTAGACCTAGTACGCCTCAAGTGGCACTACACTAAATGCAGGTCGACACTTACCTAGGTCAGAGTGGAATGGGCCAGTTTCATACACGAAACTAGCCTATTCCATTCGAGTTTGTGTAGGTGTCATCATGTATTTAGTATAGCGCCACACTCCTGTCGTACTTAGTTTAACTATGAAACTGGCCCAGATATCTAAAAATACTTACCAATTCTAAATCCTACCTCGAAAAAAAAAAGTGATAAAATATTTGTATTTTGAAATATAACATTGACCTAATTTATCTACATATCTTAAAATGGTTTTTAAAATGTTAATTCAAATAATGCCTGTACTATATATTAAATTTTATTCTTTCATTGGTAGCTGATTCTATTATTTTTATGAAGATGAGGGTAGACCTACGCTTCAATAATAGAACAACAAAAAAAGGAAAAACATCCCTGTATTTTCAATTCACATAAGAATTGTACAAGTAAAAAAGAGAGAGGTCACATCAAAAACATTTTCCAAGAATGACACATAAAATGTCCTAAAGATCTTTTATTTTTCAAATTTTCAATAAATGACCTACAAATATAAAAAACTTATAATAAATACAAACGACTAAATCATACACGCGCTTTACAAATGTAAAATGAAATTAAAAGCCATTAACAAATAAACTCTTGCATTCCACTAAATATAACTTTGGTTAGCAAATATCTGCTTCAGAAGTAAGAGCTTCCCACTCCCAACGTAGCCTTATCCAGATTAGGTGCAGTGTCTCACCAGGAATGTGTATTTTACAACAACTATACAAAGAGGATACAAAGTTCATTGTTTACATTATCTTCTCATTGAGCCATCTGTAGTTGAAAAAAAAGTTTGATTATTTAGATATTAATAAAATATTGTTAGTATTTTAAAATATACTTTTTCAACATTAATGCCTTACAATGGCTCAAAAATGCCTATAAGGTCTTTAAAATGTCTAAAAATGGCTAAAAATGACTAAAAAATTACAAAAATCAAGAAAATATTAACTTGAATTTTTTAAAAATGGCAAAAATAATCTATAAAATATACATTTCTCCAACAAAAGGATAATTAACAAAGTGTATGTACCTATGAGCATTGTATGTGATGAGCAAAAAAAAAAGACATTTAATCAAAATCCTGTTCTTGGTTATTGGTCATGTTATACGCATGAATATAAACCTAGTCTTAACGAATTTTCCATGTCTGTTGTCGCACTAATCTAGTGTACAAGACAAATAAGGACTTTAACAAAACAAACATAAAAAACAACAAGTTGCACGGACAATTTACTCACAGAAACAAATCCATCCTAATTATGAGTCACGTAAGAAGGCGGTGAGACAAAATTATGTCATATTTTACGTGATTTCATTACAAACCATCTATTTATACAACTATTCCTATCGTATTGCCTTGATCTGTAGGTATGAGTTAGTGAATGAAAACGCGCCTTGTTAAAGGAATGGAAACAAGTGTAGTTCTTTTTTAGTTCCCCCTAAAATTATAAACCAAGGTGGTCGGCACTGTTTATTGCACGGACGAGATTATTATTAAATGTTATACTTAAATACTATATAAATGTAAGAAAAAAAGGATTATTTAAACAATTAAAGAAGTTAGTCGGGTAATATTTATGTAAATTATTTAAAAACTAATAGTTTTTAAAGATTTGTTTTCCAAATGTAATTCCATACGTTATAACATTTTCGGAATTTTCGATAATTCTAGACAAATAATGATCACGTTAAAAATGAAATATTTAAGGCGGCGTTTACCATCTTTAATAAAACATTAATCTGAAATATATTTTTTAAACTGGCAAAGAACATTAGTGTAAAATAATATTTTTAAAATAAAATTATGTTAAAACATTTTATTTGAATTTTTAAATAAGGAATATTGCTGAGCTGAAAAAGTTCTTTGAAAATTCGATATTTGGTTTTTTTAAATGATAAAATAATTTAATATTTGTCTATAAACTTTTAAGTTCAAGATATTTTGTATATATATTTAAATATAATCATAGTAAATTATCAACCATATTGGTATATCAATTAATGAATTTTCTTGAGAAGGATTTCGCGACAAAAACAAATAAGAAATAAAAACTATATTTTATTGATTAATTTTTGGTATGATCCAGAGTCTTTTTAATTTCAATTGAGGATTTAGCATCCAATTCTTAAATGCAGGACTATATCAGTCCATGACCTACAAAACCTGGTTAACCTAGGCCATAGGCCCGCCAAGTGCTCGAACCGAGCCCAGTTCCAGAGGCAAATACCCTCTTTCTCACCTCTTCAAAGACTATTACAACAAACCAGATGATACTCAGAGTGGAGTAATAAAGTCTGGCAGACTCTTCAGATTCCAGAAGTAGTCATACGATTACAAAAGTTTACCAAATATAATATCAGATTGCTTTACTTGCTCCATGCGTGGCAACCTAGTGAATAATTACGTCATTGGTAAGCAAAGATGCACCCTCGAGCTTAAAACAGAGGAGTTCCATCTAGTGTGTTTAGTCTCTCCTAGCCTATCGAAATCCTTTTAATACATTTCAGCCATGGCTTAAGACAGCCTGCTGAAATACTCCTTTCTTTCCTTCCAGTAAATTCCTTAGGAATAAATCCCAGCGGGTGTGCTGGACACGCACTAATTCTTAGTGTGGATAAACATTCTACTTTATTACGTGTCATCCATATTTTATCTTTGATATTCTTTCATCTATTATAAAATAATATATATTTAAGAGCCCTAGACACAAATTCAGGCCCTGTACCAATGACGGATCTGGGGGAGGGGGAACTATGAGGATTAATGACTCCCCCCTCACCCCACACCACAAAGAAAATAATCTGAAATATTGAAATCAATACTTTAATGTTGTAAAGAATCACTAACACTTCCCTCGCCCTATCTCCAACATGACCTAACCAATAGTTCTTTCAGCTTAGTTCAAATGTGCATAAAATCAAGAGTCCCAAAACTAAAATTTTCCAATCATTAGATTAATAAATTTAGTTTGATATCCAATACAGATTTTTTTCTATTGATACATACAAATACATTTTAGATCCATACATATTTATTACTACGACAGCGATTTTATCTTTGATTAAAATTGCAAGTTTGTAAGCCAATTGTGTTTCTTCATACAATTCCTTTTTTTATAATTATAATTATTAATTACATTAATTTTATAAAATATCAAGATTATTTTTATTAATAGAATTACTATAAATTAAATTTCTTTTTTAATTACATTTATTAAATTTATAGTTGAAGGAGCCTTATGAAAACCAATCGTCCCTCTCGAAAACAAGCCCTGTCTCCTCTCTTTGTCTTGTATCACTGTGCTAATAGTCGTCGCCCCCCCCCCCCTTCCCCCTCCCCCAATNCTTATGAAAACCAATCGTCCCTCTCGAAAACAAGCCCTGTCTCCTCTCTTTGTCTTGTATCACTGTGCTAATAGTCGTCGCCCCCCCCCCCTTCCCCATCCTCAATTGTTGACCTTCTAGGAGAGTACACTCAACACTTTACCCAGCACTCACACCGATATACTTAAAAAAAAAACAGAACATGAAAAAAAAGTCTTTCGACTTGACTAATGATATTTTAAATAATTAATGAACTCATCATTGAAGTTATTTACAATTATTTCCAACTTATGCGTCGATATTAATTATTGAAACTCGCTTTAATTACACCCTTGTATTGCATACTTGCAAAATAACAGCCCGCCTAAGTCACAGATGGATGAGGTATGTGATAGCTTGCAATATTAATTGAACGCTCATATGTAGCAGAAGATTTTCACACATAAATCACAAACTCGACCTTAAACTATTAATGAGGAATGGGATGAATCTTGAATAGATCAGTGGCTTAGCACTGGCACGCTAAGCTAAATATCCTGCGTTTGATTCCCTTGCCAAGGTTCATTTTTCAACAAATTTAAATTATTCTGAAATTTGAAAAATGATACCTGGACACGGGGATGGCTGCGTTATCTGATAGCTCGTGAATAAAGCCCACGATTTCGGCACGTCCTTCATAGACTCTGCCTTAAAATATAAGTGAAGAATTACCCTGGGCAGGGGACGATTACTGGATAACTCAGTGGTTATAGCATTGGCGTACTAAGCCAAAGATCCCGGGTTTAATTCTCGTGTTCAGGTGTCATTTTTCAATTTTCAGAATATGATATATAGATGGAAAATTCCTCTCTAAAAGCATACATAATAGCTTCTGCTATTTGATTCTTAATTTAAATTAATTCATTAATTTTAGCTTATCTCTCGTGACCAAAGCCTTGGTCTATAGATTTGTATTTTGTCTACTCCACTCAAGATGATGAAGGCAGATTGTAGTGCTAATCTTGGACTATCTAAATAGGCGCTAGCAAGTCCAATCAATGGAACATTAAATGTTAGCACTATATCATCGTAGAACGTTGCCTTGTAAACCAACTGCCGTAGTACAGTTTCAATCTCCTTCGTTAATAAAGCAGTAAAATACAATCAATGTCATTTTTAAAATAAAAAATAATCATTATTTCTTCCTCATCTAATTTGTACTTGTATAGGACGATATCCATGTCGCCAGTCGATGGCGGTTGACGAAGGGCACCCTAAAAGTTAATTTTCTTCGGAATGTCGCTTGTAAAAGTCAGGTAGAAGGACAGTTAAGAAGAGCGAGATACCTCCTCACTCTCACCGCTCTCCTGATACTCATTAGCTCAGCCCTGTTATTATATGGCCCCCGTGTCTTTCAGGACACTACAGAGGGACGACACACACACACACAAAACCGTCACACCGACCCACACAAGGGAGAGAGACAGCGCCCGCAGACAACACTTTACCTAGTGTACACTCCGGTTACAAACATGGTATTTATGAAAGTAACGTTGTAGTTGATGACCTACAGTATTCCCAAACTCAAATTTATGGACATTAGCAGACAGAAGAGCTAGAAAGTAGATACATACTACCGAAGACCACCCATACATCAATCAGTATGAACCACAATATTAAGTTTTATAAAACTCTATAAATGCGAGACAACCTTGGTTCACTGTACACGTTGAAATGTCTTAGGAAGCCAGTGTATATCCCCCCTCCCTCCTTGCAATGAGCTAGAGAGGCCTATTTAGATCTTTGTCCATTATTGTAAGCATGCTATAGAGGAGAATCTACATTTTTCATCCCTTAAAAACGAGCTATAAAGACTGTAAAATATAAATATTTCCACATAGATAGTAATAATATACTACAATTCAAAACACGCGCTCCTTTTAACGAGCTTAAGACAGACATTTTTCAAATAAACCAAATTGTTTGGCTCAGTAAATCGAATTTGCAAAACACGCTTTAAAGGGAGGTATCCCACATGTTGATTAACCTCTTTAAATTTTAACAGACTTTCCCCCAATAGTGATTCTAGCATCTTAAACCATTTGGTCAATGCTCTGTGGTCGAGTCTAGACTCCTATCAAAGAATAATGTATAATACACTTATGATATGTGTTTAGTTAGATCTATTTATCTATCTGATTTAAACTAAATTCACTACCATCTTCTGGAGTAGCTTTGAATGGCCTGGTAATATAAACACATTAATAGAAAATGATTCTTAATAAAGATACTTAATATCATTTTCTAAAATTATGAGCAAGGTAACCCCGTGACCCAAAGTGACTCTATTTGGCTGTATTAGAAGATATATAACATATATATCAAATACTAGTACTAATGAAATACACTTTCTCTAATTTCTTTCTCCTAAGTCCTTTTATTTTCTTACAGCGAGTGTACCTGGTAAAAAAAAGTCATAAAATCGGCCAAGACCCAACTGACGTCTGCAAGGAGGAGGGTCAGGGACACATCATGTCTCCAAGTTGTTTTCTTGTCTCTTAAATGTCGTGAGGGCCAGGTAAACATATGTTCTTCAAATGAAAGTCACAGAAAAACCTATGCCGAATGACTTTGCGAAGATAAACAGAATAGTTTTATTTTTATTTTTAAGTTTAACTAAAATCTATATGAAATAACACGGAATGGTTCTCTTGGTATCATGTTTAAAAGAGGCCTCAAATTATTCATTTTTATTGGTATTTACAGTTCATTTTTCTAAAGAAACAAATTAGATTAACAAAGTGCTATTTCATTGCTGGTATTTAAAATGCTCTTTGTAAGCCCACTGGTTATATTAACACACAAATTAAGCACAAACTACAATTAGAAAATACACCGAAATCAGTCACCCAACCGTAAATTTTTCACCAGCCAAAGAAGTGGTGGACCCCAATTTAACCAAGGTATGTACTTGACTACTCACCACTTAATTACGTGGGCGCGTTGATTAAAATTACCTATTATTATTATTATTATTATTATTATTTCTATTAGATGTTTTGTCTTTAGACAAGACTATTTATTACTTTTGTCAGTGAACTTAGACCGCCAACTCACCTTGTCCTCTGCCTCTTACTTCATCACTAGAATTTTCTTCTTCCCATCAAGACATACAATATTTGAATCCTCCTTTTCCTAAGCTCCTCTTTCCCTCAAACTTTCCTTCTATAACGTCGTGTAGAAGACAGCTCCTCCTAAGGATGTGTACGATCCAGTTGGCTTTAGCACCAAGGAATTACACCCAAAATAGTTATATTCTCACCTACTCTTCTTAGGACCTTTAAGCCTGTTACCCTGTCTGTCCACTTGATCTTGTCAAGTCTTCTCCAGCACCATATTTAATAGCTTTTCAACTTTTTCTTTCCCATATTACTGAGAAAATAAATTTCAGCTTCACAGCACGTATGCTTCAAATGTAGCATTTCATCAGTTTCTTCCCTAGTTCCAAACTCAACTTTTTGGTTTGCAGTAACTTTTTGTTGTTGAAAGCTTCCTTGGCCATAGCGATCATTGGCGTAGTAGAATGGTGCAGTAGGCATCCTTTGTCAGTAGACTTACAAGGTATTTGAACTGATCTCTGTTTTCTAGCTCCTGGTTTCTAGTTTTTATTTTAAGCAGCTCCTAATTTTTTTTGTAGCCTTCACTTTTGACCTCTCCATCCCATATTTCCCTATCTCTACAAGCCTGTCCATCATTTCTTGCAACTCTTCCTTATTATATATAATACATTCGTATATTATACACACTTATGTACAATCATATATAATATATTATTGTACATAAGTGTGTATAATGTACGAATGTAGGTATTCATGCATGCATGTAAGGTTGTGAGAAGCCCACTTTCTAAAGTCAAAACGAATATATATATATATATATAATATATATATTCGTTTTGACTTTATATATATATAATATATATTATATATATAACTCTTTCTCATTCTTTTTCTCTCTCTTTCTATAAACATATTTCTCTCTAGATCTTTCTATCCTTCTATCTCTTTTTCTTTCTTTTATTTTCTCTCCCTTTATTATTTTTTCTTTCTTTTATCTCTCTCTCTCTCTCTCTCTCTATATATATATATAGAGAGAGAGAGAATAAAGGGAGCGTAAATAAAAGAGAGAAAGATAAATAGAGGGATAGAAGGATAGAAAGATCGAGAGATAAATATATGTATGGAAAGAGAGAAAAAAGAATGGGAAAGAGATATAAAAATAAAAAATAGAGATAGATAAAATATAGATTAATAAATAAATAGAATTATAGAGAGACAAAAATAAAGAGAAAATATAAAAGACAGAGCGTTTTTGATAGAAAGAGAACCCTAAAATTGGTTGATTTCAAATCTGTTCAATTTATACCAGAATGGCTAATATAAATAACATCAACATTTAAAGAAATATCGCGAATTATATGGGCCTATAAATTAACCCTGACTAATATACTAAAAGCTCTTGGATCAAACCATCCTAAAACGGGAGCCTCGTAGTTCCTAATTAGTCACTTCACACATGAAGATAAGTTTATGTTAACATTAAAATGAGCTGACTTTTATTTCACTGCCATTAAACCATTTTTGGAATAATCATCTCGTAGTCCTCCCCTCCAGACCCTGATTTTTCCCGCTCTCTAATTTCGAAGAGAGGACCGTATTTCCATCCAGGACGTGAGTTGTCCATGTTTTAATTCTGAGGGGTGTCAAGAAATGTAGCTACATGAATTGATTATAATGTACTATGGACCTTGATGTTATAGCTATGAAGTGATTAATCTGAGAACAACTCCTTTCTTCATTTTATTAAAAATACTTTTAAAATATATGTTTTAACACCATGTCCTACTACCTGTTCAAGTTATACGCGTATGTACTAATTAAGTTAATGTATTAGGGGATGAGAAAGGTTGAATTTAGATAGAGTGAACCCATATTTGCATGGAGGTAGAGTGGAAAACTAATTTGGAAACACCCCCATCAGCACACCCGACCCCTATCTCCCCATTATCATTAGTCTAATATAACAAGAGATTGACGCCTTAGACAATGCGGCCACCGAAGCTGATTTTACTCCGTTTTAATTTTTGATTTGCACGTATAATTTGTAACGTCTTGTGATACTTAACACAATATATAAATATGTTTTGACGATAAGGTATGTTTTTGACATTCAAAAATTGGTTTGTATGTTTGTCTTTACACTTCTGTAGATACTTAACCTATTTATCTAATTCTTATTCAATTTGAAACGTAATAATTTTGGGTTAGCTGTAAGAACGATAAAAGGGGTGTTTACCTGAATAAACCAACACAAGAAACTTACTTGTTCTGAAACGATTTTGATAAATTTTTAATTTATTTATAAAATATAAGGTAAAAAGTAGTTCACACCAAGAAATAAAAATATGGTCCTCAAATTATTTTTTATTTCTAATAATGTGCCATGTTATCGATTATAAATAGTATTACTAAATATCAGCAAGTTTTGTATTTTTTATTTTTTTATTGTGAATATATTTTTTTGGTTCATATAGAAACATACGGCTCATCTTAGTCATAAGCCAAAAGAACCGAATCATGAAAACACCAACATTGGTAGTCACGTGGTCTCAGGCATAACTCTTGCAATATCCTGGGATTCTAGTGAAGGGGGAGGTCGGCGTTTGAATCCCAGCCAGGTGGACTGAAGGTGATGTTTCCTGAAGGGTTTTTCCACCCTCCCTTCACAACAATACTTGTACATTTCCTCTGAATGATGCCTTCTTTATCTCCAGATTAGTAGTATAATTACGAAGGTTTGCCTGGAGGGACATTAAGACGAAGAGCACGTAAAAAAACACACACACTCCTAGAAGACAACCTTACACATGTTGGACACCCATTCCCCGTCTGGTCCAGATTGGCTATATAATTTCCCCGCTTCTAACATCTCGAGGACAAGTCTGTGAACATCACCCGATGTTATCTTGCGACATTTTAAAAGCTTCTTTGACACATGTTACTTCACCATAACCTAAACAATTTTTTTTTCTTCTTCTACCAAAAGTGGGGCCGGTACATTTCATCCTATGTCCATTTACTTCACTCCTTCTCCCACTTTAGATACGTTTTAAAAAAAAATCATTTTTTCTTTTGTAATAGATGTGAGAGAAAAAAAAAGCTAATAAAATTTTACACCTTTTTTTTTGTCACTAGTAGGTTAGGACCCTTTTTTTCTTTCTTTTCCTGACAGTGATGTGGTGTTCTAATGTTGTCACTTTCGACTTTGTCATTGTGCCGGCATCTTTAAGGTATACATTTTTTTACTATCATTCAAAGTGATGTGCCTCGCCACGTTTCAAAAGATGTCGAAAATTGGATCTTAAAATATCGTAAATAGTGCTCGCAGCCGGATTTAATTGAGATCAATTAAATAGATTGATCAATAATAATAAAGTGTTACTTTTTATACGGCTCAATATAAGTTATATTTCTTGATGCACTTCATTCTAATTAGTATATGGCCTAAATTATTTTAATGAATTCTCACAAATATTACGATAAGCCTCTAAAAAATAGAGTAGGTAATAACAATAACTTTTTTACAAAAAATACATTTAATCATTTACTCAGATAATTAACATAAATAATCCTAAGGCCACAAAAATAAGCTTTTCTAATATTTACTAAATAGAGCAGCCAACTTTGACAAAAAAAAATCACAAATAAAGTTGTAATGACGATCACTATATTATGTCATAGCTCATAAGTAGCCGTCATAAAACACATAGTCTAAGCAAGTATTAATACAATAAAGTAAATTTAGTTATGTTTTGTACGCTCATGGAACTTTTTTTGTCACTCTGGTTATAGTTGAATTATTTTAGAGATGGAAGGCCAATAGCTCATATATTCAATTTTAAAGTAGGCTTATACAAAAAAACTCGTTTATGTTCTAAACATATTTTTCAATGATCTTAATATCTTTATGGCGTGGTGGACGTTTGGTTTACCAGATTTAAAGATTGTCAAGCTAGGTAATTATCTCAAATCAACTTCATATGGGGGTGTATTTCCACGTTTTCTTTTCAAGCGAATAGTTATTAAAAATATAAATCATATTTCTCATACTGTTTTCATAATTTATATAGTTGAAGTCATTGGTAATTGGTTGGTCATTGGAAAAGATAAGCTATCCATGACTTCACCAACATGTGTCAAATAGAGTAAATATTTTTCTTTTAATTCATATGTGATTGATCAGGGCTGATGGCAAGAAACAAAACTTTAACTTTAATAAATGAAAATAAAAATGACATTAAATTATTACTAAAGTTTTATATTGAATGAAAGTTGATCTGGCAGAACTTTTTTTCTGTGTCTCCACGTCATTCGTCTCGTTCGAGCTACACGAATTATGCTAGTGTGCTAGGGATGAGGAAGGGTTAATTTAGATTAAATGTACCCACATTTGCGTGGAAGGAGAGTGGATAAGTATTTAGGAAAATCCACTCCCAGTACATTCGACACTGACTTTCCCATAATCATCAGTCCAGTATGTTGCATAAGTGATATCTTATCTCAATCACCCACTGAAAAGGTTTTACAACTAATAACCTATACCTAAAGAACTGCACAAGGTCACTAGATCTTTTTTTCCCTTCAAATCTTTCTACACGTTTGGGCCAACTGCATGTTTGCACTAATGGGGGTAAGGATGAGAATGGTGGATTTCAAAGGATATGTACTTGAATTATCGTAGAGGGAGATCGTAAAACTCTTTAATAAAAATCAAATCTTGGTAAATCTAGCTAGTTTTTGATCCCTGATCTTTCCATAATGGGAAAACCACACTAGGATATATGTCCTCACGCCTATAAATGTGGGCGCTTCCTACTTTTTAAGTAAATAAAGGGAAAGAAAAGTAGTATTCAGTTTAAAAAAAAGACACTTTAAGTTCACTTTTTTTGAACAACCGTGAACTAAACATGGCTGCTCTTTAGTTGACAGCCATATTGATATGTGAAGGGTTAACAAACAGTCAAAGGGTGGAAATGAAGGGGGTCACCACTGCTTTTCATTCAATAAGCGAGGGGGGGAGGGAAAGATGGTGTGCTAGCTCTTCTAAGAGGAGGGGTGAAGGGTGAGAAGGGAGGAGGGTGGTATTTGCACATCCATGGGCGCCATTATTAGCCATCTTCTCCCCTTTCATCAAGGGGTTGTCATGGGACTTATGTAATCCCTTCCCTTACTCACCCCCAAGTAGGAGCCTACACTGTCAACACATCTTGTAGTATTCAATCAACATCCAACATGGTGATAATGGGGTGACTTGGTTTGAATCCTAACCAGGTAAATCGAGGATGCTTTTCCACCAGTCATTTACGCAAATATGGGTACATCATTTCTATTTTCCCCTCCCTCATCCCTTTCCCATTATTGTAGTTAAATGAGGATAGCCCAGATGGGCTTGGTAAATAAATATAAAGTTAAATTTCCTCATATCAGTAGTAGCTATTACTGACATACGGCTATTTAAAAAAAAAAATTATTTTGCTTAGTTTTAATAGATCTTAACTTTTTTCGTGCCCCTGATCAATAAAATGATGTTTTGTAATTGTGTTCATATGTATGCCTTCCCTCTGGTCGAATTATGTTTTTACCCAGGTCTCCAAAATGGATTATGTATTTGGTTCAAAAGCTATAACATTAATGGAGGGTGCAGGGGACCCAAGAAAAACCAATGTTTTAGCAGGTTTTCTTTATAGCAAAACATAGTTTGGGTCAAATAAATCAAACATTTCTTAGGTACAAACATAGAGTTTGATTTTCTTCAAAGGGTTATATAAGTTGTTGAATATTTATCATGAGCATAGTGGCACTAGATGACAACAATTTTAGATTAAGAGAAAAAGTTTTCGTTAAATTCCAAGACACCAATAACGGATATTCAAGAAATGTAGAGGCCACAATGGGAAGAAAATTAAATTCTATATTTGTAAGAAGAAACATTTTATGTATTTTGGTTAGAGAAATGCTACTAGTAATAACCAAGCTTTATTAAAATCGCTAAAATATTTTTTTTATCAATTATTGTTACTAGATATTGTCGCTAATACAACCAAAAGAAAATAAATCATTGGAAGATTTTGCCCCTAGTGAATAGGCTATATCTGGTTATTTTGTATAGACAAACCGGAGGTGGCGTACGGGTAGTTAATTCAGTGCTTGGACCTCATTTATCAATACCCCAATTTTTTGCGACTATCAACAAGCAGATTGTTGTGCATTATCAAAACTAACTACCTGATTATAAACTGAGTTTACGCTCTGGCTTATATCAAATACCAATAAAACCTAACACCAGGAGATTGTATGGGGTCTTCTATAACCACATTAAATACTGTTTTATCAGGCAATCAATGGGGCATGCATTTGTTCTATCAGTACTAAAACACATTTCAGAAAAATTATGGAACCAAGTGGAACGTCAACTACCCTCGGTCAAGGCTTTATTCTCACTGGAAGCAACATAACTCACCCCAGATATATACCTAATTATTTCCTTCAGCTTAATCATCAACGAGAACAAATCGTGGCTAGTTATAGTTAAGGTCATCAGCCACTTGGAATTCCATAATAGTTAGGCTAACTGTATATTGGATTTGAAACCAACGCAGAGAAAGAATGCCATCCACGCAACCTTACAAGGTTATAACACAAGGACATGCTGATAGTTGCAAGCAACATATCTACGCATTAATTTACAATGAGCAGGTTTCGCAGTGGTGGAAATACACCAAAAAGATGCATCGCATGCAGCCTACTTACTGGACAAGGCCCAGTGGATACAAGCGGCATGGACATTTCCGTATCGGGACTCGTCCGCAGTGTTCACGGACGCAATGCCCCTGACTCTAGTAGAGGCCATACCAGACATCAACCTACCCTGGCTCCAATTTCTGGACGAGTGCATGGATACACATTTTTATAAATATTATATTCCTTAGTCGAAAATGTAAAATGACCACCTGTAGGCCATCTATACTCTGATAATACGAAATAATAAATTTAAATATTTTTTCACTATTGATGATTTAATTTAAATAAGATTTTTTCCAGGCGCACTCTCTGAATCTGAATATATATATAATCATCACATGAATTAGTAATGACAAAATAAATTAATTATGGACCATACACAATACAATGTCCCTTAGTCATCAACGCATCACTGAGAAAGGGTAAAACCCTATTTCACCAGATATATTTATCACCCGTGCGGGCAATAAAACTCATTACACTTATCTGAGTAGGAAGATGCGATATCAGACGTAACATGTTTTTCATTCATAAAAAGTCTTCCATTTTCAGCGGGGTGTGGGGGCTTATAAGATTGAAAAATAAATGGCAGCCTATTTATCTACATTAAAAAAAATTGCTTAAGATTAGGTTTTTAGAAAATATAAACAAATTCTATAATAAAGCATAATTCTCAAATAGAAAATATTATTATAAAGTGGCCTCTCATAAGTGAAATAAAATCAGACATACATATGAAATTGAGTTCAATGGCGTCAATGACATATTTTCTTGTAGTTATGCATGTGAAACCATATATAATTATATTCAATAAGGGGACAGCACCCGGAATACGTCAGACATCGGTGATTCAGAATAACTAACACACACACACACATAAAGCAAACCTTCTGTCCCCTCCACCCTTCCGTTCAGAAATAATAAAATGGCTGTGGGTAGGTAAGGGTGAGGGGGTGCGTCCGTTTCGAATGTTTGGAGGGTTGAAGAGGATATCAAACCCTCTAGAGCAAATAATTTCCAGACTGAAAATAGGAAGGGGGTGAAGTAAAAAGGGTGGGACAAACGGGGGGGATGCATTTCAAAAAGTTGTTCGAACCCTTTTTTTTTTCACGAGTCCTTTCCAATAGGTAGCTAGCTCCCACTCATTCGTTTGTTTGTGAAGAGTCCTTCAGACAGTGGACAACTAGCGCAGTCATGCGGAACAATCAATGATCAGCAATGTCGGGATAGTTCGGGTATTATTGTACGAACGTACGGGATACATTCATCCATCCTTCACCAAGCCACGCCATATTTGTCATCTTTCCTTGGCAAAACGTGGGCGGGAAGAATTCTTTTGATTTTTTAAAATTAACATGTTCAACACCAAAGTTTTTAATGACTTCATCCAAAAGAGAGGGAATGAGTCAGTTACTTAGAGAAAATGCACCCGAATTAACGTGCAGTGAAGTTAAGATAGCCCAAGCTATATATTATCACACATGGAACTTTTTCTCCAGTTCATTCAGCTAAGATTCAAGCCTTTATCTTACCATCGATGGCAAACCAAAGAATACAAGACTGAGGCATGGCGTTCACATCTGCGTATAGCTCTTTAAACGACAATTTTAATTTGAAATTACGTTTAGCTAAATATCAATCTCACCTAGCTGGTCTTGCCACCAACGAGGAGGTATGGGCTCGAATCCCAGTCAGGTGTACTAATAGTGGGTTTTTCCAAAAGGATTTCTAAATCTCCTACATGGGAATTTGGTTACATTTCCTCTAAAATATACCTTCCTTATTCCTATTACATCAGTGTAATACGGAGAGCCCTGTAGAATAAAAGAGAAATAAATAACAAGCTGCACCGTACAGACTTTCTCCCTCTTTTATCTAAAAATAGATATTTACTAAAAACTCGTAATATTTGGGAAACTATACAATATATATGTATATTGTTGTAGAAATACTACACTAAAGATCCTAAATGAAACAATTTACATTATTACTTACTTAGTTCTACCCTATGACATTAACAACTAGGAACATTGTTATGGAAAAATTGATAAAAGAAAAACATCTTTATCCATCAAATTCATTTTCAAATACCTTAATTTAAAAGTATATTTAATATTTAATTAAAGTTCAGAAACTAATAGTCTTATAAATATATATTTTAAGTAAGAGGTTTGTATCTTTAATAGTACTACAACTTAAAATGATAAAATATTTAATATCTCAAGTAGTTGCGGAGAAATGATCAAAATAGGAACAGTTCCCCTATGTAAGGTACCCTCTAAGTAATTTTTAAGAGAAAATGAGAATTTCCATCTGGTTTTTAATTATAAAGAGTGTCTACATATAATATTTAATCAAAATCGTTAGGGCCAATTTCGATAAACTCGATTTTTTCTTCTTATGACCTTCAGTAAACAACCCTTAAATTTAGGGTTGGATACTTAATTGCAAAAACTCCTTGGGGGGACCTTATGAACACCCCAGATACCAAGTTAAAGTCCAATCTGTAAAATTATTTAGGCTATAGCCCGAGGTATAAATTGAGAGACGGGCAGCATTGCGAAAACCTTTTTGTTTAAGGGGGTTATGAAACGTCGACATTCCTCAAAATGTTGAGTTCGAATTTTTTGACGATTACAATACATACTCTCCAAGGTGTCAAGGAAGGTAAAAATAACACATTTTCATTTCACTCGTCAAATACGGCTAAGCATCTCTACACTAACCATCCAAAATTTTGATTTAAAAAAATGAACCTGATTACTTTTATTTAGAAAATATAAAAAGAGAATTTAAACATGAAAACTCTCACCCCGTTGGTCACGTAGTCCAAGTTGATAGTGAAGTCAAGGTTCGAACCCCATCCGTTTGCACTATGAGTGATTTTTATATCTTCTACCTCCACCAATACATATTCAAAATCGCATTGAAACCACATGATTGTAGAAGATCATTTCTCAGGGAGCTCAGCCAAGATTTGAACTGCAACCTCCTCGTCAACGGTGAGCAAGTGTAATAGGATTCTAACTTTTTTAAATGTGGCTAGTGATGCAATATTTTATTTATTTTAGCAAAATAATAGGTGTCATAAAAACTGCAACTACTACAAACTACAAAATGTACAAGAACAATTTCCATACATGTATAGGCAGGCCTACTTTAGTTCATGTGATAGTCATCTGCCAATTTTTAGAGAATATTTCATTACCTATAAAATAATAGGTCTATCAATGCTACGCCCAAAAAATATGGCTGTAGTTTCTATAAGCTTATTCTACCAGAATACTAGTTTATGTCGCTGAAAATGGTGTGGTTATTTTTATGGCCTAGTATTGAATTATAATAAGGGTAATACAATTTTTGTTGTGACTGACTGTACGGTGGCTGTCCATCATATACCGACAAGGTAGCACAGAAAGGGTTCGTTATATAAAGAATCCCCTCACTCCCTTTAAACCACATAGTGGCACCAAAGTCCTGCTTTCATGTCCCCTTAAACTCATTTTTTATTCCCCTTCTCTTTATTTTGTCTATTTCTCTCTGTATTCTTGTCCTATGTCGTTGGCTCCCTTTAGACTTATTGGGGCTTTAGTCTACATTATATTTTTCTAACCCTTTCATAATAGGATCAGCGATTATCAACCATCAGGGGTGAGAAAAAAGTTGGTTGTTGGGATATATTGATAATATTAAGTACTACATTATGTTTAGAGAATTTCAAAAATATTATAAATATTTATATATCATATTATAAATACAATCCCACCTTTTAGATTACTTCCAGAATTAGTTTAGATGTGTAAATAATTTTTTAATACTTCCAGATCTATAAATATAGTATTAGAATGTTTCTGGTATAAATTGAGCTATAGATTTAACTCGATAATACTTCAGGAGTTAGATATATCTATAATAGTTCCAAAATAAATTTAGTTGTCAAGGCCGAATATCACAATCCAGAAATATTATAAATGGTTGATCTATATCTTTGTATTTCCCTGCTTCACGTCTTACTATTCATCCGGGCTAATCGCATACTTTCACCAGTGGGATGAATATGAGGTAGGTACAATTTATAAAAGTTGTACCACCATCTTCGTTGAGAGAAAGTAGGAAACCCATTCAGAGAAAGCTATCCTAATCACATCCAGCCAGGAGTCGTAGCCAGACCTCCATTTAATATAAAGCCAGACGAGACAGACGCCTTATTACACGTATCCACCTGTGTGGGTAGTATAAGTGTTTTATAAACTGCTATATCTAAAGGGTAAGGATAAAATGTTGGTTTTGAGAAGTGATGCACTCACACTGTGGCAGAGAGGGGAAATCCTGTATGGCTCAGCCACCGCTGCGCGTCAAGTTAGCTCAAGACTTGACTTTAAATAAATAGATGGAGGGCTCATTTCATTCGATAAACAATTTCTCATCGAACACACTTTATAAGCTATCATGACTAATAAATTCAATTGTATTAGCTAACTAATTATTTGGTCCTTATTTATAAATTTCATGACATCAGGCTGAAATCGAGATATACCGACAGAGCTGCCACCATCAGTTGGCGATGACAGTGTCATTTATTTGGTGGAGAGAGTATGTCACGTGGTCAGCAAAAAAACAACAACCTTCAGCCGTTAATCTCAGTTTTCTAAACTGAATCCGCTACTTTTTTCATTCAAGTAGCTCCTCATTTGTCCTGATAAAGCTGAGTTGATCCCGTTGCCCCACAGCTTCACAGAAAAATCTAGAAGTGCCGGTTATTGAACCTGGACCTTTGGTTTTGTTGCTAGGAACTTTGACCACTAGACTAGAGATGAGGTTGGTCTTTATTATAGCCTAATTAATAATACATTACGTTATTCTTTAAGTTAAAAAAATGTTAACGAAACGTTGGTCATCCCTGTGGAAACGTCACCCAACGCAGCACCCCTTTTATAACCTTATAGACCCTCCCACCTCACCCTCCTGCCCAGTATTTCCAATTATTTGATCCACGACACAGTTCAAACAGACAACGGACAACTTTTCTGCGTGTCGTTTTTTTTCCTGCTCACCCCATTTTCACAATTCCGCCCCCCCCCCCCTCTTAGCATTATTATTTACTTCCCTACTGTCGTTTGTTCATTGAGTCGTGACGTGACCCACTATTCTTACTATAAATGTGCAAGAGGAGGTGGGGGGGATTTGAAGTAAGGTGTAGGGAGGATACTAACCCTCCTCCCCCTTTTAAAAAAAATGTCGGCGACTTGATCCATCTATTCAACAGCTGGATCGCAACGAGCCTCGAATTTGAAACAGACAGAACACCCAATACAAAACGTAGGGGTACCACTACTTCAGATACCCCCACCTCCCTCCGTAACCTCTACTCGTTTCAATATCCCCCTTCCCCTTTTACCCCCTTTCTATGAACCCATTGTGTGTTAACTAGAGGGATCCACCCCTCTAAATCCCCCTTCCCCCATTTTACCCCCCTTAAGCTTAGAGCATCCTCCCACAACCCACCCCGTTAGTAAACCCTACACCAGGAAGTGAATATTAAAAACGAGACAAGTCCTGTGATAAAACTGTTATCATGTTAACAATGCCATAGATTCCATCAAACACCAGTTTTATAATCAGACTTAGTACGCCTTAAATGGGGTGGGTGTGGTAATACAGAACGTCACATCTAGACCAGAATGGAACGGGACAGTGTAGCATATGAAACCGGCCCATTCAATTCGAGATTAGATTGGTCTCGTTCTGTATTTAGTATGGCGCCCCACATGAGGTGTACTAAGTCCGACTATGAAACTGGTGCGAGGTATTGAAAATCGTAGTACTAAGATCGATTCTTGGATAACATCATGTCATAAGACCCATGTGCTGAAGTGCGAATAATCTTCCACGAAAGAAAATGTAATAGCTTGTACAACTGTACAAACAAAGACATTATACACTGCACTACCAATCCCCCACCTTTTAGAAAAATAAAAGTTATAATACCACGTATTACTACCCGTTCGGGCTATACGCTTAAGCACTAACTACGCTAGTGGGTTAGGAATCAGGACGGTTGAATTTAGAGGAAGTGAACCTACATTTGTGTGGAGGGAGAGTGGAAAACCATTTAGGAACCGCCTTTTTACTTTTTACTATATTTTTCATCAATCCTGAGTCTTTAGGAAAAACCAAAGTGAATGTAAATTGCGAAACTGGGGCCTGCCCCTTTTTTAAAAACTTTTTTTAGCACCACCTCTAACTACCCGTTCAGGTAATACTCTTATGAACTAATTAAGATAATGGTTTAAGGGATTAGGAAGGTTATATTTATAGGGAATATGCCTGCATTTGCGTGGAGGGAAAGTGAAAATCCATTTTGTTAAAAACCTTAGTACACCCAAGCAAGATTAAAACCTTGGTCTCCCCTTCATCGAAAGTCTAGTCTACTGCGAGAGTAGCACTTTATATCTTGCAGCTATCTAATTTGGTTCAAAAACTTCACATAAAGTGTCCATGTTGTTCTCCTAAGCTTACATCAGGGGTTGCAAACTCAACTAATGCGTTCAGAGGCCAGGCAGGTAATGTAAATGAGTGAAACGGTCCGGGTGTAAGAAGAATGGACTAAGCGCACAACTAGTGGTTTGTTGCCAAGAGTAGCAAGACTTGAAATTAAACGTAACCCTCCCTTCCGCCCCTACTTCCTCCCCCTCTAAATTAATTTGACCAACCGCATGCAAAATGATGCAATAAAGGATTAAAATCGGCTTCGGTGGCCGCATGGTCAAAGGCGTTACTATCGTAGTAGACTAGACTGCCGATGACGAGGATATCGAGGATCTAATCTAGTTTGGGTGTATTTAGGGTGTTTTTATCCAAATGGTTTTGCACTTTCCCTCCACGCAAATGCGGGTGTAAACTCCTTCCTCTAAACATAACCTTCCTCATCCCTAAAGCCATTAGTGAAGTTAATAGGTCTACATAAGCACATAGCTTGAACGGGTAGTAAAAAGAAGTTCTTAAAGAATAATAATAAAGGGTAGCTTGATAATGTGATAATAAATTGGAGGAGATATTTACTTGTGACTAAACTATAGTTTAAGCATTTAACACATATATATATATATGAGTGGTATTGACGTTGATATTTCAAATTTTAAATGGAAAAAAATACCAAATGAAAAATAATATTAATATACAGTATTTAAATTTTGAAGCGATTCCTTTTTACAACTATTCACGGGGGTTTTCCCAAAAAAATTTGTTTATAATTGAGAGCTTATACAAAAAAAATTGGTCCAAATAATTTAAAATATTCAAAAGTAATCAAAAGGAAAAACATAATTTAAGAAAACTTTATTTATTTGCCCAGAAATTTCTTGAGTGGTGCAAACCAATTTTTTTTAAAATATGATATTGTCTAAATTAACAAATTTTACATAAAGAAATTGCATTATGTAGTCTATTTAACTTACGTTAATCGATGAATGTATGGGCGCTAGAGCTGGAGCTCCTGCTGTCACAAAAAATAGTATCTGTCTCCAAAAAAATGTCTTAAGTTGAGAAGCAGGGAACGCGAGAAAGGGTAATTGTTTTTGCAGTTTTTTATGGCAATTTTTTTTTGTCAAAATAGATAAAGTGATTCTCCAGTAAAACCATAAAGCTGATTTTCTTCACATGGTTATTGGTATAAACCGTTCTCTAATATCAGTCAAGTGTGTCCTGGAATTTAATGATAACATTTTTCTTCATTTAAAAAGTTTGTCATCCAATGTCGTTATGCTCGTGACAGATATTCAACAACTGCTGAGGTAATAATGCATGTAAAAAAATTGAACTATATGTTGGCATAGAAGTAATATTTGACTTATTTTGTCAAAAAAATATATTTTTATGTAGAAACTGAAAACACAACTAACCTTTTCTTACGTCATTAGCATCCCCACATTAAGATGTAAATTTGTACAAAAATCACAAAACACCTTACCTTGCACTAAGCCTTGCTACATATCCTAAAATTTGGACTAGAAATAAAGTTGACTTAGGTGATCTTTAAGATAGGCGTGGCTCGTAAATAGTAAAATATTTAATGATTAGTTCGTAATTCGTAGGCCTATTTGATTTGGAAACATAGTCTTTTTGGATAACATAAAATAATCTCTATCCCACGAGGTCTGGTTTTAATTTACACGTTCAACACGATGGCTACCAACCACGTCATTAATAGGCCTATATTATGTGAGAGGAGGGGTAAAATTAAGATAAATGCACCCGAATCATCGAATGTGTCTCAACGAATAGTGCGAGGTTTACGCGACTTGGACTTATATCGCTCGTCTCCGGAACTCTTATTCACCTACGAGCCCTCTCCATCTATTTTCTCCCCTGTGTTGTCAATACAATGCCTACTCGATCAACCTACCACCCCCTTTCTACCATTCAAAAAGCCCTTGTCAATCCACGGCCACCTAGATCCAACCATTCACCCCTACCTTGGCAACAAACACACACACACAGAGGGCTATATTCTTCTCACACATGAACAACAATGCGTCGGAGGTTTTTTGCCTAAAAAAAATATCACCTCACTTAAAAACTAACAATAGAGAACGGCGTTCTCTCCCGTCATTGGTTGTCACCACTTGTCACGGCACAACCGACAACGGCCAATCAGAGAACAGGAAATGAGCAAGTATTATTGTCACTTGCGTCGTGTAATGGGAGAAGCGTGCGACACGACAAATATAATGAAGAGCAATAGGGGGTTTCCGATAAAATTACTACAAAAAACGAACGCTAAAAATATAAAATAAGCATGCATTTTTTCTTTATAAAAGAAGAGCTTTAAACGAAGAATATTTTATTGCACCATTTACTATTGGTTTCATATTTTCTTTAGTTGAAATATTTAATGTGCACTTTCTGAACCGAGTGATTATATAAACACACGACTTGTCAACTAAGTTAAATCTAGAACAGACACAACATCCAACCCCCGGCCGTTGATTTATCAGTGTGACCCACATTTCACCAATGATACATTTTCAGGCCATTCAGAAATCAAACCCTGGACCCTTTTTTCAGTAAGAAAACACGCTATCGACTGCGCTAAGGTGTGGGACCTGTATTAATTAAATTTTAAATGGTAACGTTTATTATTATTATTGTTATTATTATTATTATTATTATTATTAGCACGTCTTACTGACAGTTCGGGTTATACGCACTTACGCTAATGTGTAATGGTAGGGTGATTGTGAGATGAAATGGAAGACCTAAAGTTTAACGTGGGATCCGAACCATGGTGGAGGCCTGGCATTCCCCACATTCACAAGTTGTGATTAATGTAAGTCTTGTCAAAGGTGAAGGAAGGGTTTGCCAATCAGTTAAATCTGTGCCGGAACCGAGAATTGAGCCCAGGACCCCTAGTACAGAAATTTGACACACTAACCCTAGACCACCAGGTCAGCATATGGCAACAGTTAATATGATAGTCTAAGAATAGTGATTATATATTATCAAACCCAAATACTTATTTAATTTGTAGTTAATACCCTTGTTCCAGTGGTCACATGGTCTAAGGCATCACTCTCGTGTTACACTAAACTGTCGATGACAGAGAGATTGGGACTCAAGCCCCGGTTGGATTTATTGAGGGTGGTTTTCCAAAATTGTTTTTCACTTTACCTCTACTCAAATATGGTTACACGTATTATAAATTCATTCCCTAACTTATTTGAGTAACACATAAGTAGGCCTATAAGTAAAACGTGAACAGGTAGTAAGACGTGGTGGTAAAAGATAAGAAATTAAACTTAACTATTGGACTCATGGACTAAACTTCAAGCTCATTTAGTAGGCTATATTTTTCTGGTAGGGAGGTCAGGGTTCGAATACAAATCGAATACAATCGTTAAATTATTTTATATTCTATCGACACTAAATAGCTAGTACATTTCTTATAAATTGTGCCACCCTCATCCTTAATCTATTAGTGAAATTAAACACGTATAGCCTGGACGGGTATTAAGACGTGGAGCGAAAGAAAATAATTTATAAAGGTGTTCACTAACGACTTGATTTAAGGTGTATGGATAAGGATTGCAGCCACCCATGTTGGCGTGTACAAAACTACTCGCAGACCTTACACCTTCCTCCTGGCTGGGATTTGAACCTCAACCTCCCTGATTCAGGCCACCGAATGCAATGTAAGTCCCACTCTTTGGGCCGCTCTGCCAGCACTCTGCGCAATTACATTTTTTAAATTAATTTTAAAATCACCTTTTAGATATTTATTCTCACTAGCAAATGACGTATATTACGCACTTTGTATACAAATACATTGGCCTCGTCTTGTTTGGATTACCGGTGACGAAAGGTTCTGGGCTCAACCCCTGGTGGGGTGTAATGAAAGGTTTTCCCTCAAAGTAGTTTTCCACATTCTCTCCACTTGAATGCTGGCACAGTCCCTTTAAATTCTAGCTTCCTCATCCTTACCAGTATTAGTGTAAATGTGCATGCAGCCTGAATTGGTAGTAAGATGCGGTGCATGTAGAGTAAATAAATAATAATGATAAAACTAAAATAAAACTCATAAGTATAAAAGGGAACCTTATAAATATTAACACATGAAACTTTAAAATACATCCAAACAGAAACTCAAATTATAAAATAATTTAATTTAACTTAGCACCACGTCTTACTACCTGTTCGGGTTATACACCTAAGTAATAATTACGCTAATGGATTAGGAATTGGGAAATTTGAATTTTAGAGGAAGTGAGCCCGCATTTGCGTGGTGGTAGAGTGGAAAACCATTAAGGAAAAAACCACCCCCAGTTCACCCGACCAAGATTCGAACCTCAACCTCCTAGTCCTTGGCAGTCGAGCTCAACACGATTAGCGCGTAAGCTAACTACGCCACCGAGGCGGGTAATTTTAAAATAAAAGCTATAAAATTGCCTCGAAGGAGAAATAATATTGTGGACAAACAAAACCAAGATTTCAAGCATTTGGGAAGAAGTAAAAAATAATATAAGGAACACCGACCTTAACAATAGCACACAATGGAATTCATATGCTTCTCCCCCCCACCCCCACCGCGCCCCCACCCCCTCTTTTCCATCTAACAGCAGTTAAACATGCAAAGATCAAAAAAATAAAAAGAGCCCATGGTCTGTAATACGTTATCATTTACCCAACTCCCGCAACCCACGAAACTTGAGGGGGCAAAAACGGATCCAAGAAATCGTAGAAATGCAAAACAGTTGGAATAACCACAACCACCTAATATACCACTTGGATCGGATCGTGACGTGGAGGGTTTTGATCAGGGGGTTCAGATTAAAATACAATACATTAGACTACATATTATAGTTTCAAGTGTGAATCATGCACAGTCAACAACACTTCTTTCATTTCATGATAGGAAGGGGAGGAAACGATATAGCCCCCACTTACTGCTTTGAAAACAAATATATACTTCTCCTGAACAGTTTTACATTTTGGAAAAATAAACCTCTGTTTTTTAAGATAGCAAAATTTTACAGTACTCTCAATTTTTATCTAATGCATCACATTCTTTTGAAAAGAATAGTTATCTAAGAAACAATATAGTGTCCTATTTAACAGATATAGAATATTCCACCACCATTTAATAAATAAATGGTACGGCACAATTGTACATATACCTACTTTCTCATAATATTTATTACAAGCTAGTGACAACATTTTCAGCGGTATCCACTTCACTGACCAAATGGTCTAAGACGACATTCTCGGTTTAAACTGGCCTGCTGATGACGGGGAGATCGGGATTTGAATGCCTGTTGGGTCTACTCAAATTTGTTTTCCCTAAGTGATTTCTCACTCTCCTTCCACGCAAATTTGGGTAGACAAACTCTCAAATGCTTCCTTCCTCATTCCTACCCCATTAGCCTAATTATCATACATGAGTATAATTTGAATAAGTAATAAGATTACGTGATACAGGTGACCTGGTGGTCTAGGGGTAAGGTGTTGAACTTCTGTGTTGGTGGTCCGTGGTTCAATCCTCGGTCCCGGCACAGATTTATCTAATTGCCAAACCCTTCCTTCACCTCTGACAAGACGTGTATTAATCACAACTTGTGACTGTGAAGAATGCCAGGCCTCCACCGTGGTTCGGATTCCACATTAAACTGTAGGTCCTCCATTTCATCTCACAATCACCCTACCATTACACATTAGTCTAAGTGCGTATAGCCCGAACGGGTAGTAAGACGCGGTGCTAATATTAGTAATAATAAAATTAATTACGTGAAACCAAAAGTAATCAGCAACATCTTTAGAAAAACAAAGATTATTCTGATGAATCACTCTTTAGATACGGGCCTACAATTTGAAATTAAAATACTATTACAACTTTGTATTGACCTCAAGATAATTTATAATCCTTATTTTTTTTAAATCAGTGCATCTCACTACTCGTTTGGGCTATAACGCATATGAACTAATTACGCTGGTATATTAGGGAGAAGGGCTGAATCTATAATAAATGTACCAACATTTGCATGGAGGAAATGTGTAAAACCATTTAGTAAAAAATATTTAAGTAGTAAACCCGAACGAGATTCAAGTCCCAATATCCCCTTCATTGGTAGTTCAATCTACTGTAAGAATGACGCCTAAGAGCACTCAACCACGGAAACGAGCTCTAATAGGCCTATTAATAAACTTAGAACAGATTGTAAAACATTGGCGTATTTAAGACGCTATAATAACCTCCAAAAGTCTGTCTAATGTACACTTGAAAATGGCACTACTTGACAGGGTGGTCACGAGTGGTTAACTTAGATATGGTAATAGCAGGGTGAAAGGCTTGAGTTTATGTTTGACTTACGTCTGGGAAGTGATATTGATAATCACAGGTATCATGCGCTGGTAGACCGCATTGTGGGCTCTGTTCAAATAATAGAAGGCAGTTTGGAAACAAACCGGGGAGAAAAATAAATAGACAGGGGCTGTAAAGTGATGCATACATTAGCCTTTACATGTTTACCTTACGTTTTCATGTGCGATACTCGTGATAAAAGAGGGATAGGAAAGGGTTTGAGTGAGGGTTGGACATTGTGTATTGACGTTACTTTTAACTTTTCAAATGGTTATGTTTCGGGATTGTTTTGCATTCGAGATTTTATATGAGGGTAGGTGTAGTTTCTCTTCTCTAAAGGACAACAGAACTGATTGCTTTTTTTTATTCATGACCTTTTTCCGAAATAACAACAATATAGAGCTCGACAAATTTTGAATTTTTATATTTGAGCCGAAAAAATGTTGACCTGTTTTAGTGATATTAACTCATATAGAAATATTATCCGATACCTGTAACGTAGAACATGTGGCTTGTAACGATATGGAGATGCATTTGGCTTGTAACGATATGGAGATTATCAGCCTGAGTTAAGGACGTAGCCTACCCGTGACGTCATGGCAAGTCAAGATAGCATTTATAATGTTAATGAATTTACGTTCTTCTCAGTGAGTTTTAAATAATAATACTAATACTTAGAACCACTTCTTACTACCCGTTTGGGTTAAACGTTTAAGTAGTAATTATGCTAATTATTTAGGAACTGAAAAGGTTGAATACAGAGGAGGTGAACCCGCATTTTCGTGAAGTGAATGTAGAAAACCCTTTAGGAAAAGCCCCCTCCAGTTCACCTGAGTGAGATTCGAATCTCAATCTCCCCATCCTCGGCAGTCTAATGCAACATGAAACTAGTGCGTTAGCTAATTATGCCACTGAGGTGGGTGCGAGTTTTAAATATATAACGTTGAAACCTAAACCATGAATTATTCTTAAATAATTTAAAAAAATAGTCCTACAGTGTGACAAAATATTTTTTTATCGAGAGTTTAAAAAAAAATCATCTACAACTTAGGCTATTTGGCTAAGTCACGAAAATGGCCTGTAGGACTCTTCCGGCCAGGGTGTGGACTAAAAAAGTCCGTGGTAGCATATGTCTATCTAGAATAGGAAACAAGAAAAATGTAAAATTAAAAAGCGAGTCAATGTTTTCAAGGCGCTAATATTAAAGTGATTGTGTAAACTCGTCAGTGGAACATGGTAAGAGTTAACAGAACCTTGACAAGAGCCATCTCAGGGTTACCTACTCAATTTACTATCTCTCTCTTTCTATTTTGAACATTGGTGTCTAAGTGTAGTAACTTTTAGACTGCTTAGATGTGTCAAGTTAGGGTTCAGCCCGAAAATAGCTTCGAGATCTCCAAGTAGGCAACGCCGTTGAGGGGTTTATTTGACACGGTAAAATTATACGTTGTCTGTTAGCACTTACACCTAGTGGTTCTGAGATTAAAGAGTTTTTTTGCATATCGGGAGCCATAGTAGTAGATTTAATAGAATCCACGAATTTTGAAGTAGTCATAATAACAATAACAAGTTGTATTAGAGTGTTAAACGCAAATATGGTATAGTCTAATCCCACTGTGAAGAGGAGGTTGTGATTCGAACCCCGGCAATCTCTACTGAGAGTATTTGTTTCTAAAATCATTTCTAGCACTTCCTTAGAGCAAATGTTGGTTCAGTTCTTCTCCATTCTACTTTTGTCATTCCTACTCCAGGAGTGTAATGAAACACAGAAAACCCGAATAGGTAGTTAGTCATGAGGTAATTTTTTTCCCTGATAGTACCAGTTTGATTTATGTTTATCATATTAAAGGTTTTAAACATAAGATAAGGTTTGACAGTGAATTTAATTGACTTATGGTTAGCTCCTAATCAGTTATACCCTAACGGTTTTCACACTTCACTCGTACAATTTTATAGTTTTTCGCTTAACTTAAATGATTATTTCTTAAACGTTTCAAGTCAAATACACTATCATTAAGGATCTATAGTTACATTTCATTTTATTTCTTTTCAGCAGGGAAAATTATTATGTACACACAATTGCTTCATTTTTAGAAAATTAACATTTCTACAATGCAGACTTGTCCTTGTAACAAAGAAATAAACTTAACCACAGAAAAGACACCTGATATAAAAATGAAACATGTAGACAAAGCGCGCGCATTAAATTACATAGTTACTAAATGATTCTAAGAAAAACCAACTGTGTTTTCATAAAGAACTGTTCTTGTCCTTTTATATACTTTTCAGAAACACTCTCCGAATAAGAATAAAAGGAAAAACTAACCGAGAATGGCCCCTTCAAAAACCCGTGGGCAAACTAAACTCATGAGAGTGCAAGGTTTATTTCGTATTAGGGCTTATGTCATCGGCGGGGCTATAGCGCGCGCGCCATCTGTTGACAGAAATCATGTAACCCCAACAGCACACGATGCGCGAGTGTTACCCAAGATAAACAGTAGAGTCGTGTGAGTTACAAGGTGAGGCCATCTGGTGAGCAGTCTCACGGTGCTTTCGAATCATCTGGGGAGATTGTTATACATGCATGTGTGTTGTCTAGTAAGTGTATGGACACACGTGTCAGACTGGGAGAGGGAAGCCCTTATAAGATGATTTGATACTCGGAGGGATTTTGTGTGTGTACTTAAAGAATAATTGTGACGTTCAAATTATAAAATAATTAAGTTAATATTACGTCCTACTCGCAATGATTAATTGGGGAATATTCTATTAAAGTCCATTTGCGACCTTACAAAACCTAATTCTGTTGGTAGTGCATTTGTCTACCGAACTAAACATCCCAAGCTAGATTTAAAAAAAAATGTAGCTTGTAAAATTGTGGCCGTTATGTCTGTCTTAGAATTAAAATATTTCGAAAGTTAAGTACTGCATAATCAGCCTGTTCACAGTGTACATCAACTCCCCCAAATACATACAATTAATGAAACTATGTTAGACCGTTCCTTAAAGACATGTTTTATTAGGGGTATGTAACATGAACTCTCATATTAGATCAGCACAACGCTTTCAAACTAACTTAATAATAGAACACGCACAGCACCTAGTTTCCCAGACTACATTCCATTGATAGTACATTTTCAAGTATGCCGGCATGCAGAACCAAGCTAAGGGGTCGGACTTTAAAGCTTTCTGGTCCAAAGCCTAAATAAATATATATTTATTAAGAAGAGTCCTGACTTACTGACTGACTCATCAACGCCCAGCCCAAACCCTTGGATCTAGAAATCTGAAAGTTTGCACAAAGGTTTCCATTATGATTTAGACAAGGAATTAGGCGATTTTTTGAAATTTCAACTGGATAGGGAATAAAGAGGATTTATATTTTCGCCTTAAAGTCGCCTTATTTCTTAATAGATCAACGCCCTGCCCACACCTTTGGACTTATAAAGCTAAAATTTTGCACAGAGGTTCCCTTTATGATGTAGACAAGGAATAAGGTCGAATATTTTGAAATTCCTACGGGATAAGGAATAGAGAGGATTTATAATTAATGTTTAGGTTCAAAGATATGAGCGAATCGGTGGGCAAATGCTAGTTATATATATTAGCTACTAATCGTATATGAGCCCCCATTAGAGGACATGTAAATTCCTTTAACTCTCTATCTGCAGAGTAGGGCCACAACTAAATTTCGCCATTCAAGTCCATTCTCTGTCGTACATTTGAGCTAGTCCCATGACTTTCTGAGTTTTCTGCCTTCTTTACCATTCTCCTCCTCCAGGTCAGCCATGACCCATTCCGACGTCAGCGTCCTTGTGGATTACCGTCCAGAACTTTTCTTGAGAATAGATTGAGGGTAGTATTTAATAAATAATAACTTCTTTTCTTAATAAACATGTGGGTACATTTCCTCTAAATTATACCTTTCATATCCCCACATCAGTAATGTAATTAGATTGAGGATGGATAGGACAGGTAGCAAGACGTGATTAAAATAACCCAAAGAAGATTTGTAGGCTTATATCTTTGTAACTTTCCAGTAACTGAATTATATTGGCGGAAATGTGTCTCTTAAGAACATTTTTATAGATTCGGTAGCATGTAAGCTATGCAATATTTAGATAATGGAACCTCATTATTTTAAAAATAGCCTAGAAACATTTTACATAAAGAAGAAAATGGCTGAAACGTTATTTTTAGCTTCAACTGTTGGCAACTGTTGAAATATTTTGCCAATGTATTTGATTTTATATATAAACATGGTTGATTATGAAAAAAATTCTAAAGATTTTTATGTAAATAATTATCGATCAGGTACTCTATTCAGATCAAACACACACCCTTAATAAGGTGAACGAGGAACAATTTCATTTTTTGAATTCAAACTGTAGGCCTAAAAAGAATAAATCTTCATATCATCCCCTTCACCACCTAAAATAATCCCCAACAATGATGAATAGGATTATAACATTATGGACTCCTCATTATGAGAGACCAAGCTTCGATTCCAAAGTGAATAAAAGTTTGGGAATTTTTTCCATCTTGCGGTTTATTATTTTATATCGATGTAGATTAGGTTTTATTTCCTTGTATTATTATCAGCACCGCGTCTTACTACCTGTTCGGATTATACGCACATACGCTAATGTGTGATGGTAGGGTGATTGTGAGATGAAATGGAGGACCTAAAGTTTAACGTGGAATCCGAACTATGGTGGAGGCCTGTCATTTCCCACATTCACAAGATGTCTTGTCAGAGGTGAAGGAAGGGTTTGGTAATCAGATAAATCTGTGCCCGGACCGAGGATTGAACCCCAGATGCCAGCACAGAAGTCTGACACCTTACCCCTAGACCGCCAGGTCACCCTTCTTTCCTTGTAATTAATGCCTCTTCATACCCTTATCTTGGCTTGTCTAATTGAGGCCATATAATTATTAGTCTACTTTCTTCATCTATGTCTATACTGGCACGAGAGTAAACCGTACGAGAAAATAAACAAAATAGTTCTCTAAAATAAAATGAAACATTACATATAATTTAGGGGAAGCTGGAGCAAAAACCACCATCTACCAAATATAAGGGCAGTTGTTTCTACTGTAGGCTATGCGTAAGAGTACAAGAACAAAGAAACACAAGCCTGTACAACCCCCTACATCCCGCATTTTTTTTCTTCCAAAAGTAAAAAAAAATAATAATAAAGCGGCATCTTATTATTTGAAGGGGTGGATAACCTGCCATTATGAAAAGCGTGAAACAACTTTTCGTCACCTGGTCTCTCCCACACCTTTATCCTTCCTGACATAGTAAAACTTTCAACTGTTTCACACAAGGCCCTACACAACATTCATACATATTATAAATATAATCTTTATCTGTAGTTGTAACACACGCTTCCCTGCAGGGGGTTTATGTCTTTCATTAGAAACGCAACGCGAAGTCGTCATCGTATAAGGTTCCAGTTCATCTCCTGGGTCGTACCCCTCCCCTCCCCTCCTCAACCTCGGTGCAACTTCCTTCATATCCGGAGCGTGACCCTAAACATGGCGGCGGAACAGAGATGTCTTATCTCGGACAACTTTACAAGGGATAAAAAAAACATTGGTAAAATAAATAATTATAACAGCGGGGAAAAAATATATCTAGCTTTGGTATTTCATTTGGATGATTTATTACGTGATACCTGAACCAGTGATCATGAGGTTCATGGCGTCAGGCTTGTAATCTTGTTTGCTGGTGACTGGGAGAACAAGATTAGAATCTCAGTAGGGGGTTTCCCACGTGTGAATGGAGGGATCTGGAGGAAAAAAATGGTAACCCTCATTTTATGAAAACATGTGCTAGCAGTTGATTATAGTAGCTCTCCTATTGAAACTAAAAGCTTTTTTATAATCAGTTCTTGAGCGGTACAAATTCGTAGCACAACTTCCTTTGGAGAGGAAGTAGAGCTGTAAGTCTCATGTCGATTGTGGCATGTAAAAGAACCCTGGAAGGTATGTGAAAATACCTTTCCCAGCAGAATTAGTAGGCCCCTTCAAACTCGCTCATAGAAATTATCGTGTGCTGATGTGATCAGTCAGTCCATAAAGTGCATGTTAAATACCTCAAATAAATAAAATTATAGTCAGTCAATATACAGCCGAATAATTTATTATTATTTATAGCTAGATTTCATGATTTCAAAGAAGTTTTAATCTATGAGGGCCATCATGTTTTTTCCCTGAACCTCTCAGTCATCATTGTAATTTTTTATGTATCCTTTCTACGCTAATTCACTTCATAAGTTATAAATGAATCTTTCATACCTACCCTACCTGGGTGTTGACCGTATTGAAAGAAAAATCGTTTTATTTTCATTTACTAAAATCTATTTAGTTGCAAATATTTTAAGTTGGCAAACCCAATGAAAATTAATTAAAAACCTTTAGTTAAACTTCAGTCCTTCAAAACTGAAGGAAAAAAAAAGTACGAACAAACATTTCCGATCGACGAGATAAAAGCACACCTCGACAGGAATTAAAAAGACATTTTCAAGAGAAGGAAACGAATTGAAAATTTTCGCTCGAGATCGTTTTCAACATTTCATTTCGTGGGACTAATTGGTTTTCTTTCCTTTTTTTTTTCCTTCTTGTAGCCGGCCCCCCCGTCGTGGTGGTGGACTTTTAATGGTCTGTAATACCTTGCGAGCTGACTATCAATAGAAAGCCATTTATTTGGGTGTCCTGTCATTGCAAACAATTCTAGAAAGAAAGAAAGACATTCACTTTCTATAAAGTTCATATTAAAGTCCAGCCCCAGCAGGCCATTGAAGTTCTACCGATTTTTATCAAATTCCAATATTGAAATATATTATTGATATGAACAAGCTATTTTTTATGACCAAATTCAGTGGCCTAGCAGTCTAGAGCATCATCCTCGTGTTGGATTGGCCTTCTGAAGACGGGGATATCGGTCGAATCCCGGTCGGGTCTACTGAGGGTTGGTTTTCCTAAAATGGTTTACCACTCTCCTTTCACGCAAATACTTGTAGATTAACTCTAAAATGCTTTCTTACTCATCCCTACCCCATTAGATATCATACTTGCGTATAACCCGAACTGGTAGTAAGATAAGAAGATAGGAAAATTAAAAAATAATTTATTAGCAAATACAAAAAATACACTAAGCTTCAGCTTTAAATATAAACAATTTTTATGCCTTGGGTAAATGTCCGACACATCGTAATATGACTAGTGTTGAAATTAAATTACGATTACTTGAAATTTAGTGCGTGCGTGGGTAGCCCGTATAGGTAGGTATACACTGAATTTTAATAGAAGGCCCGTTCTGGAAGGCATTATTTCGTACCAAAATATTATTGTATGTCAGTATTTTGATATGATAAAAGACCTTCCATAATAGTAAGTTCGTTTTGGATGGTCTTTTATTCTACCAAAATATTACACTGCAGTAGAATTTGGGTACGAAATAAAACCTTCCTACCAAAATCAGCGTATACAAAGATTCACTGTACATAAAACTACTTTAAGGCTACAAGATTAGGAAGGTGTATCCTTAAGTCCTAACATCAATTGTCTGGAGGGAGGTGGGAAATCATTTTGTGCTAATCTCAGCAAACGCACACTTCAGCTTCTTACAGCGATAATAATATTTTGTTTTTCTTACACATTTCACTTGTTGCAGTTTGATGATTTATGAAACCTTTATTTTTAAACGCCTAGTACCTGGATTTAAAATAATTTTTTATTTGTTTTTAAATATTCTATTTTTCTATGTTCTAGTAATTAAAATATAATTAAAATAAAATTTCATTCTTTTCATCAATTTTCATGTTTCAAACAATTTTTATATAGTTAATTTTATTCTTTTAATTTTAATTTATAAATCAAAAATATAATTTGTTTCACATTGCATAAAAATAAATTTTATATAAATATTTTGAAAGCTACTAGATTATATTCCTCCCTTTCTTTTGTTAAAATATGTTAAATCACCTAATTTCATAAATAGTATATTATTATTACTATTATTTATATTAATGATACTGCCTAATGTGAGTAAGTAATTGCTATACAATAGTCTGATAAGCAAATATTTACTTTAATCTTTATCATACTACTTATTATGAAATGCTTATTTTTTAAATCTGACAGATTAGGGGTATGAGGTCAGAAGAATCTACACATTTGAAACATATATTAATATTTTTTGACAGCTTATAACGGATTCATTATGCCTACAATCATATATAATATTCTGCATATTTTTATGTATACATAAAATAATCCGAGATTTTTAATTAATTGAAGATTAACGTAGAATTTAGTAACCTGCTAATGACTGTTTAACTAAAATAAAACATTAAATTAAAGAATTACATAATGTTTTGTTCATAATATTCAAAAATAAATGTTATTGTTATACCTACATTTAAATAGTAGTCTAATAATAAAAAATTTGAAATATTTTGAATACATACAATACAACTTCAGGAGCTATATCTTTATTTACAAAATTCTAGAATTACATTGATGTGGTAAGTTTGGAATACTAACATTTAAATCACATTAGTTTTAGCAATAGTGTTGAAGTTCGTTTTTTACAGCGCCACGTCTTTCTACCTATTCCTATAATTAATGTTTTTTCGGTTATCAAATTTAAAAAAATCTAACTGTTTTAAAATATAAAATACATTAAGCTTTATATAACATCTTTGAGAAGTAGTCTATATATTTTACTCTAAAAATACAATCAAATCTAATCTTTGGTTAAATATTCTGTTTAACAGTTTAACAATAAATAAAAAAGGTTTTACGTATGTTTAGCGCAATTTGTTCTCAGGTTTGCTAGTGTAGATTATATTATGAATTTTGAGTAAATATCTCCATTTCTAAACAATAGAGCGAGACATTTCATACGGAGAGCCGTACCATTTATTTTATTACTTAAACATATTCACGCAACTCTCATTTGAACGTTCCTACTACACTGTATTTACCAACTTTTGTTTTATAATACAATTTTTTATTGATTTTATT
The DNA here is from genome assembly GCA_902141385.1 of Timema californicum. Taxonomy (NCBI): domain Eukaryota; kingdom Metazoa; phylum Arthropoda; class Insecta; order Phasmatodea; family Timematidae; genus Timema; species Timema californicum. The sequence goes on from CABFOW010000028.1 coordinate 119,966, forward strand.
TTGTTTCATTCCACAAAATGGCTTCAACTAAGTCATAAGAATGAGGAAGGTTCTTTAAAGTAAGCACAATCTTGTAAGCGTGGAGAGAGGATGGGAAAACTCCCAACGATAAATCACATTTGTAAAAATGCACCCTGTCGAGATTCGAACGTCAGCCTTTTCGTCAACGGCAACCCAACCAATTGCTATCTTCATGCCGCTTAGCCCATGTGACTACAGGATAATCGTTCAAATTTATTTTTTAATTAATAGGCCTTCACATCGCTTAATAAATAATGACTCTTATAACAGAGTAGGACCGGGAAGTTAGTACGGTACGTCTAACTTTGACCCGGGAGGTCTCGTTTCAATTTTGACTGACTGCGCAAAGCAGGTGTTTTTATGCAATCAAGTTTTCAATCTTCTCTTCAATTTCTCACGCATCCTGTCGTCTTAAATTGGATAGTTAAGTAGGTGATTGCCAGTACATTGCACTCTACTCCTATCGGTGACTTTTAGAGACGTTTATATCCGAACTGAACCAACCCAAGAACATTTAAAAAAAATCCAAAGTGGCAAGACGCGTTTCGTTAGTGAAATGAGTGGAAGGGTCTATGAAAGGTGCTTGTATCGGCTGGAGGGTGCCGGGGTTATATCTGCACATTATACAGCGCACATTACACACCAGGCAGGACATCATGTTTGGGAAGTAGAGGTGGAGGAGTAGGCACACATTATATTAAACATGTAAATTGCTGTCCTGGTCTGCTTTACAGTGACCGCGTGAGAGATATAGACTGGACATCCTACCCCGACCTATGAAGGCTAACAGAGGAGGGGAAGCAGGGAATCCCTTTAGATAGGGCAGGATACATACTGGAGAGTTCATGAATAGATTATATTGCCAACATTGTAAGGTATAAACAAGTATGGTAACCCTGGCAGGCGTGTCCACGGTTTCAAGCGATGACCGACATCAATCCGATGAATTTTGGTTCGTACCATTGTGAGGTCACGTGATGCGAACAGAAGAAGAATTTTGAGCACACTAAAAGGGAAGGTGGAGGTTCCCCCCCCCCTCCTCCAAGACGTCACTATCCTTCACAACTAAGCGACAGTAAAACTAAATGTGAAAATATCTGAATGACCACTTTGAAGAAACGTATGAATGCACTATTTTCTATATTTCTACGAATATTATTTTACTTAAGATAAACATTTAATTTAATTTACTACAAAAAAAATGTTTGTATGAGTGTTACATAGAAATATAAGACCACACAAATCATCACAATAAAATATCTAAGGGCAAGTCACAGATCAGATATAATCAATCCATCTAACATCACCTAAGTTGTCAAATTGTTTCATTAGCACGTTTAACACCAATGCTATTAACGGTTTGATCTAAGAGGTAGGTATGTCAGACACACTTCATTAGTGTGGAGAGAGGATGGGAAAACCACACATGTGGAGAATAATCTTCAGTTCACTCAGTCGATTATCAGCATTTCAGCTAATTATAAGCCTCTCGTCTTAGAGCATGTTAGCAATGCAATGTTTTACTTGATTAAAGGTGGTACTTATCTCGACATTATTCACTCTAGCTACATCTAAGTGTGTTAATTTGTAACGCCCCTATGTCCCTTTAACTAAGTTTTGAGGTAAGTCTGATTGGGTGTTTTTCTTAGAGCCCATTCCACATTAATACCTAGACAAGGTAATGCAGCTCGAACCAAACGTTTCATAATGATGGGGTATCCTGCTATAACCCCTTGGCATCAGCCCACAACCAAGCGGCCAACGTCAGTTGGCGATGATAGTGCCAACTTTTCTGGAAATAAGGTGCCATATAGTCGGTACAAAGAACCCTCCAGTCATTAGTTTCAGTTTTCTAGACTGAAGCTGGAACTTTTTCTTTCAAGTAGCTCCAATTTTGTCCTCAGGAGGCTAAGTTGACCCTGTTATAGACATGCTGCTTCACAGAAAAATCTGGAAACCATGGCTATCGTACCAGGGACCAATGGATCTGTAACCAGGAACTCTGAGCACTTGATCACAGAGGTGATCTTTTCCTGTATTACACTTTAAAGAATAGTGGAATCAAAACCAGAATATCTGTTTTACCATATTCAAAATAGGCTGCAAATTTGAAAAATAAGTAAAAATTTAAAAAATGAAAACACTATTAAAATGATCTCACTTTAACTGTTGCCAACTACAGAATACAGAAAACCGCACCTTGATAAGTTTTCCGATTTGACTGTAATCTTGTAGCTCATATCTCAGTAGATTGTTTGTCAGACGGGCACTTAAGCATATCTAATGACCAACGTAGAAGACCTCTTAAACCTCCCTCCCCCTTTTATCGTTTGTCTCAAGAGCTACTTTTTGTATTTATCTCGAGGGTCAGAGTTGGTGAAAGTATCACATATATTTTGGAAATTTTCGATTCTATACTTTGGCATAAACTTTATTTGGAAAAAATTTAAAAATCTTAAATTAGATGAACATGCTTCTGTGGTCGAATAGATTAAGTCAGGGACGGGAAAACTATGGCCTGTTAGCCCAATATGGCCCACAGATGTGTTCAATACAGCCCGTGGAATAAATAATTAAAGTGGGTTCCATTATGAAGCAGGATTTTAAAAAAACACAACGAAACTGTATTTTTCCTAGAACCCTACCAAAATAAGCATTTACAAATTTTATCAACCTTGCCCAAAAATATATGGCAATGTTTACCTCCTCATATTCATGCGGACAAGTGTTTTAAACCATGAAACCCAGGAAAAGTGATCTTAGAAACCGACTTACTGATGCTCATCTGTCTAATCTCTTGAGAATCACCTCCTCACAATTTAACCAGATTATGGATCATCCTGGAAGCTTATTCACAATTTCACTCATCTCACATCCCATCATATAGATTTTCTGAATGGACTTAAAATCATACTGAGCCACTATGGTATGCATGGTTGTTTTATCAATTTATTTAAGCTGATTCACAGAATAGTATGTGTGTTAATCTGGTTTTTAAAGTGAATGTTAAGAAAAAATTATCTTTGACTTATCAAATTAATATATATATATATATTAATTGGCCCTCTTGTTAATAAGCTTGCCCATCCCTGGTCCAAATTTTCATTCTTGCAATAGATTGGCCTGTCAATGAAAAGGATCATTATACATACTGTTGTGGTTTTCCCTAAATTGTTTAGCACTTCCATGAAAATGCTGATAGGCCTATAGTTCTTCAAAATTCAACAATCCTTATCGTTACCTTAATGATGACCTATGCGTATAATCCCAACGGTAACGCGGCAATGCAAAAAAAAAATGGCTGGGGAATTCTAAATGTGTGTAAAGCGTTTCAACTCACAGGTAAGCAGCACCCTTAAACGCCACCAGGAATAGAACAAAAGTCTCCTAAGCCTTTAGTAAGTGTTCCTAGCAACTCAGCCACGGGGCCAAGTCAACGTAGGTATTATAAAGACCGGAGATGATGTATAAATGCGCGAGTTATATGACCCAAGGAACGAGCCTCGCTGCAATAGACCGTGAAAACTGGTCGGTGAGCTTTCATTCCTGCACACCGACTACAGGGCGGCTCGCAACTAATATATCGGCATTTAATGCTAGGGGAGATTGCACTAGATGATGTACTGACACTTAATGTGAGGTGGGCTTGCAACTAGCTGTTATACCCCCATATAATGGAAGGGGGGGGGGCGCTTGCGAATTGATATTATACTGGCACTTAATGTGAGGGGGCTTGTAACTAGATGCTACACTGGTGCATAATGTGAGGGGGCTTTCAACTTAATATTATACATGTGCTTAATGTGAGGGGGCTTGTACCTATATGCTACACTGGTGCTTAAATGTGAGGGGGCTTTCAACTTAATGTTATACATGTGCTTAATTTGAGGGGGCTTTCAACTAGATATTATACTGGCACTTAATGTGAGGGGGCTTGTAACTAGATTCTACACTGGTGCTTAATGTGAGGGGGCTTTCAACTAAATGCTATACATGTGATTAATGTGAGGGGCTTTCAACTAAATATTATACATGTGCTTAATGTGAGGGGGCTTTCAACTAGATACTATACTGTCACTTAATAATGTGAGGAGGACTTGCAGCTGGATACCATACTGGCACTTAATGTGAGTGTGGCTTGCAACTAGATATGGTACTGGCACTTAATGTAAGGGGGGCTTGCAAATAGCTGTTATACTGCCCTATAATGGGAGGGGGGCTTGAGACTTGATATTATACTGGAACTTAATGTGAGGGGGCTTGCAAATAGATGCTACACTGGTGCTTAATGTCAGGGGGCTTTCAACTAGATATCATAATGGCATTTAATGTGGGGGGCTTGCAATTAGTTACTATATTGGCATTTGATGTGAGGTTTGTTTGCGACAAGATAGACCTATTATTCTGACACTTTCGTGAGGGGGCTTTGTGACTAGATGCATTTAAGTGATTTGAATGAGGCTCCTTATAAATGCATTCGAAATCACTAAAACAATCAGTTGTTATCATAGTTTATAAAGCCCTTACTTCTAATATTATTAATTATTGGGCTTTATTCATAAATTGTAAAAAAGTACAATTAGAAACGGGACTTGAACCCAGTATCTTTGTCTTAGCATGCCAATGTGTTTTACAAATTAAAATTAATAATGGTATTGATTTTGTAATTTGTAATCTGTAATTTTAAAACAAGGATTATTAATGACCTAATCTAAGGGTTAAGGAAGAGGAGGGCAATTCATTATAAATAAAATTACATTAACATGGATAAAGGATGAGGGTACCAGACGTTCAGGATTTCAGCTCCAGCCTCCTCGATAATAGTGACAAAATTCTTTTCAAGTATATCGCACAATACAAATCAGCAATAACTAAGTGTAGTAAATTAATTTTCAGTAATTTTTGTTTATTAATTGACTGCTAAGCGTTTATTTCCATATCGCTTAGTGTTAATTTAAGGCTGTTTTGGTGAAAAGTGACAATTCTAAAAAAATTATGTGTTTATATGGTTTAAAAATTATCTTAGAATTTATTTTAAATTTATGGCTCTAGAAGCGTGTTCGTCCAATAAGATACTATGTCATTTAAAAAATATAAGGTGATGGCAAGACTGGGCGAGTGACTAGAATATAAAATATTATTATTAGCACCGCATCTTACTACCCGTTCGGGTTATACGCACTTACAATAATGTGTAATGGTAGGGTGATAGTGGGATGAAATGTAGGACCTACAGTTTAACGTGGAATCCGAACCACGGTTGAGGCCTGGCATTCCACACATTCAAATATAAAATAGGTCACATTGGTTGTAATGAGAGGTGGTCAGACTGGAGCGATCGAGCGACTGAGCGCGCGCGCTTGAAAGATAGAACTGGTTCTATTTTTCAAGCGCGCTCGCCGAAACAGTACAGTCTAGTTTACAGGCGCTAGGCAATATTATTGTATGTTGGTTCATTGAGTGCTAGGAAAACTTCTCATTTGACATTCTTATTACTATTGATAGGTTTGGCACACTTGCTATTAACAGCCTAATTTAATTGGTAGGATCATAAACCATACCTATATGTATCTATATGTGTATGTATAAAACTTATATGTTAAAATACTTCCAATATTATCAAAGTAGGCCTTTACAAATAAGAACCACCATCAGCATGGAGAGAAGATGAGAAAACCACAACAATAAATCACTTGTCAAAAACCACCCCTCATTTCACTGAGCCAAGATTCGGAGCTTCCTCGTCAACAATGATCGAGAGCTATTTGCGTATCACGCGCTTGCTCGCCAGTTTGGCCACCCAGTCGCTTGCATGCTCGCTCTCACGCTTGTCAGTCTGGCCGAACCCTAAGGGCCAGTTTCATAGTCAAATTTAGTACGCCTCAAGTGCGGCGCTACACTAAATACAAGACGACACCTACCTAAACTCGAATGGAATGGGCCAGTTTCCTATGCGAGAACGGCCCATTCCATTCTGGTTTAGGTAGGTGTCGTCTTGTATTTAGTGTAGCGCCGCACTAGAGGCGTACTAAATTTGACTATGAAACTGGCCCTAAGTGTATTTGATTCCAAACATTTGCAAAATTTAACTTTAAATGGTTCATGGATTAATTAGTTGACTGATAAGTATATTTTTCCAATGTTTAAGGGAATATTCACAGTTTTATCTCAAACTTTTTTTTAATTAAAAAAAATCTTTATTTTAATATGAGAAGATGGAAATAAGCCTACATATTTTAATAATAAGAAACGCTTATAACGATATCTACTTTTAAGGACCCAATTCGGTGGCCACATGGTCTAACGCATTAATCTAGCAGTAGACTAAACCGCCGATCATGGGTAAATCAAGGTTCGAATCTCGGTTGGATGTAAGTTACCGAGCACGGTTTTCCCAAAAGGGTTTTCCATTCTCCCTTCAAGAGAATGTGGGTACACCTCCTCTAAATATAACCTTCCTAATCTCCAAAACCATTAACGCAACTAGTATTTAGGCGTATAACCTGAACGGGTATTAAAACGCGGTGATTAAAAACACCTTTTAAGATATATTGCAAACATGTGTAAAATATATTAACACGATTATTATAATTGGTCCAGTGAGAGTCACATTTCTCAAACATTCCAAAAGAACTGGAGTTAAATTCACCACGTGTGGCATGGCCTACGTCCTCTTATCGGGGAAATAGGACAAAACGGGCCCACTACCTTCTAGAGAGGACATGACAAGCGTAACAGAATGATTGCGTTCACAAAACACAATTCATAATAACAATAATTATTATCGTAGGACACCCCGTGACACCCTTTTCAACAAATTACACGCCAGATACTATCGCAAGAACGTGTCAGAAAAAATTATCTCATCAAAAAATTATTGCACCTGTAAATAAAAACTCACCCTAAAGTCTTATATCGTGACCATGTAATTCATATATTATGTATGTGTGCGGTTTTTTTAAATTTTATTTTTTAAGACGACCGTAAGAAATTAATTACAAGTTTCCACGTCGACGCATTTGTTGAGTGGTCGCATGTATTTATAGTGATACGAGGCATGGACGCATGGTGCGCGCGCTACGTACTTCCGGGATAGGGTGCTTCGGACTTCCGGCCAGAAATAACAATAATAGCAATGGTAATAATACATAAAAGAAGGGGGACAGAAGGGTGGGAGATGAGCCAATATATACTAGAAGGAAGGAAGTTATAAAATAGTTTTCAGTTGTCATTTGGGTTGACGGGTGTTGTTACTACATAGACCAAATTACATAATATGTTAGAAACTACACTGTTAGCAATGCTAGTAGATATTCAGACGGCGTGCTGTTCTTTTGACGCCTTTTATCTGATAACATCTATCGGCCCACAGTTTGTTTAAAATATTTGAGAGTTATTGAAAGAAATATAATATTAATTATCTTCAAATACCCAAGAATGTTAAGGCTATATTATTAAGGTGGCAGTCTATCGAAGTGCCGGGACACATTGCAGACGTCCATAAATCCCGTGTTATTTAAGAAGTGGTTTGTTAAAATAATTTTTTTAGCATCGCGTCTTACTACCCATTCGGGCTATACGCCTATTTACTAATAACACTAATTGCTTAGGGATTAGGAAGGTTAAATTGAGATGAAATGTACCCGCATTTGAGTGGAAAGAAAGTGGAAAACCGTCAAGGGGAAACCAACTTCAGTGCACCCAACCGCACTCCCCAATATCCCCGTCTTCGGCAGTCTAATCCAACACGAAAGTAGTATGTTAGACCACGCAACCAACTAAGCTGATTTTAAAATATGTTCTACAACAATTTTTAATTTACGAATACAATTTTAGTTTTGTTTCTTAGCTCACCATCTTCCTGCCCATCCAGCTCATTTGTACTTAATGAATGACACAATTGAGTAGCAATGAAGTAATAAAACTGTGATAGGAAATGTACCCATATCTTAATGGTGGGAGAGTGAGAAGCCGTTTAGGGAAAATATTATCTAATGAACCCGACCAAGGTTTGAACCCCAACCTTCTCATCACTGGCAAAACATACAAGATGAGCGTGACGTTTAACCCACGTGCCCACTGATACCCATGTGTCAAATACTTGACTACACATCCACCTAACAAACAAGTTAGACTTGTTTAAAAAAAATAGCAAAATCAAACAGGAAGCGAAATAAATGTTTCTTACACTAAAAAAACACGAACTAATGATCACAGTAGTTTTATAAAACCGTTGTTAAAAACACATAATTTACATTTAAAACCTATTAACTCCCACATGACAAGACATTTCAAAACACAACATAAGAGAGGACTAGAATAATTTACTAGTCATAATAAGCACTGATATTAATTTAATTCCGTTCTCAACGGCGGACCACCCACTTGGAAATAGACCAAGGGGATGAACAGCTGATGTCAACCTGCATAAAAAGGGGACACACATGAATTATTGAGTAGGAAAAATTGAAAATTGTTAATTCAATTTAGTTAATAACATGTTTTTTTTACATAGAAAATTGTTGAGTAAGGATTTTTAATTTTTTCTAGATTCATACAGTTTTGTTTCAAATTTAATTGTCATTAATGTTTGTTTAACATACAAAACTCTTTAAACTAGTTTTTTTAATGGGAAAAACTGTTTTAACTTTAAATTTGAGTTAATTCTAAGAAATATAACCACAAAATACTTAGAATCTAGTAAACAATTTAAATTGAAGGTCTCCATATCCCACGAAAAAAATAAGTTAATTTACTAAGTTTATTTGAGTGTAATGGCTGTATGTTATTCTTAGAGTTTAAAATGTTCAGCTGAACTGAGTTTTTGGAAGTAAATTTGTATATTAAGATAATTGTATCTCGTTTCTATGCAAGCCTAAGCTTTTCAAAATAGTTTTATAAGATTATTACTGTCAACGCTTATACAAATGGCAGATTAACTACCTCTTCTAGAAAGATAGCTATAAGAAATAGTTTTAGACATTTAAGATTTTTTTTTAGATATTTAAAGTGAACTTTTTGATACGACTGATTATATCCGCACACGAACTATAAATAACTTGAACCTAGAAGAAACACAACATCCAGCTCCCAGCCGTTAATTCATCAGTGTGGCAAGGGAAATCCATATTTCACCAATGATTTGTTTCGATGCCTAGAATCAAACCCGGTACCCTTAGTTCAGTAGATAGACATACTGACGAATGAACTAAGGTGTGCAACTATTTAAAAATAAGTTTGAAAGTCACGTAGTAGCTAACACTCTTGAATTAACTTTTGTTAGTTCATAAAAAAGACACATATTAGAAAAAATCAAATAGGACCTAATCAACCATATTTTTCACAAGATTTTAGGATCTTTATTTAGTGCTCTTTTAACTATTTAAATATAAATTTTAATTGAGGTAAAATATTAATATTTGATAGACAAAATGATCGATAGATTATATAAACCAAAAGTTCATTTAATTTGCTCATATTTACTTCTATTGGAGCTATTGTAAACGGGATACTGTGCATTAGGAAATTAAAGCCCTTACGTTTTATGTCTGGATAGTTAAACTGCAATATTTCACGCCACCCACCCTAGGAAATACATTCTCTTGTCAATAGGAGTGGTACGAGGAGATAAAATTGCCTTTAGATTAAAGAACACATACAAACTTTCAAATTTATAACGAAGATTATTGATGACCCATTATTAAAGGGTAGAGATTGAGAAGCTAATGAAAACTAAGTGCACCAGCATTAGCGTGGACTACGAAAAAAAAATTAAATATAGCCAACCATCCCCTAGTACACCCGGTCGATATTAGAGCCTTGAAATCGCTAATCCAGTATATTGCTAGGACTAAAAACTTAAAGCGCATGACCACTAATTTCGGATAGCACTAGAACGAAGTAACAAGAGTTTTTTATTTTTTGCTTTAATCTTGAATCACATCACCTCTACATTCAATTGTTTCATACTCAACCTCATACAAACATACTTCCTTGATTATATTAGCTCTCTTGCCATCTTAGTTTAGTGGCTAGCACGTCTGACTTCTTAAAGAAAGATCCTGGGATCTATTTTTATGGTAGGCCGTAAAAATAAACAATTGACGAAATTGGGCACTTCCTTGCTAAAGTGATAAATTAACGTTATCAGCATAGTTGTCAATTTTATTCTGGTCAATTAGGTTATTTTTAATTATGATGTTAATTAGCACTTTTGTGTCGACGAAATTATAAACCCAAATATTACTAATACAACTAAATATAAATTTCTTTGATTTTTCAGTGAGATAGGAGGAACCCACAAACTCTCCAATAAAGCCCAATACGGCCCAAGCAAGTGATGTTGTTTTGTTTCCAGTAAATTGGAATAAAACGCTGACTCAAGGCCTCACAGGGGACCTCTAAGAGACGTACCAACCTCGGGTCATGCCGTGGTCGGTCGTTCCCTTTATCCCAACCTCCCATCTTGATTGCGATGACTGAGCGCTAAAGTAGCGCACTCTAATGCTAATTGTATGCTAATACGCGGCAATAACTCTGCCACCGGAAGTATTAATAATAAGCAAGACTCAGTGACAATGGTAATTACGCCTCTCCTTACAGTGTGACTTTGCCACCGCATGACTCCTCTAAGGTACACTCTTCTTTGCGGGTTACTCGGAGCAAGACCGGGCTAAGAACTCATTCGAATAATCAGCACCGTCTGGCACATTTGGTGGCCTTGGAAGGGGATTGGGGACAACCTCGTTTTCTGGGGGTATTTATTTAATCTACCATTTAATATTTAAAATATTGTTTAAATGCTCGATACACTATTTCAGTCGGTAGCATGTGTGCTTTTTGAACTAAGGGTCCTGGATTAGATTCCGGTCATGGCCGAAAATCATAGGTGAAATGTGTGATTTAACTTTTACAGTGATAAATTATTGGCTAGGGTACGGGGTATCGTGTTCATTCTATAGGTTTAAGTTAGTTTTTAGCTCGTATGTTGATATAATCAGTTTGTTCAGAAAGATCAGGCTAATTATCTCAAACAACAGTTAAAATATGGTGTAAAATAACATTTTTAATACTACAAAGAGGATTTGGTCAATATTTCTGAGGAATTGCACAGTAAGACTTTGATAACTTGGGTTCTAAACCAGGTTACGTCAAAAACCCTGTATCCACATGGTATTTTCCTAACATTTATTTTTTAAATTCATTATATGTGTCATATACTAATCTCTTTTAGGTTGCTTGGTCAAATATCTAAAAACAGTAACTAATTCTGAGATTTAGGAATACACATAAGTCAAGAATGAATGTAAATATTATTTTAAAATCTATGAAATGTAAAAACAAGTGTTGGACTTAATAGTATATTGACAAGTCCACAAACAAATTCCATGGTGTCAACCTACAATAATTGAGCAACACCAACCAGATGGCCATCATCTGTTGAAGAATATACTACCAACTTCTGAGCATAGAAGGTGTCATGTTGTCAGCATAACAAACCATCCTGTCGTTAATCTCAGTTTTACAGACCTGAGCCTTTACATTTTCATTCAAGTAGCTCGTCATTTGTCTTCACGAGGCTGAGTTGATCCCATTCCAGACAATATGAAAGCCTTAAGGATCAAACCCGGGACCTCTGGATCTGTAGCCAGGAACTCTTAAGTGATATTACTTTCTCATAGTGTGTATATTTTTTATTCTTCACCACCTGTACTGGTGGACACATAAGTAGTCGTCAGTCTAATCTGGTCTGGTATGTCGGATGTACTGAGGTTTTTTACCTTAATTGTTAGTCCCTCTCCCTCCAAGCAAGTATGGGTACATTTAAACAAAATTCTACCCTCCACTAATTCAAAAGTTAGTATGCCTATAAGTTAAACGAATATTAGGGAATAGTGATAAAACATAGCACACAAAAAAGGTACGCATACTTAATACCACAAATTAGCAAACAGGCCCATAAAAACAGAACTAAGTCGTCCTTAAACATTTTTTTGTGAGAGATAATTTAGGAAGGAATTTCACTAAGTCATTGGGGAATGGGGTAAAAAAGATACCTATTGTCTGGTTTAGAGAGGAAGTACTTTTTTGACTGCTATTCAAACTATTAGTCTCTAAAACTAGGGCATTTAAATATATATTTTATAAGGTGGTGTAAATGCCACTGTCTCTTTTCAAAGATAGCGTAATTTTAAAACCAAAGTGTTAATGACAAAAAAAAAAATCTATCGGCAGTCTATTCTATTGTGAGGTTGACGCTTTAGATTATTCGGCTACCGAAGCGGTCAATAATTATAAATTATATTATTATCAAAGTTAACAGCAAAAAAAAAAGTGTTTATTTTATTTAAGTTCTTACTTATATAGTACTATTGTAGTTCATGAGTGAAAGTGAACATGGTGGTTTTTAGGGAATTGAACAGCAGTGTGTAATCCACATATCCACATCTATGCAGTATTGGGCGTTAGACTCCCACTTTTCAAGGTCTCCTTTAGCAGAGAACCTAGGTCTTCGAGTCCCAACCTGGTAAACTGTAAAGGAGGAGGGCGTGTGGAAGTTGGGATTCCCCCAGGTTTTCTTATCATTGTGGTTTTGCTAATCCCCTTCCATTCAAATTATTTATTTGTTTAAACTTGTACTAAACACCCTAAAAAACACCCAGAAAGGACCATGTTATCTCACTTAGAAATGTGAAAAAAGTATCAATACCTTACTAATATTGATATCCTTTCGATACTAGTATTTTTTTACTAGATACTTTTTTCCCAATAATTTTACTGATATTAATACTCACGCTCCAGTATCGGATTGGTATCGAAAGAAACAGCTTTTATGTTATCTTCTCTCATGTTGGGATTAAATGTTTACTATGGTTAAAGAAGGGTACAAAATAGATTGAAAAAATTAATTACTAGTCATATTTACATAGTACTATCGATACTATCGATAGCTTCTATAAAATTATCGGAAACTATCGATAGTATCCGACCACTACAATATTGTAAACAAAGTCCTCCCACAAGTATTTCCATACGAGCGTCTACTAATTGCGCCAGAGTCCTGATGGATTTTTAACAAGAACGATCCGGTTTGCTTGGCCCAGCCCTTCTTAACACCTCAGTTGGACCGCTACTTACCAGCCATTACATCTCTACCCTTCCTCACCTCGTTTGAATTTGCACCAATGGGAACGTGACAAATTCAAACTGTGAAGAAGATACTAGAAGCTTCTTTGTTTGTTTGCCCCTTCTATTTGTTAGTCCGGCGACTCCGTTTCGTCATCTTGTTGACCCCCCACAGGAAACGGAAACAAATTAACTGTCGGTTCCTAACTATTTAAACATTACTGACAAAATGTCTCTCTCAATACCTTAGAGTAGTTAGTAGGTCTAGCTAGATATGCGTTTATCCCGAACGGGTGGTAATACACGATGCTAAAAAAAAGTGATCAGATAAAGAATTAGATGGGGAGGTTTCAAATGTTAAGCTTCAATAAATAATTAAAGAGTGCCACAATAAACTATAGTGACCTTTTTAACCACTTAACCACGAGTAAAGAATATAAAAACACATTTTTATATAGGGCCTTACTCTTTTTCTTTCGTGTTCTGCCTCATACTATTGGTTTGAGCTAGCAGCATGCTTACTTCATTGGGGTAAGGATGAGGAAGGTATAATTTAGAGCTTAAGTAACTGAATTTGCGTNAGAGGTAAACTATTTATGAATAGACACCTCATTATATTATTACGATATTGGAGCGCCAACCTCCCTATCACTAGTAAAATAGGGTTGACGAGAGCGATGCCTTTATCTGCATGGTCACTGTTGCGAAGACTTAGATACGATCATTTAAATGTTTTGGTAACCAATGTTGTTGGCAGAGAGATCAAAATCTAAATCAAATCTTGAGTAAATATTTTTTTTTCTTCTAATCTTTCAATGGATTTGATGCACACTTTTAAGCTACATGTTTTTCATCTTTCTCTCCAGAAATTAACTATGGTTATCACAGGGACTATGACCATAAACTTGTCAATTAATAATATTAAAATAAGTACAGCGAAATCTGTCGACAAAGACACGAAAACATATAAGAGAGACACGAAGACTCACGAAGGATGAGAAATCTCATTTCCACACACATTAGTCAACCTTGTAAGCTTTGTTGGGGAAATCCTAACGAAGTTAAAACTACGTCCTATATGTCCACCTAATCGTAAAGACTCGACGGTGAGTACAATAATAATAATAAGTAACGACTACAAATTAATGACGGGTGGGAGAGTCCGTTCTTCTTCCCTTGAAATCCATTCCCGTGACAAAAACAAAACACGCCAAGACAAACGAAAAATGCAAATCAGTTTTCTTTTCTTCTTGTTTTTTTTCACCTCCATTTTTAACGAAGTCCAAAAGCTACGCTATAGGAATAACAATGCCACACTCTTGATAGACAATGGGAAGAAGACGCAGTAGTAGACTAAAGACTTATTTCTCTCTCTTTTTATTTTTTTACTTGGGCCCTTAGTTCCAAATGAGTGATTGTCCTTCTCTCATGTGGTCATACATCTTTGTCCTTCTGTATTAAATATCTTAAAGCAAACCCGCGCTCCGTCGGTCGTCTTACAAATTAACATTTTGGCTGCGATAAGCTTTGCCTCACTGGCCCTTTCATTCATTGTCTTGTGCGCTCAAGACATTCAAGAAGTTAGAAGACACATATGTTATTACCGCAAGGTCGGGTACAAAGAACGGGTCTCCACCAAAATAATAAATAGGAAGATAATGTTTTACTTACTACCATGTCTTACTACCCGTTCGGCTTATGTAATAACTAAGCTAATGCGGTGGGGATGGGGATGGTTGAATTTATAGGTGTACCTACATTTGCGTGAAGGGAGAGTGAAAAGCCATTTAGGAAAACCCCCATTATATCAGACCAGGATTCTAACCCCAATATTCCCGTTATCAGTAATCTAGTCTGTGGCGTGAGTGAAGACTTACACCATATGGCTACCAAAGCTGTTGAGAGAGATTGTTTACTACTTTAAATGTTTCCATTATTTTTGGAGGCAAATGGCACCCACGTTCCCTTAAACTTTTGGATAAAAACAATAACAAATTCCTCCGGTGGAAATATTTAGTTTGGATTCCTAAATATAGTTATTTTAGCTGTGCTTGAATATTTGCCCTGGGAATCATGGAATTTGAAGAAGGTTTTGTTTATCGTTTTCTTTAAACGTTTTCCATACAAATTCCACCATGTTCATAACAGATTTTCAAGAACTGTTGAGAATACTAAAATAAAATTGAACTAAATTAAGCTATTGGAGCAATATCTTATTAATTATTATTATATGTTCTGTCTTACTACAGGCCCATTCCTTTTGTCAGTGAACTTAGACAACCAATATGCTCTGTCTCATGCCTCCTTCAGCTCCCAGAAATTTCTTCTTTCTTTCAAGTCATCTAGTATTTGAATCCTCCTTATTCCTAAGCTCTTCTTTCCCTCAACCTTTCCTTCTATGAGATAGCGCAGAAAACAGTTCCTTCTAAGGATGTGTTTGATCCAGTATGTTTTGCGCCGAAGAATCACATCCAAAATGGTTATTTTCTCACCCACTCTTCTTAGGATTTGTTCATTTGTCACCCTGTCTGTCCATCCAATCTTCTCAAGTCTTCTCCAGCACCACATTTCAACCCCCTCCAAGCATTTTTTTTCAATATTCCCCCATCTTATGTATATTGACCAAAAAAGATTTTGTTTAAAATTGCAAATATACTGACCTTAACTCACGCTCCGTTCAATCGAAGCTTAATATTCCCTTACCCATTCTATCACCGAAGCCACTGCTTACTGTCTCTTAAAAGTAAGCTGTATAGTTTACCTCAGTGGTCGCCAAATTAAGGGCCTAGACGAGATAGCAATAAACAGTAATAATAATAATATTTAGCACCGCGTCTTACCACCCGTTCGGGTTATACGCTTTAAGTACTAATTACTCTAATGGATTGAGAATTGGGAAGGTTGAATTAGAGGAAGTTAACCTGCATTTGCGTTGAGGGAGAGTGGAAAACCATTTAGGAAAAACCACCCACAGTTCACCCGACCGAGATTCGAACCTCGATCTCCCCGTCCTCAGCAGTCGAGCAGCTCAACACGACTAACGCGTTAGCCAACTACGCCACCGAGGCGGGTAGCTGTTTTTTGATAGGTCTTACCGTTTAGCCACAAGAGACCTCCAAAGAAAGGTCCGCACCGACTTTAAAATTTTAAAGTTGCTCCAAAATTTTGAATTTTTTTCGAGGGCTAAAATTTTTTTTTTAAACTTTTTGTAATTTTCCCGTCAGTTATCGGCTAGAAGCTATAAGTTTGCCATATTTCAAGTTTCTAGCTCATCTGGAAGTGGGTAAACATTAATGTCGGCGAGTGATTCAGCCATGTGACTTTATAGTAGTATAATAGTGTATCATGGATTGTTGCCAGGGTAAATAGAGCTTGTTGAAGCCATACATGTGATAAATTCACCCACTATGTCCCTCTTTTTAGTAATCATACATAAACTCTGCCGTAGGTTACATACTCCCCATGCAGAGGTGTTAATTGATACCCGTCAATAGTTTATACAGAGTGATGCAGACAATTTACAGGTACAGCTTATAACAACCCTGCTTACCCTAGAAACAATTCACGACACGTCACTGGATATTAGGTTGTACCTAGTCATCCAAGTCATGCAAATACTTTAACGGACTAAGTGACAGGCCCATATAACTTGGCTTGACAGTGGAATTTAAGGTTAGAATCCCGGCTGCGTTTCATAAGGACAAAAAAAAAAATCTAAGTGGCCTCCCATTATGCCTTCACACAAATGCAAGTACGTGTACTATTTGTCCTACCGTCCTGATCCTTACCCGATTAGTTCAAATATGTGGATAGCCTTGACGGGTAATAAAATGCGATGCTCACCAAAACAAAATTAACTGTCCACAACTACACCTGTAATTTAATGTCGTTGAAGTAATTAATTCATTCTTAGAGACTTAGAGCTTCTGTAAATGTACACTTTATTAACCCTGAAAGGTAGAAATCATATCCTGATCAATTACGATATGCTTCTATCTTTAAAGCTGCACCATAGTATAACCTGTCTGGGTAAGCCTTTTAAATTTATGGGTAAAGCAAGTTTAAAAATAATTTCCAATATAGCACCTGTGTTAATCATATAATATTTATCCAATTATAGAAATGATTCTTTGTCACATATATTGACCTAGCATGCTAAGCACTGAACTACCCAGACTCATCTAGGACCGAAGTGATTTAACTTTTTGTAAGAAGTTCAATTTATACATATATTATAGATAATTTAAATTGCCTTCTAAACACCACTTGTTAAAACTACGACACTATAGAATTTATCTACTAGATAGACTAAAATTTGAACTATTAGCTAGCTAACGCAGGCCTATATTTGAATTTTAAAAATGGACCAAGATCTATAAAATCACTCTAGTAAAAAACTTAATTCAGTGTAGAAGGTGCCTTTTGACTTGATTAAGCTTGTACAAAAACCAACAAAACATTAGTTGGCCTACCTATAAACCCGCTTCGGTGGCCACGTGGTTTAACGCTTTACTCCCCCAGTATATTCTACTGCTGATGACTGGGAGATCAAGGTTCAAATCTCGGTCAGATGTAGGCTTATTGAATATAGTTTTTCACTCTCCCTCCACACAAATACTGGTACACTTCCTGTGAATATGACCTTCCTGATTCCTAAACATATTAGCGTAATTAGTATATAAGTGTATAGTCCGAATGGGTAGTAAGATGCGGTGCTAAAATATAAATAAATAATAATACCTATAACATTCAATCTTCAAAACAAATTTTTAATAGGGGGTATATCTGTTCGGGTTACAAGTATACTTTAATCACACTAATGTGACAAGATGGTTCAAGGTAGAACTACACAGAAAATGTATACTCACATTTGCGACGAGAGAGAGTAAGAAATCAACTAGGAAAAACCACACTCAGTCTTACACCTGACCAAGATTCTAAACCCGAACTCCCAATTACATTAAATCAAGTCTTACATAAGAGTGACGCCTTAGAACATGCAACCACTGACGTGAGCTACAATTATATTATTGATAAGCTTAATAAGTAGTGTATATATATTTCCAGTTGATTTTTAATTCAATGTTTTCAATGTACAGGTCAACATATTATTTTACAACATTTGTAGACTCGCTGTAACTTAGATATAGAGCCTACATGCTATTTAAGTTACATTACATATATTTTTAATTTTAGCACCACGTCTTACTACCCGTTCGAGTTATACGCTTATTTACTAACCAAGCTAATTGTATTAGGGATTTGGACGGTTAGATAATGTGTACTCGCATTTGCGTGGAGGGAAAAAAAAAACACTCAGTACACCCAACCAAGACTCGAACCGTGATCTCATCATTGGCAGTCTAGTCTACCACGATAGTAGCGCCTTATACCATCTTGGCACAGAAGGGGGTTGTAACTGGTACTTTTTTTTAAAAGCAATAATTTAAAGTGATAAATCTGGTTAATCTACAAACACATTATTAAAATATCCTGCATTTGGTAGGAATATTCATGTAGGTTGAAATATTTTTTAAAATCTTTCAACTAGGATAAACGCTACGCTAGCCGATAATAGTTTAACTCGATTTGCGGGTCAAATGTTCAATGGCGTCACTCTAACAATACACTAGATTGCCGATGGCTGGTAGATCGAAAATCAAATCCTGCTCAGGCGTGCCAAGAGTGTTTAAAAATTTTTTTTTTTCATTCCTCCCCGTAAATGTAGGCTCATTTAGTCTAAATACAACCTTTTTCATACTTAAGAGGCCTACATTAGCGTATAAACCGAACGGGTAGTAAGACACGATGTTAAAACAAAAACGTGATTATTTCATATGCGTATGAACCCGAACGGATTTTAAGATGAGCTGCTAATAATAAAAATCATAATAGCAAAAATTTACAAAATTTTGTTTCAAACGCTAAACTTCTTTTTGACTACATATTTTGAGGACCATACACATTTTTTGGATTAGGACAAATTGCGGTGGTTTTTGATTATTCATTCCAAGTTATTAAACCAGATACTTAGTTTACACGTCTTATAGTATATAATGCTAACCAGAGTGCAATTAAGGTTTTAGCAGCTTAAGAAAAAATTTAAACTATTAAAATATAATTTTGGTTTTTCAATTAATTTTTCTTTTGTATGCATGATTATTAAACACATTAATTAAAAAAAACTCAATTGAAGTACAATGTTCAAAACAAGAACGAAAATATATATTTGTCTTGACCAAATTTGATCAAGACCGTTTCAATGTAGTCACTACTTATATTGGATAAGTTATTAGTCTCAAGACACACCAACAGATAGCGCGCAGTGTACCAAAGGATTTAGTAGAGGTTCAATTAATAACTCATACATACGGCTGATGTTCACATACACACTTAATTCGGTTGAAAAACCTATATTTAAAAAATAATGGAAACTACCACAAAATAACCAGAGAAGTAGGCAACTTGCTAACAAAAATAGGACGTAAATTCACTTTATTGTGGTGTTTATTCTCATCTTTAAAATAACTATCTTTACCAACAATAATCCTAATAAGATTTAGCAGCTCAGTTGGGTATACATAATTTAATAGATTAAATGATTAAAACCACTCCCATCAAACTTTTTTTTAGGACAAATTACTTAAATTTATTTTTACTTTTGTTTGAAAGACGGGGAAATACCCGTTATATTCGCCAATATAGAACAACTTGAATTTATTTTGTGTATGCGTTTGTAACTATACATATCTGAACATTAGGAACGCTACCACAAAATTACGCAAAAGTTTCCATGAAAGTTACTAGTTTTTCTAAAAGTTGCCAGGATAAATGATCGTTCATAGTTTAGCTTGTACTGAATTATGTTCGAAAACATCGATCGTGATTAAGCAATAACAGATTAGCTACAACAAGACTGGTACAGCAATGCCTCTAATTAGAGTAATTTATAGACATAGCTAGGAAACACGTTTTAGGTTACTTTGTAATCACGCCAATAATTTTATTGTGCTGTGAACTAACAATCAAACATACCGTCATATATATTTTGTTTGGCCATATGTTTCAAACAAAATAATATATTTTCAAGTTTACGTAGGGACTATCTAAAGTACACATTGATTTAAACTTTTTTAATTTCCAACAAAATAATTAAAGCCCATCACTTACCTTCTAATTTTCGAGATTCGAGTTCTGTCATTTCGTCCTGCCAATACTTCTCATTTATAGATTTACGTTTCATTTTGTCATCAAAACACAACTTTCACTTTTTAACAGCATCAATAAAAATAACCTCCATACAAAGTCATATTATGCACATAATATTTGTTGGGTAGTTACTAATTTTCAGCATCCAAACGAGAGCGGAAAGCATCAGGTAAAAGTTTTAAAAATTCGTTAAAAAATCAAAATCGCCAAAGTTTAAAAATGTCACTATTTGCTTGTGTCAACAAGATAAAAGAAGCGCTGGTTAGCAGTCCAAGCTACTCCGTCCAGCTCCAAAGGAAAACTGAAAGAGACTTCTTAAAACTGTCCCTTGTCCTTTTCTTCACCGACAAAAGAACCGACGACTTCGCCCAAAAAAACAACTTTTTTAGCTTTATATTTTTTGTTACAATGCCAGGGACACAACCAAAAATAAAACTTTTTTTTCAACTAGAAATTTTGTCTTAACAACATCTTTCAAGCATCACCTTTTGCTTCCCTTTTTTACAATAATAGCAATAAAGTAAATAATAAATAAATAATAAAAAAAAAGGTTTTGAAGAAGCGCCCCCTTTGGCCGGTCGCACACGATTGTGGTCCACCAGCTTGTCCCCCTCCTTTACTGTCCTCTCATTGGTGGAACTACAAACAAACACACACAAAAAAGGGGGGGGAGATAGAGGGGATGTGGTAAGAGAGAGGGGAGTATGGTTTCGAAGGTCACCACCAGGTGGTCACCGAGAAAAGTAAGAAGGGAAAGGACGGCGATGGTGCTTTGGAAGGAGATGATACAACGAATGCGAGGAGAGGAATAACTTTCGCTTCTTTGGTTTTCATTGCCTCTTCCTCTGTTTCGTTCACTGCGTGCCCCTTATACAGAATGGGGCAAAAAATGTTGACATATTTAATAAGACTATATCTTTAACATTTAACTATTAAATACTTCAATTTAAACTTAAAATAACCACCAAAGATTGACCATTTTATACATAGTTCTATTCTTGAATATTTTATTTTTCAAACAATGTCCTTAAGATGGAGTAAATTTGCGCTCCTAGAAACGGATACGACTTTTTGCAGTGCCTCTTGTTGAGTTTCTTCAACATCCACCACAGTTCAATCTTTAAGCTCCTGTATAAATGTTATTTTGCCAGTCGCATTAACAAGACTCTTTAACATGCCCCATAAGGACAGTTTCTGTCAGCCGCCTGGCTTGAGACGGAGTTGGGCGGGCGGCCGGAGGATAGTCAGTCGTCAGAGTTGGTATCCATTCTCTTACATTGTAGTTCAGGGGTCAGAAAGGTCGAACATCAATGAAGGTTGATCACAAAATGTTTCATGGTCACCTTGTTTCAATATATGGGGATATCGCCTGGCTACCACGTTCATCCTTGCTTGAAGTCATGTCCATATTTGAGAAGCGCATACAATAATGTAGGCCTATGACATTTAATGGTGGACATCTTAAGGACATAGTTTTTAAGCCATGAATAAGTCAAGGGTATATAGAAAATTGTCAACCTTTTTATGTTTTTTAAAGTTTAATTTGAAGCATATAGGCCTAGTAGTTAAAATAGTATAGATATAGTTTTATTAAATGTTTCAACACTTTCTGCCCCATCCTGTATAAACTACCTTCTATAATCTGTCAGATGGTCCTAAACGGGACGAGAGCGCTAGGGCGATGGCCTACCACCGCTATACTCCAATTTTATTACGAATGGACATCTGACAGATATACATATTTTCTAGCCATACTTTCACGTCTCCTTAAGTCAAGTCATGTGATCTGTAGCTGTCACTTTAAATAGATCTTATAGTGCCTATAAAATAACACTAATAATATAATAAAATGTTATCAAGGTAAACCGCAAAACGGTGGACTATGTTTGTATTTTCTAAAGCATGTTTCAAATGTACATTCGTGAGAGAATCAAGGTATAGGTGAGATATGTAGGTGGAGAGTTAGTCTTAGTTTACCTACTCATTAGCCACGCATCCTTAGTGTCCTTTAGATACTTATTGGAGTCCTTTAACCCAGGACATATAAATCTAATTTTTAGAAGGGGGGTCCATTAGAGCATTTTACTATACCATTAGAAAATAAAATGTTTTATAGGTAACATGAAACCCTTCTCCCCTTCCCAACACTCCCTTTTCCGCATCCTTGCCTTAAAATATTTCAATTTTTAAAATATCTCCCACAAAGGTATTGGTCCTCAATTTCCTTACAATTATATGACTGTTCTCTTTATTATTGCAGTTCAATGTTTATACGTAGTAAGATCATTTATGAAAATCAAAACGTTTATTTTTTTCTATCAAGATTGATAAAATTTTAAACTATGTTATAAGCTCTAATCTATAGGATTGGATTGATAATACCTGGTATATATCAAAAGTGACAGGAGCAGATCATATGACCTGGCGTATAAATACGGGAAAGTTGATCTAGTCACTTTTTTTATACATGATTCGGTGAATGCATGGTCTAAACCGCTTTTCTCGTACTCTCATGTTCTAGACTGCCGATGACGTGGAGATCGAGGTTCGAATCTCTGTTGGGTGTTTTGAGGGTGGTTTTTCCAAAATAGTTTTCCACTCACCCTTCACGCAAACGCTGGTACACTTCCCTCTAAATATAATCCTCCTAGTACCTAAAATCATTAGCATAATTAATACATAAGCGTAGAGCCCGAACAGGTAGTATGACCTGGTGTTAAAAAAACCTTTTCTAGCTTTCCTATAAGATTCTTCTTATGCAAATAGCACAGTGGATATACTTTTATATTTTCATAAGCTAAAAGGTGTGTTTTTACCGCTGTCAACTTTGACAGATGTAAATTTTAACAGTTGAATAGTAACCTATATACTATAATAAGTCAACTTTTTATAATATTAGTTATAGCCCTACTACATTTAGACTATTACGTAAGCACTATACATGTATCTGTTAAGAGTATCAATACAATACAATACAACACAATTTTAGTATTAATCCCGAGGCTCACAGGTAGAAAGAAAATAATTCGATCCACCTGTTTAAAAAAATATGCTTAGGTTTAACACAGTCTTTGTTAACTACTTATTGTAAGTGATAAGTATTTGGAGAGTAGCTTAGAGGAAATTCTCTCATGTTCGTGTGGATAGTATATATGGGGAAAAAAGCCCACTTCCCCAGTGCACCAAGCTAAGATTCGAACCACAACCTCCCTATAATCAGCAATCCTTTGTATTGCTAGCCTGACAACTTAGGCCACGTGAACACCGGTGCGGTTGCTGGTCTTATTTCTAGACAACTTGCTCAGTGCGCCCTCTCAGCCGGAAAACGAACCGAGCAGTGTTTAAAAAAAAAGTGACTGTCCCCTTCCCCAGTAACCGAGTGGTTATGAAGGTTGACTACTTATTCTATGAAGGATCCTGGTTGGCTTATGCATGAACCGCTTCGGTGGCCACATGGACTAAGGAGTCACTCTTGAAGTAGATATTACTTCCGAAATTTGAATCTCAGTGGGTGTACTGAGGGTGGTTTTTCAAAAATTGTTTTCCCCTCTTCCGCAACGAAATTTCGGATACACCTCCTATAAATATAACCTTCCTAATCCCTGAAACAATTAGCCTAATTAGTAGGCCTACATAGGAGTATATCCAAAACGGGTAGTAAAGCATGGTGCTAAAAAAAGGGGGGGGCCTTCATGGTGTCTCTTTCATGAAATTGGTCAGTTTGGTTGGATATTATTCGAGACTTGTGCTGCTAGGTGAGAGAGTGGCTATCAAGCATGCTATGTCTTAGGTTAATTTAATTTCTAACTACCCTTGCATTGGTGATCGCATGTTCTAAGGCGTTGCTCTTGTGTTCAGACGGGATTTTTGGTAACGGGTTGGTTTTTTCTAATTGGTTTTCCATTCTCCTTCTACTCAAATATGGGTACATCTCTTTTAAATTTCTATCTTCCTCCTCCCTTAGCATAATTAAGGTGGGGGTTTAGGGTACGGAGAAAAGGTAAGTATTTTGACAGTTTTTTAAAACATTACTTTTTTCACCAAAATAAATAAAATAGTTTATTGGGTCTATTAGAAAAATAGAGTTTAATTTTTTTCACAAAGTAGTACCAACATTTTTTTAAATTCGTCCAAGGGCACTGCGGCATTAGAGGACAAACTTTTTAAATGAAGAGGAAAATTCGTCATTTAATTACAGGACACTCTTGACAGATATTCAAGAATTGTAGATTGTGGAGGTCATTATGGTAAGAACATCAAGCTTTAAGTTTCTACTGAAGAATTATATGAGAATTATTGATTAAAAAAGCTTTGATAAAAAAAACTGATGAAACACTGATCTTTTCTCACTCCCCCTACTCTCACACCATACGTAGATCCTGAAATGATTCAAAGAAGCGGTGAAAAAAAGCACCTGACCGTTTGTAAATTGTACTTTGGTAAACTTACGTCCTTTTATATATGTATTTTAATTGTATATCTTATTTTAGGTTTGTACCATAGTGCAAGTTATTGAAAAGGTAGGTAAGAGAATACTTTTCTCTATGGTAAGAGTAGGGAGTCAGATAGAATAGGGAGAGGGCGCTGATACAGTACACAATGAGGATTCGTTCCACACAAAGATGGCCCGAAGACATGCGAGACTACCTCACTCAAATACTGTACCCCGCTGTCCAATACTTTAGTCGTTCGGTAGCACCTTTGGGTCTCACAATAGATTCCTAAAATTGGTCATAGGTTAATTTTAGGTATGTCCCTACATCAGTGTTACTCAAAAATTTGTCAGACGTATACCTCTGTAGGTGCCGTTGGTTAACCAACGCATCCCCAACAAATATTAATAAAAAATAAACAAATACCTATTATATTGTCAAGGATAAATTACCGTTTTAAATTTCAATAAAACTTCAATGATGTGGCTTGGGAAATAGATGCATAAAAAAAATAAATTATAAAGTACACTGCAGAGATTTTCTCCCACATTCATCTTGAAATAAATACATTTACTAATACACATTGTTATGGAAACATTGAGAAAAGAGGAAAATCTCTGCCCCCAAAAGATATAACAAGTAATTTCAAAATAATGTCAAAAATATAAATATATATATTTGCTTATAGCTCAGAAACTATTGGTTTTATAACAAATATAGACCTATTACATATCAAACATTTTTATTTTTAATAGTACAACTTTACAATGATTGTTATTTCGTATTTCGAATAGCTGTGGAGATATTATCAAAATAGGAAATGTCTGCTTTTTGTAAAGTACCCTTAATAATAATGTTATGAGGAAATGAGAACTGCCATTTTGTTCGTTATGCTAAACAATGCCTGTATTCAAAATTTAATCAAAATAGTTAGAGCGAATTTTGAGAAAATCGATTTCTCTCTTTATGCAATGCAGTCCTTTCCTTGAAAAAAAAATACAAGAATTTTTAAAAAGACATAAAGATTTTGTAAAATTAAATGGGGGCTAGCAGCTTACGTCAGACATCTGTATCATGTCGATGGATGGATGGATGGATGGATGGATGGATGTGTGTGTTCACCGAGAAAAAAAGGCAATATCTTTTATGGCCGTAATTGATCGGGGTCATAGAAAGTGCATTCGCCCTAAAGATAAATGACTTTATTGGTTCACGGTTAGTGCTAAGGTATGAAAACATTGTCATAAACAACTGAGTGTGCAAGAAGACGACTGAGTGGACTTTGAACATATTATTATAGTCTCGCCAAGGCTTGTAATCGCAAAATATCTTCATGTCGGAGCTGATGGTAAAATAACTCGAAAAGCTCCCGCGTACTCATGTTCAAGGAATTTATTGTTATATTGTTAAGTTTTATTTGGAGCACTTAACACGTCAGGGCTATTAGCGCATATTACATCCTCATTGACATGGATTCCAATTGAATTCCCCCAGGCGGTATTTATACATGAATTACCTGCCGAAGAAACTCATTGCTGGTTAAAGTCCCCCTCTATACTCATCGTATATGTAAGGTCTGTATTCCGTAAGAAAGGATTGTCTCTACAGTAACAGATTGATTTGTCCACAGAGTCCCAATTCGTAAGGTCCGTAGCTCGTAAGAAGGGATTGTCTCCACAGTAATAGATGGGACTATTTACAATCCCAACCCGTAAGGTCCGTTATCCAAATGAAGGGATTGTCTCCAGAGTAACAAATTGATCTGTCCTCAGAGTCCCAACCTGTAAGGTACGTTGTCCGTAAGAAGAGGGAGATTGAGTTATGTTTCCTATCCATACAATTTTTATGACAACATCTTTGGCCAAAATAAAAATAATATTGTTCCAGTAAAAAAAAAATGTTAAATTTTCTTCCCATCGTGATATCAACAGTTGTTGAATATAATAAGTCAAGAGCCTATTTGCATTTGACGAGAAACTTTTAAAATGAAGAGAAAAGGTTTTCATCAAATTAAGGACACTCTTGACATACATTCAAGAACTGTTGATATCACCATGTGAAGAAAATTAAACTTTATGTTTTTACTGAAGCAATATAATATTTATTTTGGCCAAAAAAATGTTTTATATGAAAACTACAAAAACACTATCCTTAACTAAATTTCTCTAGATTCCCACCTTAATATTACGGATTTTACGGAGCATACAGATGAGGCTTATGGGAATAAACTTTTCCAGTTTCTTTGAAAAGACGGTAGCTAGTGTACACATACCAAAGTAGTATTGAGCAGATTTATTTTTTCTTCTTCTTATACGTCGTTTAGAATTATTTAAGAATAATCCCAAATTTAATAAAAAGAGCCTTTTTGTAAGTACAAACATATTATTTTCATTCAACAATTACAATATTCTTTACATTTTATATTAGTATATTATTTAATTATTTTATAGACATCGATTCTGTTTTTCAAAAGTTACAGTTTCATATAAGATGACCGAACGGCTGAATATGTGAAATATGATCCTGTAATTCTTTTATCCCTCTGATAAGAGTCATTTTAATGAAATATGGGTGATCTGGCGGTCTATGGGTAAGTTGTCAGACTTCTGTGCTGGGGGTCCAGCCTCCACCGTGGCTCGGATTCCACGTTAAACTCTAGATCCTCCATTTCATCTCACAATCGCCCTACCATTACACATTAGCGTAAGTGCGTGTAGCCCAAACGGGTAGTAAGACGCGGTGCTAATAATAATGAAATATGTACCGATTACCTCTCACAACCAGGAATGACTTTTCTACAAAAAATACGTTGGATTATAAACATGTCACGATTTAGATGTATGTATTTTTGTTCTAAGACAATGCTGTCATAATACATGATAGAATAGACGTAAAAAGTGAATAACTTCTTAAGGTGCGGCAGAAGGTATCGAGATTAATTTTACAGTTTTTTTAGCATTACGTTTTTTTGAACAAAATAAATCAAATGTTTCTTCAGTAGCAACATAGTTTAGTTTTCTGCACATGCTAATATCAACAAATCTTGAATATAGGTCAAGGGTGTCCCGGAATTTTGTCAAAACAATTTTAAATAAATAAAAAACGTTTTGACAAAATTTCAGGACACCCTTGAAAGATCTTCAAGATCTGTCGATATTAGCATGTGCAGAAAACTAAACTCTATGTTGCTACTGGAGAAATATTTGATTTATTTAAGAAAAAAAAAATCAATTCTATAAAAAATGTAGAACTACTTGCACTCCCTTCTACCGCACCTTAAAATTTAAAATTAAACATAAAATATTATGTAAGATTATAAAGGCTATCATAATTTACCGTCTTTGGAGGCCACATGGTCTAAGCCCTGAGGTATAACTCTTGCAATAGAGTGGACTTCCCGTGATGGGTAGATTGGGATTTGAATCCTGCTCGGGTGTACTGGGAGGTTTTTTTCCTTTTATGGTTTTCCATCTTCCCTCCACGCATATGAAGATACACTTCTTATAAATACAAGCGTCTTAATCTCTACCACATTTGCGTAATATATGAATACAACCCAAACGGATAGTAAGCTGCTGTTCAAAAAATATAATAATATTGGCCTATTTATGCTTAATTTTCAATTTTAAGAGTGATTTCCACTTTTTAATGTCAATTCCAAAATGTTGTAATTTGCTGACATTTTCAAAGAACAAGACCCGCTGAGGGGGACAAAAAAACACTTCGCATGTAAACTAATGACAGGGTGTAAACATAGTTTGAACAGTGTGTACTTGGCCATGGCTGCAGCAATGGAGAATAAAACAACATTCTACTTGTATTCCCTGAGGGGAATCAGGAGCGCCAAGTTGTCTGCCCTGACAAGTCGTACAGGAACAAGGCGCTCGTCGCAGATTACGCGAGAAGAGGAATAGTACCTGCATACATCTGATATAATGTAAATACCTAGTTCATCTAATGTGTGGTCATGTGTGTGTGGAAAGGAAGAGGTCATTTGGACTTTGGAGGATGGAGGGTCGAAACTGGTTGTCTAAAACAAGGCTTGTAATCTAGCACCAGCTCTTTTTTTTAGCACCGTGTCTTAATACCCGTTTGGGTTATACTCCCATATGCTAATTAGTCACTCTACTTATTTGGGTATTAGGAGGGTTGAATTTAGAGTAAATGTACCCATATTTGCGTGGAATGAGAGTGGAAAATTATTTAGGGAAAAGCATCCAACCAGAATTCTAACTCTGATCTCCCTGTCATTAGTAGTCTAATCTATTACGAGAGTGATGCCTTAGACCATGTGGCCACCAAAGCGGATATATCGTTGTTATGGTCCAAAGAGAATATACTTTTTTTTTTAAGAAAATTCACAAGCATTCAACTATCGAGAGGACGAAAATAGCACACAAAAGTGGACTCATCTGAAAGTCGATCTCCAGCCTTTCAAGTCAGAGTCAATCATGTTGGCACTACGGTAATCATGCCGGTAACGTCATTATTACTTACGTTTATTGAAATTTATATTTGGTGTGGATTATGTGCCATTCAATACCAAATTATATTAAAAAATATTTTTATAAATTATTATAACTTTATCGAGATCTTGAGCTTAGGACCTTTGACTTAGCACAGTAAAGTTCTTACTACTGACCTACTCAGAACCGTTTTGTCCCCGTGACCATACATACTACTATTTAAGGCAGCATCTTTGAAATTTGACTAGACCCTATAGGTACAAACCTGGGTAGTTCAATGGTAGTTACATTGGTGCGCTAAGTGCTAAGTCAATATTTTTAGGATAATTTCCCTTTTACTTGTGCCATTTTTAACATTATTATTATTATTATTATTATTATTACGACAGATTGATTTATTTTGTCAGTGAACATAGACTGCCAATGCGCTCCGCCTTCTTCTTCAACTCCCAGAATTTTCTTCTTTCTTTCAAGTCATACAATATTTGAATCCTCCTTCTTCCTAAGCTCATCTTTCCTTTAACCTTTCCTTCCAAGACATCGTGCATAATACAGTTACAACTAAGGATTAGTCCAATCCAGTTTGCTTTATACTGAAGAATCATATCCTTCTCTTATTACTCACCCTTCTTAGGACTTTTTTCCTTGTCTGTCCACCTAATCTTTTCAAGTCTTCTCCGACACCTTATTTCAAAACCCTCCTAATATTTATTTTCCGTCTTCTTGAGAGTTCATGTGTTTGCTCCATACAGAGTGATACTCCTCAATTACAAACAACTCAAATTACTAAAATTTGTTTATATTATTATTTTCATCATTACTATTCAAAGTTATTGTTCGACCACTTTGTTCAGTCTTGCTACCTGAGTTGTGTGTGCCAGGTTTAATTCCCAGAATAGCAGGAAAAATGTACCATTGGGTGAAATTGGTGGATCAACTCTCACAGTGATGAATTAAAAGTGGGCTGGTTGTATAAAGTGTCAGTTATGTGATTAAATTGATTTGTAGATAGTGTTTATATAATCCATTGAGTCAGAAAGTGCACGTTAAATACCTGTAGAAAATAAAAGGGTTGGTGAACCTCACATACTTTCTCTCAATTTTATATTAAAATATAGACATTTACTAAAAAGACTTAAGATTTATGTTAAACGGAAATATAAACAAAACCATAATAGAGCGAAATAAATGCTTATTGAATATCCATGATATCACGTAAAAATCTGCGTTGGTTTATTCAACAGAATTATTATCATAAAAACATATTTAATGGTTCACAGTTCAGTGGTATGTCGCATAGCCCCTGTGTTCCTTCACGTCTACCACATTTTAGAACACACTGAAATAATTAATGTTTTAATGACAAATAATCTTCCATGGGCATAATACAATAAATTAATCTAAGTATGACAAAATACCTCTTTTAACCATAATTTAAAGTGTTAAAGAAATGTAACATAATTGTCTAACAGATAGAAGCACTATCTCAATTTGAACTGAAATAGTACTTTCCTCCTCCCCCCCCCTCCCGTATTCTTCAGGTGCTTATATTTACTAGAGGATATTTACAGTTTCAAACAATAAAAAAAAACTAGAGTTGAAAAATATATTTGAGGTGAGTCATTTGTACGTATGTGACAAATTGATTCAGTTTTCTAGACCCGGATTTTTTTCCTTATCCACTATTACGTCAGATAGGCCGATTAAGGGTTTAGGGGACATGAGTTCAATCTAGGTTTAGGTTTGTCAATAAATGCTATTTCTAACCTCCAATTTGTGTTTCAGGTACGGTACTAAGTTAGTTTATAAGTTACTTAGAGAAACTTTAAAGTGTCATTAAATACATAATTAAAGTAGCCTACTATTCCTTTTGATGCTAAAAAACAAAATAAAAGTGTACATAATTAGCTTAGTATTTATATTTCGAATTTAAAAAGAGCGAGACATGCTTCGAAAACTAAACCTGGGTACTCGGTCAGAGGAACTAATCTGTGGTCCACTAATGAATCAGAAAGGTAATGTACCATCTTTTAATCTCAGAGAATATGAATTCATGGTTGGATGATTTTAATCCAGGAACTTGGTCAGTTCAACCATCCCTTGTCCACAATAGCTAACCCCTCAAACATAAAACCTCACCCCCCCCCCCTTCCTATTTTAATATCTGTGAAGACCAAAACCATCCCTTCATCCACCCTCGTACACTTACTAACTGGCACTCAAAACAGCCCTTCTCTAACCACCCTTCGCAACAAATAACTTAAATCCCCTTGCTTGGACATTAGAATGCTTCCGTGGACAGCATGGGCATACCACAGAATTAAGAGGGTTGTTCTCACAATCAGATAAACATGGATGAAAAAAGATGTAAGAGTATTTATTAATGCAAAAAAAACTGTACACCGCACAGACTTTCCCCAGCTTTTATCTCAAAATCGACATTTACTAAAAACTTATAATATTTATAAAACAAAATAATAGGTCCTTACATTGTTGTAGAAACCCTATACCAAAGATAATAAATTAAATAATATACACTGTTACTTACTCTATGGCATTAGGAACTAGGAACACTGTTACAGAAAAATTGAGAAAAGAGAAACATCTATTGTCCACCAAAGAGCATAAGAATCAAATTCATTTTCAAAAGACCTGAATCAAAAAGTAAATATATTTTTTCTTATAGCTCAGAAACTATTGGTTTTATAAAAATATATATTTATTCAAAGATTTTTATCTTTAATAATACTACAGCTTTATCATACCAGCCAGGCCTCCGCCATGGTTCGGATTCCACGTTAAACTGTAGGTCCTCCATTTTATTTCACAATCACCCTACCATTACACATTAGCGTAAGTGCAGTGTAATCCAAACGGGTAGTAAGACGTGGTTATAATAATACAATGGTAAGTTATTTCGTATCACAAGTAATTGAGGAGAAATAATGAAAATGGAAAAATTCCCTCATGTAAAGTACTCTCTAAGTCATTTTCACGAGAAAATGAGATTTGCCATCTTGTTTATAATGAAAAACAGTGTCTAAATATATAATTTAATCAAAATTTTTAAAGAAAATTTCGAAAAAATATTTTGCTCGTCAGTAAATTACCCTTAAATTTAGGGTTAGATATCTAATTCCAAAAACCCCTCAGAAGGACCTTATAAAAGCCCCAAATAACTTACCAAGTTTTAGACCAAACGGTAAAACAGTTTCCACTGTGGCCTGAGGTACAGACAGACAGACAAATGGCATTGCAAAAACAACTTTTTTAATTTCAGGGACTCATGAAACGTCAATATTTTTCAAAATCTCGAGTTTCAATGCTTATGAAAATCACAATACTACCTCTCCAATGTGTCAATAGAAAGTAAAAATATTCAAAATACTTTGTGTAAAAAAACTGCACGTAATTAAGTGTGGTACCTACTGCCTAGCTGTTTAAGATCTTCTCCAGTGGCTGTGGGGTTTTAATGTGTCATACTCGAAATGCGCTTCTCCACCGTTAAGGAGGAGAGGTCAAGGTTCAAACCCCAGCCAAGTGTGCTTAGGATGGTTCTCCACTTGCAATTTTATTCATATGTCTCCTCGCTTATACAAACGCATTTTCTTAAGCTGCTATCTTAATTAATTTATTTATGATATTTAACGTACACTAATTGAATAGATTTATTACATAAATGCATGACTTACAAACTAACTTAATTCTAAATCAAACACAGCACCTAGTCTTACATCCCTGGGAAAAGAGAAATATCAATTTCACCAATGATTATGTCATTCAAAGAATGAAACTAATGTCCATTTGTTCACTTGAGGCATACGCTACTCTCTTCATCCTTTTCTTCTTACAATACGTCATTAATATAGATCTTTTGTAGAACGTATCGCTAAAATAAAAATACAAATATGTTCAGGAATCTAATCAAAGTTTTACAATCCATCACAATTTAAATATACTCACAGTATTGAAACAATTTATTTACGGATAAAGTTGATTAAATTAAATATGGTTATAAATCTCACACACGTCTTTGAGCTCAACCGGCAATATAAGATCACGGGTTTGGCCAACTAGGAATCTTCTCTTAAAAAAACCAAACGTTCGTCACGACAGCGTTCATAAAAAAAAATAAACAACTAAGTTTAATCCCCACTTATAAAATGCCGGCTGACTAAAATAAATCACGCACTCACCCCTTCTAGCTCAACTAATCGAAAAGAACATATCACAAAATAATTTTGTATTCACTCGTAAATTTATATCATCAGCCACGAAAACATTAAAAACAAGATTATCTTCTCACACGCTTCTTGATCATATATTTCATTTCATATTAGGCACATAAGGTACATGGGAGTATATGTTACACAGGGCCTTCTCGTTTCTCTATAAACATATAAAATTTCAAAGATGGAAAATAAATAAAAATAAAAAGGAAAATATACCTTAAATAAGTAGTAATACATCTAACGATCTCATTATATCATTACCCAGAGGGTTCTTAGCGAAAAATTCCTTTTATATTATAAACGTGATTTCTCCAGAAGGTATAGTTTAAAATGACGGAGCCTAGGTATTAAGGTAGTAGTCGCTTGGCACGTTCAAAGCGCTGACGCTAGGAGGCAGCACCGTAGAGGAGGAGGCACTGGTACGTGATCAAGCGGGCCGTGCTAGCCACCTTTGCTTACCGTTCGTGAGATTCCAATGCCTCCTGGATGTATATTGTATGGTTCCTCCACCTCGGTCTCGTTTGCTTCCAAATAACGAAACACCATACAGCGCTTCGAGGGACGTGCAAAAAGGGACTATTGTCATGTCGGTAGGGAACCAACTTTTACTCTCTGTCGCAAGAAATAGCCTAAGGAACCACAACCACAACCAGGGCCAAGCGGAGGATTCAAGTAACCTGAGGGTCGTATAATAACGGGAACATCCTTGAACACAACAAATTATTCAACAATCTCTGTGCTTTACCGACAAACTAGATAAACTGTCGACTAAGGTATGTAAAGCTTCCTTCAACAACTTAGAATTCAACTTGAATATTAGTCAACTTTGAAAAATCACTCTTGTTTTGACAGTTACGAAGCTTTGTCTCTAAAATTATTGTATCTTTTTTGTTTTCTGTTAATAACCCTTCATTTACCATGTATAAGGTTTCATAATTACTTTTAAGAGTTTAACTACTTTTAAACTTATAAGATAGGGCCCCAATGTAGTGTTTTCAGGGTAAACCAAGTGTATATAACAATATTTTGTAGAAATTGAATAACATGTTCTTATAGTAACGTATTTTATTAATTTTACATGAAAATATACATTTTTGTAATAACATATTTTCATATTTAGTGTCTCAAGATAAATATATATGCACAAACTTATGTATTTTTTTAAATAAAATGTTTGAGCTTCGCTTTGGTTTCGGCTATATTTCATATTTTCGTTTAGACTTGCCTTCAAATCGAGTGGACTTCATTCCCCATTATTGTTTGCATACTATTAAATTACAATATATTATTATATTTTCAATGCTTAAGCCTGTTGAAAAATCTACGTTTCAAAATCAGTTTAAAAATACTGTCTTTTATGCACGTGTGTTGTGGCTGCAAACATAATTTCTACTACCAAAGATGTTTGGAGAATGGAGTGGGGAGAGTGTTAGGGGGGGTTCCCTCCATCTCACGTAGGCCTGAGACAAAATACCCCATTTCTCCTTTTTCTTCTGACATTTTGGGGGCCTCTGACAAACAGATTTCAACTTTTAAAAACTAACTATTATTATTTTTATTTTATTATTATTTAGCACCACGTCTTACTACTACTCATTTGGTTTATACGCTTTAATTACTAATTACGCTAATGGATTAGGAATTGGGAAGGATGAATTAGAGGAAGTGAACCCGCATTTGCGTGGAGGGGGAGTGGTAAACCATTTAGGAAAACCACCCCCAGTTCACCCGACCGAGATTCGAACCTCAATCTCCCCGTCCTCAGCGGTTGAGCTCAACACGACTAGCGCGTTAGCCAACTACGCCAACGAGGCGGGTGAAAACTAACATCAAAAGTTAAGTTTCAACACAAGTTTTTTAAATCACAAACATTAAAAATAATAATGTTACTGAAAGTTTGTGTTTATTTATTTGGTTGAAAGAAAGATAGCAATCACAAACGGAAAATAAATAATAGCCTTGTACTGTGGGCAAGATCGTTAGCGCGTTATGCTTTCAAATGTCTTACAACCACCTCCAAGAAACGGCGAGGTTGTAGTTTCTTAGTTTACAAGCAGTAATAAAAAGCAGGCAAGGTCCGAATGATTTGGAGCTCAATAATTTTCACAAATATCAACACTATGAACAATAATACATATTAATATTTTTTATAATGAAAATATTAAAGTCAATAATTATTTTTTCCCGCTCTCTACGCCTTATTATTCGCCCAGGCTATCAGCACATTTGCGTGGAGGAGGATTTAGAAACAATTTAGGAAAAATAAAACCTCAATTTGAGTAAATATTATTATTCTTTTAAAATGTTATAATAAATTACCTAAAACTATTTATTTGGTTACATACTTTCTCAACTAATGATGTAATCTTACTTGAATAAAAACACCTTTTATGTCCTCACTCACCGCAGCCTCACGATATAAGTGCACATGTGGGACATAAACCCCTCTGCACCCAAGTCACCTCACGTAGTGGACATTATTAAGGATCATTATTGTCATATTGTGAGCCTGGGTCCTCTTTCTCTCTCTTTCTTTCTCTCATGCAGCCTTTCGACCTTCTGTTCAAACGGGGAGTAAATTGGCGGGAAGGGGGTTGTGGTTGGCAACACGAGGGATAAGGCAGGAGAGAGCCACTATCATTATTTCCTCCTACTCTGGGAGTATGTGCAACACAGGTCTCGATATTATGAAGCCGACGATCGAGACGATTATAATGTTTCGGTTCGGGACAGAAGTCTTCTAAAAGTTGGGTCCTCACGTTCACTTTGGCTCAGTCGGTAGCGCGTCTGCTCTTGGATCTAAGGGTCCTGGTAAGACACGCTTACAATAATTGATCACTGTGTATATTCATTTCTCCCCTTTTAGTTACGAATACCACTCATGGCCAGCTCCGGATCTAAGGACAGGACAGGATTGAACACCCCAGGAGATTCACAAAATGGTGCAATAAATTAATATTTCTTTTTTTGGCTAATTTTATTAAAATCCACTTTATTCACTTTTGGACGGAAAATTTACCTAAAAATATTTTTTTAAATTTTTTATATTACCTGTCATTATCAAGATTAACTAAAAAAAATATACCTTAGTTCAGTTGGTAGTGTGTCTATTTACTAAACTAAGCATCTCGGGTTTGATTCCCGGCATAGACAAAAAAAATTATAATTGATAAAATGTGGATTTTCCCCTTTCACAATGATAAATTAACTGATGGGGGGG
>CABFOW010000028.1:162588-273003 GCA_902141385.1 Timema californicum
TGAAGAGTAGTGTTGTCTTCTTTACAGTATAAAAGTAACAATGCTGACACATAAGACCCACTAAAACAATACCAAAATATTTTAAAACTGTATTTTGTGACCCTATCAAAATATGACTTTGTTTGTTAGAGGAAGGCTGGATCTATGTTTCTAAACATTTTACTTTATTGCATGAAATGTAATTTTTCATGTAAAACGTAGCTACAAATGAGCTAGATTTTACTTTTTATCTGCTTATTTTAAAAACTTTTAATATATATGCATATTTTTCTTTAATCGGTCATAAACATGTTGATAGCTTTCAGCTAAATTTTGACGTGAGCAAAATGTTTAAATATCATATAATTTCTTAAATAAAATGTGATTTCTAGACGTTTGCGACTCGCATTTGCGCTCAACTTTGTAGCCCACTTCAAAGCATCGCCTTCTTAAATGTTCCAAGTCATTTCATTGTCACCTTGGCAGAATCGGTAGGCCTGGATTCATAACCAAGAGCTTTCGTTTACAACACGGTCAATCATCCCAGTTGTTCCAGATATAAAGTTTTTTTTTCCCTTCCCATAAACGTAGTCGTCCTCCGCATACAACAAACGATAACGGTGAAACCAGCAAGCACCAATATTTCTGGCAACTCATCCAAAGTAATTTGATTGATTCACCGTGGACCGAGAGATCGTACTAATCAGGACAACCCCCTTCAGCTTAACTCTCAGGAGACATGCAGATGCTCCATTATTACCCATCATCCCCTACCGCCTTTAGAATGTCCCTCCCCCCCTTTCCTCTTTCGTCATCAAACCTCTTCCTTTTCCCCTTTTTTCTTTCTTTTCATAAATGACATTTTCGATTCATTGATGTACCACACATCCATTTATTGAAATGAAAAAGACAAACTTTCTAACGATTTCAGAGGATATATATTTCATCTGCTCTTAATAATTTATAGTATACACACTTCCTCCAAATTCAACCATACTCATACTTAACTCAATAGCATAATTAGTACATAAGCGTGTAACCCGAATGGATAGTGAATTGAGGTGCTAAAAAAAGCTTTGGCTAGAAAAGAATTACTAAACATTTTCTGATAGTCAATCTCTCAAAGATTTAATTTATTTCATCTCGATTTGTTTTGGTATTCGTTTTATATATTTATTTTGTTATTATCTATAAAAAAAAAGTGAGAGAGATACCCTTCAGTATGAAAGAGTAGAGAAATAAATGATAAAGTAAGGAGAAAAACGTGATAAACATAGAGGAAATGGAAAATAAAAGCATGAAAATTAATATTTTTTAAATTTTATTATTAAATTACTAAGTTCAACGCAATATATTAATATAAGTGGTATGAGATAAGGAAGGTTCTTTAGAGGGAATACGGCCTCATTAGTGGGAATAGAGGATGATAAAATCACAGTAAATCACACGTGTAAAATCAATCTTAGTATACCCAGCTGAGATTCAAATTTATATATCTCAACCACCATCAATCTAGTATAATACAAGCTTGACGTCCTAGACCACGTAACCACTAAATCAGGTCAAAAAATTCAACGTCTCTGTATTGATATAGGAGTTGAAAATTTAATTAACCACACCGCTGGGCACGTGGGCTGAACATCAAATTCATTTAGTCTAGTTTAACGTTGACGGAGAGGTCAGTGTTAGAATCCCAGCTAGGTATATTGAGAATGATTTTACCTTAATTATTTCCCAGTCTCCCTATACGCAGATTCACCTTCCTATTCCCTACCTAATTGGCTTAGCTTAATTCGGAGTATGGAAGAAACGTACATCAAAGATTTGAAGAACCATCCCCAACCTTTTTTTTAATACAGATATTTCATTAATTCCAAATAAATGAAGTAAGCAGGCTATTGAAAGGTTAAGCCTTTCCTTCAGCACCATACACATTAAAAATATACCTATATTTGTATGGTTAGTAAAATAAAGTTGAAATTCATTAGTCAGATTTTCACCCAAAATATGTCTATATGAAATTAAGTTTCACAATAAAAGATTTATGTATATATTGGAGAAGGAAGATTTGATGCAAGGTCCAGGTTGTAATGTGGATGATCGTCTGGCAATGTCATTACAGGTAGGTATATGTTGATAATATGAGTGCGTATATCCCGAACGGGTAGTAAGACGCGGAGCTAATAATAATAATAATATTATGAGAGTATGAGAGTCCAAAGGTTGAATAAGGCAGTTGTGTTTCTCTCCAATAGTCAGTATTTCCTTAAGAACAGCATTTTTGTGTCAACTTCTCGATGAACATAGCGAGTATAGAGTTTAAGTATATGGAAGCGGACTGGTGGGAAACCAAATATATATTATAGAATTGGGGTACGGGACTTGGTAACTTTATTCGATTCGCCAAACGAACAGTTTGTAGTTCTATGAACCTGTAACATGTTATAAAAGTTATTTGGGGCTTGCGTATTAATAATAATAATAATTATTATTATTATTATAATATTTGGGGTTGATATCCATGAAAGAATGCCATAAGACATAACGGGGGGTGGGGTTAGAGGGGGACAGAATATTTTGTATGTATATATTAAAGTATTTGGAGATGTTGCTCCTGTAAGCCTTTTTTTAAAAACAAATTAAGGTTAAGTAAAACATCAGCATGTACTTTTTGGAGTTGAGATTTCCAGGACAAATATTAGTTGGGTATTACATTGGCCTACACCTAGCTATTTTAAAGTTGGGCTCAATTTTAATTGATAATTTTCAACAATAATATTATACTGAGATAGGTAATATGCTGCATTTATTGAAAGACACCACCTGTCACAACTATCTTTAAATTGGTCAATTTGCTATAGCAGTAATTTTTTTGTTTGTGATACTCTTACACAGGTCAAACATTTTGTGTCGTCTACAAAATGAAAATTGGGGATTGGGACTGAGCCTATAAGACACTGATAAGAACATATGCATAAAAAATGTAATTCTTAACGTAGCAATGATTCTACATCTCTAAACACCAGAGTTGAAATTTTAAATGGATACGCCAAAGAAATAGATAAGAAACATGGTGTGTATTTATTATTTCAATTATATATTTACAAAGCTCCACGTGCTAACAATCTATGCGTGAAAAATATCCCCCCCCAAATCTACAAAATATCACCAGTTAAAACATTTAGATTGGTTAAAGGAGAGAAGCGGAAAGAGATAAAAAGAGGATAAAGAAAAGTGTCAATTTTCTGTTTGCCGAACAGGACATAAAAGATATTAGTGACACTGACACAGGAGTGACGCATCATAAAACACATCATACATATTCCAACCCCCACCCCTTCCCACTGTTATACACCCCTTATTTCTTCCTTTATTTTTTTTCCGTTAGTTGTTGGGGGATGGGGGAGAGAGAGCCCTCAAGGTATTAACATTTCAAATTGGTTGCCGTGGGTCGAAGGGTGGGCTGGTTTTGGAATATAGAGGGGAAGGAGGGTAGGGTGTGGGTTTGATGTTGGAGCAGTTTTTGAAGGGCGCCTGAAGGCACGAAGCTGGATATGACACTCTGTAGAATTTAGTACAGTTCACCCTATTTATAGGTAGAGCAAACTGTATGGTACTGTAATATTTTATTGGTATAATTCATTGGCCCAGTATTTGCTTTTCAGCTTACAACTAGGGAGTATTAATATCCGTCCTGGCTATCCGCATATTTAGACCAATGGGGTAAAGATGAAGAAGATACAGTTGGGAGAATGAGCGCGGATAGGGTGGAAACCCATGTAGGAAAATTAAAGCACCCCCAGTACACCCAGCCACCGGTAAAAACTTGACCTTACTATGTTGACGATTTAGCACTTGTGCCCACTTAGATGGGTGAACTGAACTTAATTTTAATGTGAGCTAAAACAAACCCTTATAATATATTTTTAATATATTTATTAAGATTTATTAAGATTTATATTTTGAAAACATACTAAGTATTTGGGAATACAATTATAATTAAAAAATAAATCTTATTTTAAAGTTTGCCTCTCGGATTACAATAATTATAAAAGTAAACTGGTTATAGTATAATATTACTGATTGGTCACACGGATAGTATACCGAAATATTAATTACCCAGCCAGGACTGGATACCAAAAAACTGTTTGGGGGTGTGATTTTATTCTCATCTTTATTCCACTTAAAAAATTGGAGATTTATTTATCATACTTCTCTTGTTTTTATTAAATAGTAAACGTGTTCAATATCCAATAAAGTGTTTAAGTTTGAGTAACATTTATTCAAAATAGCTGCATAAGAAACTTTGACTTAGCAAGAACAGTTCACAAAAATTAATGACAAAATTTAAACGATTATTATGTTTACAATCATTTATAAATAATTTAAAGAAATTCAACCTATAAGAGTCTGGGACAAAACTTTTAGTGAACTCCAAATAACTAGTAGGCCTAACCTGTCTGCTTTGTCACCAGTGGAAGCATGAATTTTGACCCAGCCTCGACTTTAACTAATTATTATTAGAATTGATTGGTCAGAATCTGAAGCTCTTGAACACAAACTAGCCCATAAACATGAGTTACAATTTTACTCTCATTGGTGATCGCATGGTCTAATGCTTTACCACTGTGTTAGATTGGATCGCCAGTGACGGGGAGATCGGGGTTAGAATCCCTATCAGGTATAGGCCTAATTAAGTTTTTTTTTCTAAATGGTTTTCCACCCACCCCCCCACCCCCCCACAAAAATGTGTGCATATTTATTTTAAAATTCTAGATTCCTTATTAAAATTAAACTAGCGTAGTTATTGTATGCGTATAATCCAAACGGGTATTAATAAGCCATGGAAAAAAAGTTAAAATTTAAACTCGTACACTGGATGATGAAGAATAAAATAGGTCTAATCCACAAGAACCCTTTCCCACGTATTGAAAAAAAAAAGGCTATTTCTGACTACATCACTCTTTTTTCCTTTCTATACTGTCACACGAACCGCTGTGTGATTATAATGATTTGGTTAAAGTTCCCTTCCTGTCGTCCCCCTACCCCTTCCCCAGTCCTTTATTCTGAGTCTATTATATGGGGGTCCAAATTACGACAAGGGACTACGGTGTCCCGCTCTCGCGGCTGGAAATGAAATTACTTGATTGGTAGTTACACTTCGAAACGAAACCCCTTAACGTCAATGTGACGGTTACTCTCGACTCGACTCAACTCAATTCGGTCCATCCCCCACCCCCTACGCTCTGACACTTTTCTATCCCCTTTCATCCCCAAGGTTGCTTATATATTCTAGGGTTTGTAGAAATTACGTTTTTAAAAAAGAGAGGATAAGTATGAGAATAAGTCTAGCCCAATTAGATTTGTTTCATTACATTTTTAATTTAAATATTTTATATTTTTTCCATGCCCCACGTCTAGTACCCCTCCAGGATATTTACTTTTATACACTAAAGGATGAGGACAATACCATTTTAGAATAA
Organism: Timema californicum; assembly: GCA_902141385.1. Classification (NCBI taxonomy): domain Eukaryota; kingdom Metazoa; phylum Arthropoda; class Insecta; order Phasmatodea; family Timematidae; genus Timema; species Timema californicum. Next base: position 168,051 of record CABFOW010000028.1, read on the forward strand.
GTGTATCTACATTTACGTGGAGAGAGGGTGAAAATCAATTTACAGGGGAGAACATTTCAGTACACACAACTTAGATATAAGCCCCAACCTATCTGACATCAATAAATCAGACAACACGATATTGATGCCTTATTTCCTGTGCCCACCAATGTGTGTTATATATTAAGGGGGTTAAGAAATTAAGCTCAAACGCAATATTTAATACTAGGATGAGTTATTAAAAAATATGGTTCACTCTAAAATAAAGTCGAAAGATTACAACAGGACTCCTTTTCCTTAGCAACCCTAAGGTTTTATGTTTAATTAACAGAAAAATAATTTGTGAATGTGTGACATGAGATCATTTTCAACGGCTTCTTTAGCATATTTATGGAGCTATAAGACTTGGCTTGGAGAAAAATGGCAAATACAATAATTTTTTGATGGGCTCAAAACAGAACATTTTATGATATTTGTAAAATAGAAGCCCTATACCTAGAAATAAGAGGTTTCATAGTTTAATTTCCCCTATTTTTTAATGACATGATAAAGGGTGGTTGTTGGTAAAGGGCGAAAGGGTATTTAGGCTTAAGTAGTAAAGAGAAATGGAAAAGACACAAACCATTATATTTTAATCCGAGTGGCCTTTACAGCAATCGATACGTTCTCGCTGAATGAAGCTGCCACCTTAACTTTAATAGTAAAAGTCTGACTCACTTCGGTGGCCGCATAGTCCAACCCACTAATCTCGCGTTAGACTAGACTTCCGACTATGGGGAGATTGAAGTTCAAATTTTGTTTGGGTGTACTGGAATATTTTTTTCAAAATGTTTTATCACCCCCTCTGCACGCGAATGTGGGTACACTTACTCTAAATGTAACCTTACTAATCCCAAAAACAATTAGTGGAATTAGTACCCAAGTGTATAGCTCGAACGAATAGTAAGACGCGGTTTAAAAAAACATCGTAAAAGCGTGATAAAATAATAGTTTGAGTTTTAAAATACTGTCATTCTAATTAATGTGTATGTTAAGAGAAGGCCTAGCTCACATCTTCCAAGTTAACCCTTTTAATGCCACGAGGCAATATGATCGGCTCCACCTTCTAACATTAAAAAAACCACTACCCGTTCTGTTCAGCTTTCCAGATTTTGTCACTATTCAATAGATCAAGGAATGAATTATTTCATTTGAACAAGAACATTCCCCTATAATATAGAACATTATTCACAGATAAAAATGATGGAACAATCTGAAAAATTGCCACATAAATAAAATTTTGGCGATTTTTTTTGTACAGTCTTATAAAAAATAATTAAGTTGCACTCTTAGCGCACGAATCCATTATAGGCGTGGCACTAAATTCTAAAGTGTTAATATGGCAAACTTTTGCACTCTTTTTAACATCTTATTTGGATACCTACACTAAATTTTTTAAACGTTTTAAGTTTACCCAAATTACTTTCCACTAAACAATTTAAGATTAATAAAATGAATGTGCTTTCAATCATGATGGACCTAAAAACAAGGGCATCAGTTTCGACTTGTAGACTCCTTGGGTTTCGAATCCCGGTTGGGTATACTTGTATTTTTTTCATGAGTTTGTCCTTCCTCTACGAAAATGCGGGTAACTTTTTCCCATCTCTCTCTCTGATTATAATGTTTATTATAGGAGGCATACTTTTTTTTTAAGTGCGGCCGTGATCTTAATGAACTTTTGAGTTCCTAATGCCACAGTGTATGTAAATTAGTAATCCAATTAGTGTAAATATGCAGATAGCCTGGATGAGCAGGCCTAGTAAAATGTGGAGCACTGGATACAAACATATTTTATCGGTGAATGAGTTTAAAAAAAAATTCAACTTATTCATTATCATCATTTGAGGTGTTTAACGTGCACTTCCTGAACCGACTGATTATATCATCACACGATAATTTATATGAGCTAGAACGTAAGAGCCCACCAATTTTGCCGGGAAAGGTATTCTCACATCTCTTCCAGGGTTCTTGTACATGCTAAAATCGAAATGAAACCAGCGGTTTTACTTCTCTTCCTAAGAAAATTGTGCTACGAATTTTTATCACTCAAGAAAAATCCGTAAGCCCCGGCTGGGTTTGTATCCGCGGCCATCAGATCCTAAGGTGAGCATCCATCCCAAGGCCATTGAGGCTGATATTTTCAACTTGAATTAATCTCTAGCCATAAATAATTGATCAGATATATTTTTTTAAATCAGACCTAGTCCTGATTGAAGAAACTGCCTCTTTATTAGTTTTTATCGAATAACATTATTTTAAACATTTTTTGTGTAATATATAAAAATATATTTGCTCATGAATCACTCAATTTTGGGCAGGAATTTAATGATATAGACTTATCAATTGAAATAAAATTAATTTTATACATACTAACAGTATATTCTTTCTCATAGTTCCAAATCAGTCGTGCGTGACTAAATGAGATCTTTCTTACATTCACACAAGCATTATGTTCCCCAACCCTTTCTTTCGAGTCTTTTAGAGCCTTGTTTCCCCCTTTAGCATTCCATTATTTTCAAAGATAAAAGTTAAATATAATTATATTAAGAAAACATGTGAGGAAAGCCTACTCTTGTGTGGTGACAGTTGGTAAGACGAGTTTATAACAAGCCCACTCTGAAGGAGTTGACATGTCGGATCGACATATGGCGCCCATGTGAGTAGCATGTGTGTTTATGGGTCACGTGTATTGTTTGCTCAAAGTGTTGATTATAGTTGACGTTCGATGACCAAAAGAATGGGTAGTGAAATTGAAAGTGGTGGTCAAGCGGTTAAAGGAGTAAGGACTCGCTTGGTCGCCGTTGGTAGTAAGGCTGAGACTTTGGGTTCCGGCTGGGTGCTATTGGATATCATGTGTGTTATTATTTACCTATCCGCTATTAAAGCTAATTCTGGTTAACGCTCCTCATTATTATTATAATTATTACCGCGTCTTACTACCAGTTCAGGTTATACGCACTTGCGCTAATGTGTAATGGTAGGCTGATTGTGAGATGAAATGGAGGACCTACAGTTTAACGTGGTATCTGAACAACGGTGGAGGCCTGGCATTGTAGGCTACATTCTCAAGTTGTGATTAATAAATACACGTCTTGTCAGAGGTGAAGGAAGGGTTTGGCAATCAGATAAATCAGTGTCAGGACAGAGTATTGAACACCGGATCCCCAGCACAAAAGTCTGACACCTTAACCCTAGACCCCTAGGACACTCTTCCTCATTATAAATAACACTAATGTTGGACGTGTGAGTTAATAAAATTAATAGAACAATACATTAATACACCCTTTATAATATTATTATTGATTAATTTGAAACAAAAGTTTCATAAATCGTGTCTAAGCTACGCCTTAATATATTTTTCTCATAAAAACCAATATATCATTTCGATAATAATATGAAACACCCTTAAAACATAGATTTTAAACAAAATTTGTTAAAATAATTTCTAAAAATGTTCAAAATGGTACGATACATTATGTATGTTTGATGCTACATCAATTCCGTGCCATATTCCCTCTCCCTCGCAACCTAATTGTTAAATCACTTCAAAACCAACCCAGGTTTAATCCCCAACAATTCCAAACTTTCTGTGAATCAATCGTTCTGGAACTAGGTCAACTAAACCTCCTGAGGACTTGAATAAAAAAGTAGTGGCTCCGATATATAAAACTGAGATTAATGGCAGGAGGGCTCATTTTGATGACCCTACATCTAAAAGGTTGGCGTTATCTTCGCCAACAGATGACGGCCATTCGGTCGGTATGGTTCGATTACCACCTGATGCCATGGAGTATTAAAAAAAATTATATATAAAGTAGTGCGACCTGCATCTGTCAATTTTTAATCATTATTATCAATGCTTATATAATAATACTAAAACCTTTATAAAATAATTTTAATGTTTACCGTTAATTTTTAAACTGTTTTCTAAAACTATCTCTCTACTAGAATTCTACTTTAGGATGTCAATACATTATACATCCAACACTATATCCTCTATGACACCTTATCTCAGTCATAAACGTGTCTGTCTACTTATCCCAGGTTTGATTCCCAGTATGGTCAAAAAATTCAGCACTGGTGAAATGTGGTTTTCACATTTCACAGTGATAAACTAACGGCTTGGTGTTGTGTCTACTTTAGAATTAATTTGGTGTATAGCTCGTTTACTGATACTATCAGTTTGTTCAGAAAGTGCACGTTAAACATCCCGAATAAAAGAAAGAAAAACACTATACCTCAATCGGATAACAGGGCGAACCTTTAACGTGGAGATAGTGACGCGAGGAAAGTGAGTGTTTTTGCAGTTTTTATAGCAAAATATATTTTGGCCAAAAGAAATAAATATGCTTCAATACAAATAAAGTGTTTAGTTTTATTCATATGATGACCTCAACATTTCTTGAATATTCGTCAAGGATGTCCTAGAATTTAATGACAACTTTTGATCTTCATTGGCTATGCTTATGGCAAATATTCAAAAACTGGGTATATCACCACGTGAAGAAAATTAAATTCTATGTCTATACTGAAGCAATATTTCAGTTATTTTGGCCAAAATATTGTTTTGCTGTAAAAAACTACAAAAAAAACACTGGCACTAGTTAATGTCTTCGCCAGCATCCTCCCTGGAATCGAACTATGCTCCCTATAGATATGTCTCAGACCACGGTCCAATGTGGTGCATTACAGAAATGGTTGTATTTGGGTCCCAAATGGCCACCGCGGGCGACATCCCTTGGAAATTGGTGTCGGTTGTTTAGCATACAAACTACCTGGGACTCTCTCTCCCCTTTGTATTGGATATCAACGATACTTGCAGCGAAGCAAGAGGGAAGGAGAAATGATACAAGTCCAGTCTTGAAGACGAGCGTCAGCAGGTCCCTTGAGAAACGTGTATCTGCGCATGTGCGAGCACTAAATAAGAAACAAAACTATTATTGTGCGTCCATACGAGCGTTTATGTTGGTTATTATGGGTTAATATGGCCCATACTCACTCAATTTAACCTTAATATATTTTGTTTTTTCCATCGCATGTGTGTGTATGGGGGTGTCTATATATGTATACAGATAAAATTACTATAGTGTGATAGGGATAGTAGGCTATAATTTAGGAGACATGCACCCACATTCGTATGGAAGTTATGTGGAAAACAATGTAGTAATAACCCCTCTCATTAGGCCTATAGCCGGCAGGGTCTAAAACCCTAACTTCCCCGTCACTAAAACCCAGACTAAACAAGCCGCGCACCCACTGGCATGGGTAGCCTTAATGTTGAAGTATTGAAGGTTAGGTTAGGTTAAGTGAGTCTAGGTTCCTATGGTCCAACCTTCGATGACGCGTGGGCCAATCCGCATAGTACAGCAAATATAGTGGGCCACAAGTAAAATAAAATATAATAATTTGCTAATAATAATTGTAATAAACAAGGAAAATTTTTAATGTTTTGTATCAATTAAAAAACTTGCTTTTGTGGCCTCGTGGTTTAAGGTGTCATTCTCGTGTTAGACTATACTGTTGATGATGGCAGGGAGATTGGAGTTCTAATCCCGGTCGGCCTGATCAACGGTGATTTTCCAAAATGGTTTTAGACTCTCCCTCCACATATATACAGATATACTTCCTTTAAATTCAACCCTACTCATACCCAACTCATTGGCGTAATTATTGCATATGCGTACAGCCTGGACAGGTAGAACAACACAGTGCTAAAAAAAACTTAGGACCAGTAGACAGGTACAATGTAGTTGTATTATGACTATACCAATATTGTTAGTGTGACGACTGACTTGATAATACAAATAGGCGCTAAGCCCTTTTTCTATTATTTATTTATAAAATGGTTGAGACTGGCGAGCCAGAAGGAAACAGGTTGCGAGCCGCTTTCAGAAGATTATACTGAAGATTCAAAGCGATATCTGGACACTACCTAGGTAGGCAGCCAGGAATCAGCCGACTGTGGCGGATTGACCTGGCCTAGATTCCCCCAGGGGCATCCTACTCATCGTAATAGCGACGTTTAGCGAGCACTTTCTAAACACATTTATATATCTACATATAGGATACAAATTAGCACACAAAAATAGTTGGCTTAGTGCCAGTGTGATTGTCTCATACCTGAAAGAATGGGGTCCTTGGGTTTAAATCCTGTATCGATGTACTAGAGATAATTTGCCCTATAAAGTGGTGTTACATTCTCATTTCCAAAAATGTATTGCTTAGTTATTTTTAAACAACCTTCTCAATCCTATATCACTATCTTTAGTCTTTAAAAAAAATTATCTAAAAATTTAAATTAATAAAGTTCCCCTAGTAATAAAGACTCAATCCAAACCCAAATAAAATAAAAATGAAGATTACAGGTCTAACACATATAACTATTAAACTCTTTCAAGACCTGCTTCTGAATTAACCCAGCTCATCTAGACTTATGCTTAAGGGGATTTTGTTTACAGGACTACTATTTTTTGAGGGTGAAGTCCTGTTGTCTTACAGACCAGGTGGTAATACACCCACAAGTACTGGTTTTTAACCAATTGCTTCCCAAAGTAGGCCTACTTCTTTTTTGAAATGAAAAAAAAAATGTCGAATTGAACAACGCTTATGCAAGGGGCTTCTCCCATGAAATTAATTTTCTTAGGAGTTTTATTTACAAGTAATATTTGTTAAAAGTAGGATTTTGTAGAAAAAGAGACCTTCAAGTACAACTTCCTACCAAAATCAGTGTATACCTACGTTTTATTTTTTTGCTAAATAAGTACGTCTCTCCCATGTGTTTCTTGATGTTAACTATAATGCTATTATTTGTACCTAGAGTTTTTTATTTTAATGCTAATTATTATTAAAAAAAATATACTTAAGTATTATTTTGAAGTGATTAGCAGCCAAGAAGTTAATTGAATTGTAATCAATAATCAAAGTAAAAAAGTTGCTTTTTTACTATGTATTACTATCTGTTAGGGTTATAAGTTTATGCAATAATTACTATAATGGTTTTTTAGACATTATGAAGATTATATTTAGAGGAGATGTACCCACATTTGCGTAGAGGGAGAGTGGAGCATCATTTTACAAAAAACACCCTCAGTGCACCCAACCGAGATTCTAAACTTTATATTCCTGCTATCGGCAGTCTATTTTAGTGCGAGAGTAGTGTGTTAGACCACGTGGACACTGAAGCGGATAAAAACCATTAAAATTTAAATGTATGTATGAGTGTGTCTGTACGAACCGAGTTTTTTTTTACATTAATATTTATTCCTTGAAATTGACGATGACGCTATTCTAGGTATTATTTAATTTGATGTATCTCAGTTTATAATAATTTTAGGCTTAAACTATATTTTCTCTTTCCCTCTATTATTTTACCTCTATCTACTCTCTTTCTCCTTCTTATATGTGTAACATATACATGACACGTTTGATATTTTTTGTCCTGTTTTTATAAATAATAATATAGTCACCATATCTCTCTATAACCAATCACCCTGCCCACTCGGTCTGCAAGAAAGGGCAAAGGACATACATAGTTCTTGCACCAAGAGCCTGACTATATGCTATGCCGTGTTGATTCAGTCCCAGTTCAGAACCAATGAAGCCAAGACCCCCCTATCAACCTTCCCTTCATACCTTGTTAAAAAATTACTCAGACAGGGCCTACCCAACCCCCACCCAGTCAAATAGGACCTACACCCTCCTCTTTAGCTCACCCTCGCAAACCAGCCCCATCGTAACATGAGATTAAAAAAATGAGGTTCATACTTTCGATAGTTCAATTTGAAGTTATCTGATTATATATTTGGAGTCTTTCTTGTGTGTGTATATGTGTGAAGATAAGGGGGGGGGGGTAGGGGGAGTTAAAATAAACTACTACGGGTATTTAACATGATCTCTTTGAAACACCTGAATATATCACCTCATGGAATACAAAGCTAACATAACTTATGAAAATCCCCAAAATCACTAGCCATAACTTAATTACTGTAAAAGGGAATGGCCCAATTTAACTAATGATAATGCTCCTTTTAGACTTATTAGGTTAAAATATACGTTGAATATATATCAGGTGTATGCGTGTGTTATAGGATCTCTTTTGTTTAGTACAAGAGTGAAGCGTAAAACCAAAAGACCACCAATGCTGGTGTCTATATTTGTTGCTCTAGGACAAGTTAGCTTATAGATCGTGCCTTGATACAGAGAGTAAATTCTGTTGGTTTCAGCTTAAGAGTTTAAAAAAAATGCACAATATATACACAAAATAATAATAAAATTATCAGCAAAAATGACCGGTTTTATTCGAATAACATTTTCCACGTATAATTTTCCAATTTTAGGTTATTACCAAATAAACTCACCACAAAGCCTCGCCTTAGGGTATGATTTAACTTAGTAGGCCTGATATAAATGTACCTTATGTTTGCCCTTAGGCTAGACTTGCATGGTACCATTCCGTTGTTAAATAGGCCCATGGTGTATTCAGTCAATATAAGAATGTTATGCTACCTTTCAGGATAAACGGGGTGATACAGTACATGTCCTAAAGAGTGATGATGTAGTTTATTTTTATTTTATCACTGCTTCTCACTACCTGTTCAGGTTATAATGACTTAATAGTAATATTGCGCGTCAGGACTACATCATTCTGGTCCCAGTTTGTGGAAAGATTAGCCAGTACTAAAGTACCGTTGCCCAGGGTACACGCCCGAATGTAATAATCGTACATTCTTTCCGCGAGGGTTCTTTTCATGTCCCGATGAGATGAGGTGATAGGGATGGTAGGTATGTGGGTGTAGAGCCTGTGGATCTCTTAAACCTAGCTTAGGCCTAGTTAAACAAACCCTGGTGACCGTTAGGGTAATTCCTCTATCGAGAAAACTATTCTGAGTAACAGCCGGGAATCGACCGGCTCGAGACCCCTAGGCTCGTAGCCAACTGAACTGACCACCACACCACGTGGTAGGTTATATGATATGACAATTGCTTTAATGGGCTAGTTATGAAGAATAAAGCATTTCAGAGGTGATCTACCCACATTTGCTTGGAAGGAGGGTGGGAAACTATTTAGGAAAAATCCTTTTCAGTTGACCCGATTGAGATTCGAGCCCTTATTTCCCCATCATCAGGATACCAGTCTAACACGAGATTGACGCCTTAGACCATTCGGCCACTAAAGTGGTTGATGATGTAATTGTGTAATTGAAATAATTTGTATGAACGTTTTAATGAAAAATAGGGTTAGCCTACTGAGGAAACGATACTCCCCTTTATGGTGGAAAGTTTTATTCTTGCCTTTACCTTACAATCCTTTCAATCTTGGTTAAAATAGTTTCATAACAAAGAGTAGGCGCGCATAGCTGGGCAATCGAATACAAACTAACCCATTTCGGAGGTTACGTGGTCTAACGCGCTAATATCTTGCTGGACTAGACTGCCGAATACGGGGATATCAGGGTTCGATCCTGGTCGGGTACACTGATGTTTTTCCTAAATGGTTTTCCTCTCTCCCTCCACGCAAATTCAGGTGCACTTCCACTAAATTAAGCCCTCCTAATCCCTAACCCATTAGTGTAATAAGTACATAGGTGTATAACCTAATCAGGTAGTAGGACGCGATGCTAAAAAAAATACAAACTAATTTTATACCTACCAGCTCACACTGATGGCCACATGGTCTAAGAGGTCAGCCTTTCAACACAACTGATTGCTGGTGACGAGAAGGTTAAGGTTCTAAGCTTGGCCAGGTGCATTATGAGGGTGATTTTCCCATCCTCTCTCCACACTACCTTTCTCATCTCCCCTCTTAAGGTGCCATGGAAGGGAACACAAATTAAGATCAGTAATTTTTGCAATCTTTATTATTAGCAAAAATCTTTTTTGACCAAAATAAATGCAACGTTTCTCCAATAGAGATATTTTACTTAATTTTTTACATATAGTAATCCCAACCATTATTTTATTTTTTATTAGAATCGTGCCATTTTCACCAGAAACATTTTAAATGGAGAGAAAAAGCCTTGGAAAACTACGCAATGCTCACAAAAGCTATTAACAATTTGTCGAGATCTAATTATACTAAATAGTTCTACAAAATAACTTTATTTTTTCTAAAAAAAACTCTTTTCATAAAAACAGCGATGAAAGTAATATAATTTATGAAACATTTCTTCTTGCCAATTGTTAATTTTTATTTTGTGCGCACCACGCCAAAATGGCATCACGCGAACGTGGCAAAAAACCAAAAAGAAGAGAGAAGATATTTGTTCAAACGAGCGTGAAGCAGGCAGTAGGACGTTCCAAATTCTGACAACCGTCACCCACCACCCACTCCACTCCCCCCTTTTGTACCCATAGCTTTGACAACTATTCAGCGATGTCGGTTCAGCAGGAGAGAGGACTCCGCTCTCAGATAGCTGACTTCATGCTCTCGCGAACTTGCCAAAGGACGAGCGGGGAAGAGGGGTGTCGGATACGCATCAACTCTAGCTTGCATTTCCCTCAAACTGCGCTTTGCCTTGCCTGCCTGACGCTCTCATGAATAATTCTAGATATATTTACCGTCCGTCTGTCCGACTGTGTGACTCTGACACCGAATGCCACCCCCTCCACTCCCCTCCACCCTCAACCCTCTGAGCTACGCCACACAACTTGGGAGTTATCAAGAGAAACAGAGGCATAAGTTTATAAAATAGACAAATCATGGAGAGAATAAATTTTCTTGAATAATAATTTTATTTAAAAAAAATGGGGCTATTTTACCACCCAAACGGTAAGTCTTGTAATGACCTTGGAAGGAATTGTGAATTATTTTCAGCCTTACCTGCTTTCAAATTACATGAAAAATAAATATTCGATCCTATCAGAACTCAAATTAATGTATCTAACATCTGAAGAACCATTCATCGACTGTCTTTATAATAACATTCTTTGTTATATATATATATATATATATATATATATTTGCTGGCGTACACTCAACGAATCATCTATTATATCAGCATACGACTTACAAACTAACTTAACTCTAGAAACATTTGGATTCCACCATATCCAGTCACCAGTTCATCAATGTGAAAAGGGAAGGCTTTATTTCAATGATAATATATCTTTCATCCATGTCTGGAATCGAACCACGAGCTCTCGTCTTAGTAGATAAACGTGCTGCCGATTGAGCTAAGGTCCTGAATAGGCCAAAGATTAAACAACACCCAATCTTAGTATGTTAAATTAATTAGTTTGTCTTACTCAAACTCATTTGGGTGGTAATGGTTATGTTAGAGAACTTAAATGAAGGCATTCCAGCAGACAAGAAAAAAGGAAGGTGTACGGTTACCATCTATAGCAAGTTAATAGGTTTCTTCCCTTGTCTGAATTTGGGTGAGGATTGGCGTTACCTAAGCGACTGAGTCACCGATTGATCTTGCTTAGAGAGAAGGGAAAGGTTTTGGCAAATAGGTAATGAGGGTGCTACAGTATAATCGAAGAAGATTTATAAGTGCAGATGGACGTTTTCTTTAAAAGTAGAATATCATACTCTGTGTACTAAGTAGGCCTAAAGCTGTTTTTAGACCAACTATTATGGCGGAATTACTTGCAGATGGGACATCCTGATTATAATAAACCTCACAAATTGTATTGTTAGTGTCAAACTTCACTTTAAATCTCTATCCAGAATTAATCTGGTAGCTTTCTCTATAGGGAGGACATCTCTTAAGATTATCGTCTGTCTTCCACCCTTTTGTTTAACATAATTATAAAAACAAAACTAACATCTTTGCGATCTACCATGGCAGGGAACTTAAGAGAGCTCTGTATAATATCCATGAACCATAAGAATGGTTCAATTCTATCAGCCTGTATTTTAAAGACAAATCAATAACTTTATGTGTATCTATGTGGACTTATTAACCACGGAGCAAAAGGGGGATATAAAAAGTCAAAATCGCACATAAGCCGATTTTACACTGAGTGACAAAAAATATCTCCCTGAACTTTTTGTCACGTCTGCGGGAAGATGTCATGGACCTTCTGTTGTACTATTCAAATTCCGCCACGATGCGGAGACAATGCTGCCACTACAATGCAAATTCCCTTCATCTTCTCGACTGGCGTGACTTTTAGAAAATACCACACCCCATCGCGACAATAACATGAAAATAGTTCGGAAGTGGGTTGCTACACTTCATTATCCACAGTTGTATTTTAGTACTACGTATCTTTCTGCTCATTCATGATATCAAAACTTACTAGTTTTATTGCTATTTGTCTTAGTAATGATTCAAAATACCTAAAACATACACGTTATAGCAGGGCCTCTGAAAGGAATTTTATCAGACCCCTTTCCAATCTTCATTAATCATGTATAAAAAACATAAGTAATTGATCCTATCTGATAAAAAAGAAAATAAATATGGCATAAAAAGATATTTAGTTGATACATTTATATTTTAAAAAAAGTAAAAATGAAAGACAAAAAATACTATACCAATAGTTTAGTAACAGTGATAGTAATGGAAATGTGAAAACTAGTTTTCAATATATGCAAATATTTTCTGAGACTCCAGGAAATTCCCAGACCCCTCTCAGACCCCCCCCCCCTCCTCTACTTAAGGCCTGCGTTATAGTGCTACGTATTTTAGTGTTCCTTCGGGGTATCAGAAACTGAAATGTTTCATTGCCATGCATCTTAATTTCCGTTCAGAATATATAATACGTACACGTTTTAGTGTTAGTCCTTTCCAAATATCTAAAACTTCAACATTTTAGTGCTACGCATCTTACTCTTCAGCATGTATCAAGTTCATACGTTCTAGTGCTTTCAGGATATCTGAAACGGGAACGTTTTCATACTAAACGTCTTAGTGCCTGTTTAGGATATCTTCAGCTTACATTAATTAATTTAATAATATTGGACATAATTAATTCATTTTAAGGGTTTTTGATTAATGTATACAACGTTGACGTTCTAAGCACATGGATTGTGTAAGTACACGACCTACAAACTAAATTATTGTAGGAGCGAACGTCTAGTTCTTCATACTTACACAAATTTATTAACTAATACATACATACACTTTAATGCATAGAGTAAAAGTCATTAATTTTGTTCAACTAAAGATATGTAGTTATGTACAGCTTTCAATAGGGGTATTAGCAAATACAATATAAAGAAAGATAGTTACTGTACATGATGAAATCCCCAAGAAGCCTTATTTTTTGGAAATCTGCTTATTTTCTTAACCTCAGTGTTAATAATTATTTGCAGTCAGTAGTGTGATTAAAATGTTGTTTATCTTGTAATGCAAATGATTATCATTTCCTTAGTTAACTAACTTAACTAGCTAACCAGAACTCTACCTACAGATTAGTTTAACTCTAGAACACACACAATAACCAGTGCCCAAGTCATATCTCAATATTAATAAAGGGGACGTTTCAAGCTTGAAAGTGTTAGCCTTGAAGATTTTTGTTTGTTATCTTTAAACGAAAAGTACAAACTGATATATTTAAGGCTGCCTTTATACTAGGAAACTCCAAGGAAATTGGTTTCATAAAATCAATTTCATGTGAAACTAAAATACATTGGGTCAAAAAGGGGCGTTTATAGTAGCCTGCAATCGATTTCGTGGTTGGAAACAGTTTCCATCTAGTTGCAGAGCGTGAAACAGACCCATAAATTCGGGTGAAACTTTTTGTTTCACACGCTGTAGGGGGGGCATTGTTTCAAATGTAGCCGATTATAATAGGAAACCAATTGCATGAAACTGACCTCTCTCGAAGACCCTCCCTATCATTTTATAACTCAATAATATATCGGGATCCCATAAGTATTTATTCAAAGCACTCTTTGAAATCAATTATTATATATTTTAAACCTTTTTTAAAAAAAATATTCTTCAAAAAAACCTTATGTTCATGGAATGATGATCTTGACATCAGGAAATAATCGAATTTCTTTTCGTCAGCGCACATATCGTCAAATAATCTACAGTATAATAAACCAGTGTTCTTACGTGAAGATAACATCGGATGGATACTAAATTTTCTGTTTCTTTTCTTAATTTGCAACAGCAAAAATAGTTGTTCCCTGCAAGATATTATCACGACTTGAGAAGTTCTATTTCATCTCTGTTTCTGAAACATTTCACAAGCACTGCAACGCCTCGGGAAATCGATTGTAGTTTCACATGAGATCGATTTAATGAAACCAATTTCCTCGTAGTTTCTTAGTATAAAGGCAGTCTAAGACAGTAAAACCAGAGCCATAGTAATATATTTTTTAAATGGTTGCTGTTTTTTCAAGTAAACTTACATATAAATCGTCCTTGAACCATCTTGTAGAGCAAATATTGGAGGTTCCTTTTTTAAAAATAAACTAATATCGACACTATCCAGTTCCTATTATAAACGTATGCAAGTTTTTAAATATAAAGGGTACTCTGTAACCTATGAACTACTCGTTATTAGATTTTTCTTTTGAAATGAGTCCTGCTACCTGTCCGTATGATTCACATTTAATCAGAAGACTGGCCTTTTCGCGGAAGGAGAGTGGAAACCAATGTAGAATGAAAAAAAAAACATCCTCGGTACACAAGGACAAGATTTTGAGGTTAGATTTTAACGTCACCGTATAGCAAGAATTTACCAGATGTACGCCCAAGTCCACAGGCGAATTAAGGTGGAATGGCAAGGAATGTAAGCTATAGCTTATATCTTTATATAAAAGGTGTTTCTGACCAAAATAAATAGATTCTTTTAGTAGATAAGTTTTTTTACACATAGTAATCTCTTTAGTTCTTGTATTTAGTTCTAGCTATGGTAATAGTGTCATTTGAACAGAAAATTTCTAAATGAAAAAACAAACAACTGCCCAAATTACGTGATGACTATAGCAAATATTCAACAACATTTGAGTCGAAATCGGTAGTCTTGGCCTAAATTTCTCGCCTCAGAACCCAATTATCGCGGGCTTAAACCCAGCAGGGGTTGACGAGTTTTTCTTGACCGATAGAAATCGGTAACACAGCTTCTTTCGGAGGGGAAGTAAGGCTGTCAATCCCATGTCGATTGTGGCATGTAAAAGAACCCTGGAAGGTATGGGAAAACACCATTACCAGAAAAATTGTTAGGTCCTTTCACTCAGATAAATTCTCGTGTGGTGATACAGTTGGGGCTGAAACAATTGGACGATTACTAACTTGAAAATTAACACTTTAATTGAAAAGTAAATATTCACTAGCTATATAAAAAGCACGTTACATACTACACTTTTTTCACTTTTTGAAGATAATGTCACTCAGATGAGCTCCACTAGACTTCAGGCAAACCTCAACACGTTGTCCATCACTTTCCTGAGCATAGATCGTATAATTGTTTCCACCCCAACCTGTAAAATAACTCGGTTCCGATTGTGCTTGTTAAATAGGGGCCTAACTCAAAATAAGAACAAATAAATGCATAAATAATCAATCTTGCGGTTACTGTATGTGGACAATTTAACTAAATGTAGGATATCTACTGAAACAAATATTAATTTTATACATCCGGGCCAAGATTTTTTTTAAATAAAAACTGCAAGAATAGCCCTATTCTACATGCACACCTTCCAGTATCATAAATACAGCTGCCATTAAGTAATAGCTATTAACCTGAGTACGCCTTGAGGGAACCAGTCGTTGTTATGGTATCAACAATTTTGGCAAACCATTGAAAACAAATTAATTCAAGAATTTTAAAAAAGAGAGAGAAGGTGTGGGGTTAGAAGAGGGGAAGGAGAAGGGGTACAACCGTGACATTCCTTTACCCCCTGCGTGACAAATTGTGGTTACACAGGATTAACCCACCAAGAAGAAGCACTTTGGAGCCGAAAGTATCTAGTTGCCTCCTACCCTCCCCCATCTCCACGATAAGATAGACTAAAATAAGTCGTAAAGAGCGATGAAGTCACGCGGAGACAAGTAAAAGGAGAAGCAGCGGCTTGTTAGAAACACAAGAGAGAATTTGCGGTTCAGTGACTTTTTTTTTTGCCGTTTTATTAAAGTGTCCCCTCTACCGCCTCTTGTCCGACCTGTGGGAAGAGGAAAACAAAAAAGGACACCGCCAAAGTTTTAAAGAGACACAGACCAAATCGCGAAACACGGACGCGACAAGGGTATTTCTCTTGCCGGGTGACCAAAAACCAAAAGGGTGCCGACTAAGATTTTTTTTTAAATAGTTATATGGTAGAATCTTATAATATGTTTACTGTCTTATCTTTTTGTCTTCATTTTTATCATCCACCCCTTCACCTCTTTTCAATGTATTTTGTTTAACTTGTCATTCGTGCCACTTTTACAAATAATCTCACATTACATTTAAGGATTCTTTTGGAAGATGTGTAGGCACCGGTTCCTATGTGACGTGATTTCGGAGGCATTCAAAAATAACGTCATGCTAATTTAATTCCCTTTCCTCTTCTTAATTACAACCGCCCTCGACATTTATCGTTAAGATTCAATAACGGACATAAGTCCCTTTAAGTTAATGCTATAGCAATTTATTTCCTTTAATTTAAATTGAGAAATGCACGCTCCATTTACCTTGAAAGGTATCAATCAGTCTTTCCTTGATATATTACACTATGGCCCTATCCTATAAGCTACTACATAGATGTAACGTTCGAGTTAAGATAGGAGTGTAGGAGATGCGAGAAAAGATAAGTGTTTAGGAAGTTTTAAACAAACTTAATTTTTTGGCCAAAATAAATCAAATATTGTTCCAGAAAAATAAAGAGCTTAAATTTCTTCACAAGATGATATCAACATTTCTTGATTAGCCTATTTTTCATTAGCATAAAGTCATTAGACAATCAACTTTTTAAATTAAGAAAATAGTTGCCATTAAATTCCAGGACATCCTTGACAGATATTCAAGAGCTGTTGATATCACCATGTAAATAAAATTAAGCTCAATGTTTTTACTGGAGAAATATTTTATTCCTTTTGTCAAAAAAAAGAGTTTTTATACAAAAATTGAAAAATACTGCCCTTAACTCATGTTCCCTACCCTCCCAGATGAAGGGTACATGAACCCGTCTCGTTTTAGATACTACATATAGTTTGAAAATCGCACCAAACACATGTAGCGGTGGTCATGATGTTTAAGGCAATTACATTGAATTACACTTTTCCTTCTTGTATAGTTTAAGTGTAATAGGATTTGTATAGTTTCTAATGAGAGTTCATTTACAGCGATATGTCATTTCAATCGTTTAACCTTACATTAAGTCGTTATTTATCCATGAGATAAAACTTCTTGTGAGTGAATCCCATCCAAACAAGTGCGCACGGTGTTAGAGGTGCAAATCTAGTCTTTCTGATTTCCTGATAACGTAGAGTTCAGGATTTCACTCATGGGCCATGTTTTTTTTTACTTTACACTTTACCAATCTCCCTTAACGCAAATGCCAGAATACATTCTCTAGATTCAACCTGGTTCTTTTCTACCATATTAGTGCAAACATTGCGAAAACCCCGGGCGAATAGTAAGATGTGGGGCACGGGTAAAATGAATTTTCACTAAAGGATAGCAATTTTGCGTATAACCCGAACGGGTAGTAAGACGCGGTGCTAATAATAATAATAATAATAATAATAATAATAATAATAATAAATAATAATAATAATAATAGCATTTTAATTAAATATTTATTCTCGTCTATCAAACTAATTCAAATATTTTTACACACTCTGTATACCAGGTTGTCAATTAACAAACAAAAAATAAATTAAATTCTACAAAACGCAATGTCACTTTCCAGAAGTGCAAATAAGTTTAAAAAGTTGACAAGCAAAATAAGTAAACAATATAATTTTATTTATTTGTATTTGTTTCAAACCTAGTTTTTTTCGACTAGTTTGTCACGACGTTCATAAAAAGCGTAGGACGTTGACAATTTCCCCCTTCTCTTAAGTCCGAGCATCTCTTTTGTCGGCATTTTAAAGATTCCTGGAAACCATTAACTTGCTGACTTGTTCTTTTAATTTATTTGCTATTTCTTCTTTAAAAGAATTCCATATTCCTTACTTTTTGTTTCGAGCAGATGAAAATAATTAAACTATATTCTTTAAATATAACACACTGGTTTGACATTTTACCATAGAATTACAATAATATTCCTATTGTGGAAAGAGAGTGTTGCTATTTTAAGTTGATAATTTGTTGGTTGTGTGATAAGTGATAAATATAGCCCAAGTTTAAGGAGGACACATTAAGTACCAATGCACAAAACCGAACGTAGGCCTATTTCATAACAGCATTAAACTATTATTACGATGTAGTATTAACAAACTTTTACGTAGACCTAGTTTTGTTTTTACTTATCATAAAGAGAAAGTAATGTAATCCCTAACAATTTTGGCATTGAAATTATGATTAATTATTATTGTTAATGTACCTCCAAACTCAAAAAAGAGGGTCTTACAATATTCTATCTGTCTCCATGTTTACCTATTTGTCCCTGGAGCTCCAGCTGGTGAGGTTTTATGGATTTGATTCAAACTTAATATTTAGATCTTATAAATTCATGCCACAGGTTTGTTTTTATGGTTATTAGTATTATTAGCACTACGTCTTACTACCCGTTCAGGCTATACGCACTTACGCTAATGTGTAGTTGTAGGGTGATTGTGAGATGAAATTGAGGACCTACAGTTTAACGTGGGATCCGAACCATGGTGGAGGTCTGGCATTCCACACATTCACAAGTTGTGATTAATACACGTATTGTCAGAAGTAAAGGAAGGGTTTTTTAAATGTTAATTCTTGCCATTAAATTAAGAGTAGTTTACTGATGAATTATTTTGAGAATTTGATTTTTTTCTAAATGGCTAATTTTTAATTAAAAATGGATATATAATTAGTGTTTTACATTGCAGGCTAAATAATAATTTATGTTTTTTTATATATTAAAAGGTTCATTTGAGGGTATTTAAATAAATACCTACTTTTTTTTGAATAGAAGTATTTTTTAAAACTAAGTTATTATATCAATTTAGTTCGACATATTAGGCCTGTATTTGTGGGGTGTTTCATATGATTGTAAAATGATAATTTGTTTTATGAGGAATCATTAGGAAGTGGTAGTCTAGTAATTACTGATTTCGAAAATGTTGTCACAAACTATAATAATTATACTATATGATATTGTATGTACAATTTAGACGTACTATATATACATATATATATATAGTGTACCTATATATATATACATATATAGTGTACTTATATATATACATATATAGTGTACTTATATATATAGTGAACTTATATATATATATATTGTACTTATATATAGTGTACTTATATATTGTACCTATATATAGTGTACTTATATATATTGTACTTATATATAGTGTACTAATATATATAAGTACACTATTCAGTGCAAGAAAAGGGGGGGATGTAGTTTTTATTTTTCATGGGGGCAAATTGTAGTGTACTTATATATATTAGTATACTATATATAAGTACACTACAATTTGCCCCCATGAAAAATAAAAACTACCTCCCCCCTTTTCTTGCACTGAATATTTATAACCGTCCAGGCCGGTATAACTGAGAGAAATATAACTGCATCTTAGTGTATAGAGAATAAAACACCTTTATTAAACTTAGTTGGGAGTTGAGAAATTTTTACCCAATGCTTTTACTTCTATATCCTTTTGTTATCCATGTTGTTTTTAAAAATAATCTTAAATTATTTCTGGATTGTGTATACTGAACACATAGAATTATTTCTTTTCAATACAAGTAGGGGTTGGTTTTCATTATTTATTTATTTTATTTTTAATACATTACCCGAAGTAAATATATATAGTCCATAACTCTCTTTACCTCATTCAGAAGTAAAAAAAAATATGGTTTTTTAAATAGGGGTAAGGGTAGCGTTAGGGTTAAGGGTAGTAGGGTAAGATTAGAGTGGGGTGAAATGGCATGCCAAAGCTAATTAAAGTAAATAATGGCACACCAAAGAAAAAGGTTGGCCACCCCTGGTCTAAGGCGTCACTTGCGCAATAGACTTGAGACTACTTCCAAAGACGGGAAGATTGGGGGTTATATAGCCCCAGTTAGGTGTACTTTGGGTGTTTATTAATAAATGATTTTCCACTCTCCCTTAACTCAAATGTGGGTTAATTTTTTCTTAATTCCAAATTTCTCATTCCTAACGCAATTTCATGGGTCACCTGAATCAGTAATTTTTAACATTGGATATCTATAGCCCCTAAGGTAAATGAAGACATTTTAGGAAGAACGTAAGATTTAAATAAATATATATAAATCCAACATACATGTATATTTCTCATTTAAAACCTATTCTTTAATACATTATTTTGTATTTAATTGATTTCAAAATGTAAATCATAGAATATTTCTAACATGTATATGCCCCAACATCTTTGGGTGTACAATGATGGAGAGAAATCATATCTGGGGGTACGTGGGCAAAATAAGTTTAATAACACTGCTATAAAGTGAAAAACTGCAAAGAATGAATTTGAATAAGTTGGACTAAATATATTTCTAACAGTAAAGGCCTCTTCTCGTAGAAAGAAAATTAAGAAAAATCACAACATAGTTTTATGCAATCAATAATAATAACTGCTTACTATATTATTAGTGTTAATTTGTAAGTATTCTTATTATCTATGGATAATCTTGACTACAAATAAAATGACTTGACGAATGAATGCATGAAACTGGTTTTATTTAATTCTATAACCATCGAAAAGTTTCTTTTTATTTAGATCAAACTGTAGTTTATTTTAGCACCAAGTCTTATTACCTGTTCAGGTTTTATGCTAATGTACTAATTTCTCTAATGTGTTAGACATGAGGAAAGTTAAATTTAGAGGAAGTGTACCCAAATTTGCGTGGGAAAGAGTAGGAAACTATTTAGAAAAAATATCACCCTTAGTTCATCCGACCGGTATCTGACCATGATATACCTGTCATCAACAGTCTAGTCTATTGTGAGAGTAGCACCTTAGACCATGTGGCCACCAAAGTGGGTCAGATTATAGTCACCATCTAATATGGACTGGAGGTCTTCTAGCTAAGAATCCACGACTACCGTTTTCATTGTGCTAATCATGAATACGAGGTTAAGTGACGCCTTGGTCTGGCAGATAGAGTAAGCCTATTTGAAATATTAAGTGTGAAAGTTAGGTTGATTCATGAAATACAACAACTAAATTACTTGTTATTTCATTTGAAACTATAATATTGAGGTGAATTTTGAGACCACCTCTATCCAGTGACCAGAGTATATTTTACACGAGACTGGGAGCTTTGACCACTTCTAGCTATATAGGATGACAGCATCACTTGGATTGTCATCTAGGGCTGTCATAATCCAACTCACTTCTCTTTTGGACCGCCAATGAGAAAAAAAAAAGAAAAGAAAAAACTAAATTAAAGTATAGAAGAAGAGAGATAAAGATTAAAAAAAAAAGTGGTAATGAGAGCTGAAAGGACACATGAAGTAAGCAAGTGTCGACAAAAGACAAACCGCTGAGGTGAAAAACAAGAACCAGCGTCGTGACGGGGCAAATCTGAAAGGAGTATGTACAGTCCCGACCAAGAGGCTATGCAACTATCGGGTATCAAAGTGGCCGAGAACTCGGTTTATAATTCGTGGTATGGTCTCTAAAGGAGACCAGTGCTTCGGATTGCAGTTCACCATAGTAATCAGGTCACCAGTACGGCTTTGAGCTCACTCATTTCCATTAAAAATCTTGATAATATGACTAACCTAGTAATTTATAGTTTTTCGGTTGTGAAGAGATTGGGCCCAAAATTTAGACTGGTTGAAAATATTTTTTTTTAACTTATGGTTTCTCTATCTATTTACACGAAAATGTGTGTATACGTCCTCTAACTTTTACCCTCATCCTCCCACTCTAATGATGCAAATATGCGGATAGCCTGAACAGATACTAAAACATGAAGCGCGAAAGGCAGATGTTTTCCAAAATATGACGATACTCACTAAAAGAATGGGCTAACGATGATCTAGTTTAATGTTACTATCAATTTTTCAAGAAGAGCAACAGAAAAAAAAGTTAGTTTATGAAACATCTTCTGGTTTGATTTTTTTACACACGATATGATTGGCAGGTACTAAAGCATCCTTTGCAACATATTTGACAAGGATAGTTATAATATAGCTATGGATCTGATTAAAAATAAGTTAAAATACATCTAAAGTAATCGTATATAGGGAGAAACGAAGAAATCGATTGTTTTGCAGTATTTGCTGAAGGTTGATTTAAAATATTGCAATAGCGTAGCCATTGCCTTCCTCAGCTAGTGTATATCAATTATAAAGGTGAGTCAGAAATTACTGGCTTGCTGACACATTTTTAACACCCAGAACTTTAAATAGTGATTAAATAAAAAAAATACACAACCACATATCATCGGATGAAATAAAAAAAAAAAAAGATCAGACAACCAAAGTAGAAAATGACCTCAATAACAAAAGGTGAAATCAAGTCAACCATCCCGACATCAACAACAACAGCAACAAAAAACCCACCCAAGTAGATGCAATGTGCGCGATGGTCTATAATTAATGGAGTGTCATGGGCGGTCCAAACAGAAATCAAGGCGGGAGTAAGAGAATGCTCACCGTATTGCCCTCTGGTACGTTTCACACCAAGGAGGGCTAACTGTTCTTCTGGACAAAGTAGGCTCATTATGACACCTATTCTGAGCAATGATAGGGATAGGATTCTTCCTGACACATCACACTCTGCTTTCATTCCGTGTGACCTTACCGACTCAGCTAACCCATGATGGATGAAAGCACGTAGACTAAAGTGGTTCGTTCCTCTTCTCTTCAACTATTTAATTACTCTATGGCATTAGGAACTTGAAAGTTCATTTCCACACTTATAAAAGTACACCACCTATCACTAACTTGAGCTTGCTCTATCCAGTCCATCTCATTCCATCCTATTTCTTTCAGGTCCATTCTAATGTTACTCTCCCATCTGCATCTAATTCTTCCCAATGGTCTCTTCCCATTAGGTTTGCCAGTTAATATCCTGAACACGGTTTCTATATTCTTCCATTCATGCTGCATGCCCTGTCCACTATAATCTGTGATAATTGAGTATCCTAACAAGATCTTGTGATGAGTACAGAGTATGCAACTCATCACTATGCAACCTCCTCCATTACCTAGTAGCCTTATCCCGTTGTGGACAAATATCCTCATAAGAACCTTGTTTTCGAACATACTAAGTTAGTTTTCGTCATTTATGGTAAGATACAACTTTTCACACCCATGGAAAACCACCGATAAAATTATTGTTTTGTATCATCTGAGTTCTATATTTCCCTTTCTTCAATTATGAGATATTTCCATACAGATTGTATTAACATATCGGTATCGTCCTTTATAGCTAGATGTGTCCTCTCCAGTGACGCAGCGTGAAGTGTTTCCAAGGTAAGCAAAGTTAATTTGTGCTAAATGTGATTTGTTCTCATCACTCAGTAGAAAATTTACTGGCTAGCTATTAAAGAAAAGAAAATACCATAGATTTTGTACACTGATTTTTGTGTGAAACCCACCCTGAAAGGTTTTTTCCTAACCATAATCATTATATAAATATTATAAATATGGTAGGATTTAGATATGAAGAATACCTGTAGAAAATATAAACACTTTTTTTTTCTGCAATCAAAAATTACATCATTTTACTATATTGATAGTGTTATTTTACAGGTATTGATAATATATTGCCCACTTCGGTGGCCACATGATCTAAGGTACTACTCTCGCAATAGACTAGGTTACCGATGACGAGGAGATCATGGCTCGATCCTGGTCGAGTATACTGAGGGTAGTTTTTCCTAAATGGTTTCTCACTCTCTTCATACAGGCCAATGGGGGTATACGTCATAAAAATTCAACATGACTCATCCCTAATCCATGGGCACAATTAGTAAATAAACGTATAGCCTGAATGGGTAGTAATATTCGGTGCTAAAGAAAAAGGACAATATACATAAAATTACAGTTGAAGACTTGACGTATAGATAAATACTTGAAGGTAGGTTTTTCTAGTAACATTTTTATCAGATGAGGCTTTCCTGTGATAACTATCAAATAAGGTTATTTGTGTGATTGGTCAAATAGATGAACCAAGTTAAGGAGAATATATCACAGGTACAGATTAAACACGCTCTGCTTACTCTGGCAACACTCCAATACTTGCCACTGGTGTCTTCTCACACTTTGGTTCGATTCCTGACCAGGTAATATTGATAATTAGTAGTGTTTGATTGTACAGGATTTCCTAAGCACCAAAATATAGAAAAAATAAGACAAAAATAAATATATTGTGCAAAATGTATTTACCAAAGGCTTAAGTTTGGTAGTTCATAATATCTATTTGCTTAGTGACGTGGCATATTTGATATATTAGAAAAATAGTTATATAGTTGAGTTAAAACTGATCTAAGTTACCGAATTTTAACCATGAATAGATAAAAAAAAAGCTTTTATATTTATCTTTCAAACATAAATTATGGTAATTTGCTTGAGGTCACTGCAAATAAAATGTAAATTCACTAATATCATAGTTCGATATTGATTCAATGAGAATATATTCAATCTGCCAGAACTTATTTACGATTAAAGTCTCTAAATTTACAGAATTCTTTTTTGTATCAATATAGTTGATTATTATTATTATTATTAGCACAGTGTCTTACTACCTGTTTGGGTTATACTCACGCTGTGTGATGATAGGGTGATTGTGAGATTATATGGAGGACCTACAGTTTAACGTGGGATCTGAACCACGGTGGAGGCTTGGCATTCCACACATTTACAAGTTGTGATTAATACACGATTTGTCAGAGATGATTAAAGGGTTTGGCAATCAGATAAATCTGTGCCGGCACTGGGAAAATATGATAAGACTATAGGATAAAATACAAAGGTAAAAACGACTATTATAAAAAAATCAATACAAGCTGAATATTTTTCCGGAATAACATTTGGTGTTTACAACCCGAATACGTAGATACTAGTTGTAAATGTCAACAAATAATTTATTCTGATTTAATGATGACGGGGAGGTCAGGGTTCGAATCCCAACCGTGTGTACTAAGTTTGTTCCCCCCTAAATAGTTCTCTTTTTCACTCAATGCATGTTCGGGTACATTTCCTACACAATTCTAGCTTCATCATTTCAACCTTTTTATTTGATTCGAGAATCTAACCCGAACGGGTACTAAGACGCAGTGAAAATAAAATAGTCGAGATGGTTGTCTGAGTAAACTTTTCTGATTGGCCAAAAGGTTGTTTACAGTTGATGTAGATTTTGACACTTGGAAGCAAAATATAATGATACTTAGTCAATGTTGGAATATCTAAATTTTGTTATAATCCATTATAGGTTCTTCAATAAGTGTATTGCGACAGGACACGCCAGTGGCCACATAGTCTAAGGCGTCACTCACGCAAAATACTAGACTGATGATGATGGGCAGATCGGGGCTCGATAACAGTGGGTGTACTGAGGGTGGTTTTTCCTGAATAGTTTCCCCCTCTCTCTCCACGCCAATGTGGGTACACTTCTTCCAAATTCAACTTTCCCAGTCCCTAGCATATTAGAGTAATTAGTACATAGGCGTATAATCCGAACGATTAGTAAGACGTGGTACTAATAAAGAATAGGACAGAAATCAATCGATCATGACACTAGTAATATTTGCGTGTGAATAGTTTTAAGAAAATGTGAATTCTTAAATACTTGCCCATTCTGAATAAAGCAAAATTTACCTGGACCACAGACAAATACTATACCACAACAATCAACCTCCAGGTTAAAATGGCTGCGCTCCTTTTGTCAGCTTCAGTCCTTCAACACTAGGATCGCTGTGGTTGCTCCTATCATCATCCAGCAGTGACACTATCGAAGACCAGTGTTGAAGGACTCAAGCTGGTAAAAGAAGTGCAGTTAAACCCCCGTAAGGTTGAGAGTCTGTTTATTACTGGTCTGTGACCTAGACCTATATTAGACATCTCAATCCACTCGGCAAGGTCAAAAGGATAGGCCTTACTATTTCCTTTATTGGTATTTTCCGGCTTTTATAACTTTTGATCTTACTATTATAATTAATAGCAAACCATGTACCATTTCAAGTGCCCATTTGTGATTCTAATAGGGCACTTTAATCGTTGAAACTCGAGCACTTTTGCCTCTAGCCGTATCAATAAAATGATGGGCATTCCATTTTCATGGAATCTAGCCAAGCGTGAGTTTCATTCAACACTGGAATCTATTACCAAAAGTCGATTTTTGAAAGTGTTCTCGCTCAGTTTTTCAAATTCTGTGACCAAAAAACTAATTTTTACTCTTTAATTAGATTTTATTCAAAACCCTTTAATTTTTTTTTAGATGTGTTAACTTAAACAAAATAAAAGGGATTTTTCTTAAAATAACAATTAGTTTGAATTTTATTGTTGAACCTTGATCCCCAAAAATTTGAAATAATATACCAAATATGCTATGCTAGGTATTTTAATATTGAAAAAAATATATATAGTGTATTGCAATTTTTTCGGGGGATAACTTCCAAGCCAAAAAAACCCTTTTATTTCAAGCCACTCAGGTGCCAAGTTAAAAAAACATAATGTTCAAATTTTCACTTTCTCCACGAATATTTTAATGTATATTTTGTTGAAGGTAATTTTTCTAGTTAAAAATAACCAATCAAATTTATCAAATATTGCTACTTTCTCATATAGAGAAATACATTTTATCATAAAGGTTTTTTTTCCTGGAAATTATTATGGCTCTTGAGGTAGGCCTATTATGTGCCTACGAAATCAAAAACTATATCTAGAGATTCTATCTATCCTCAAGTTAAACCATCTGTCCAAGGCCGTTGCCAGGGGGTCAATGGGGGTTCAAACCACCCCTAAATTTTATGAACAAAATATATATGGCTTTATTTATGGTTCAAATAATATAAAAACTAGGATACAAGTACAAATTAAGGGGCTGTGCTTCCATAAAAATCTCTTCAGAGAGCTTCTAGAGGTGTTTAGTATTTATAAACGTTCCTAGACTTTGGAAGTTATGGTGTTATGTTGCCAAAAAAAACACTTCATATAGCTTCTAGAGGTGTTTAATATCTACAAATTTTCAGAGCCTTAAGGCAGTTACAGGGCTATGGTGCCATTAAAAACATTTTGGATAGCTTCTAAAGGTGTTTAATATTTAGAATGTTTCCTAGTCCTTAGCAGTTAGGGGATTATATTACTATAAAAAACACTTTAAATAGCTTCTAGATGTATTTAGTATTTAGAATTGTTCCTAGCCTTCATCAGTTATGGTGCTATGTTGCAAAAATAAAACACTTCAGAAAGTTTCTAGAGGTGTTAAAATTTAGAATTTTTCTTGGCCTTTGGCAGCTAGGTTTTTATTTTACCACAAAAAAATCCACTTCAGAGCGCTTCTAGAACTGTTTATTATTTAGAATTATTTCTATCTTATGACAATTGGGGGATGTGCTCACAAAACCCCGCTTGAAATTATTGGCTGGCTACGGCCTTGCGTCTGTACTGCTTTAAGTCCTTCTCTACACGGGGCTACAGCCAAAATGATTATATAGATTTCATTCAAACATTATATTTGATATTATATTTGGATTTGTTTTTATCCCTATTATTATTACTATTATTATTATTATTAGCACTGCGTCTTACTACCCGTTTGGGTTATACGCACTTACGCTAATGTGTAATGGTAGGTCGATTGTGAGATGAAATGAAGGACCTACATTTTAACGTGGAATCCGAACCACGGTGGAGGCCTGGCATTCCTCACATTCACAAAGGAAGGGTTTGGTAATCAGATAAATCTTTGCCGGGACCGAGGATTGAACCCCGGCCGCCAGCACAAAAGTCTGACACCTTACTCCTAGACCGCCAGGTCACCATTTAGCCCTAATAACTCACTTCAAAACTTTGAAATCATAGTTGATTCTTATGGCAAACAGTTCAAGATTCAATTCACATCGAGCAGCCAACATTTAAGAAAAGAAAAATTTATTCTTAGAAGTTATAATTTTTTTTATTACCATGTCTTAATACCTGTTCAAGTTATAAGTATATATTATAATTTCTCTAATGAGGTAGGAATAAGGAAGTAATCATTTTAAAGGTAATATACCCGAATTAGCGTGGAAAGAGAGTGGGAAATCCTTTAGGAAAAATCACCCACAGAAGACCCATTTGGGACTCAAACGCTGATTTCTCCGTAATCAACAGGCCAGTATAATACACGAGTGACACCTTAGACCATTCGGCCACTGAAGGTATTTTTGAGGTATTTAACGAACACTTTATGAACCAATCAATAAAATAAAAATAATAAAAGAGGAAGATAAGGTAGTTTAGAGGAAGTGTACCCCCATCAACGCGGGGAGTAATGATAAAACCAAAGTATTAAATAAAAAAATTTAAAAACTCTTAGACCACGTGACCATCGGAGGAGGCTTTCATGATTATTTCAAAATGACAATGCTCTGATTCACTTAGGGCCGCTTGTACAATCGAAATTCAGAGGAAAACCAATTCAACCTGAGATTTTTGTTATTAGTTTACTAGGAGATTGGTAGACTCTCGAAACTAGACTATAAATACGACCTTTAGTACAGCACAAATGTTCTGCTGAACAGAATAGCCCTATCACTTTACTTATTAGTAATGTGTTAATGAGGCAGCCTTAAACAACTGTTAGACTAAAGCTCACGACACGTGCTTTCTTCCTGTTTTTCAAAGGTTCAACAATATTGCGTATCAGAGTGTACACGGCAAGATTGGGAGGGGAAGCTGTGAGCGAGGTTCGGAAAGGAGACCTCGTGCCGCTCTTAAACAAACTGTTACCGTTATGCAATCAGAGGCTCTTCTATACAAGATGTCAACCTTGCCACATTGTAAAAGGTAACGTGGAAGAATGAAGACCAGGTTACAAGAAGGGAGGGAGTTGCGACTGTGGGTAAAAAAAACTAAAAAAACTTCACAGTAATATAGTTTTGATTAATGACCATAGTTCTGCCTCTCCATCATTTCGTTCCTTAATGAAAGGTTGGATTTATTAAACAACATTCTGGAGACGCCTTGTTTATTTTTTATATTAATTATTTTTTGCCCGTCTCTCATTGATGCACCCCCCCTCTTACCACCCCTTTTTTTCGTTGTCATCTTTAGAAACTCCAATGATTCGAAAATTAGGAGAATCAGATACACCTATGTGCTGAATAAACTACCATTTTCTTCGGCTTTTTTTCTCTCATAAGGCCATGACCATCTTGTTTCTTTGGGTTTCAATAAAGAAGACAAAACAATGATGATATGAACGAATTTTTTAATTTCTGTACCAGTTTTTTTATTTAGGTTTCACCCCTAAGAGAAGCAAGGAATCAACCATAATTTTGAGTGTGTTTTGTGTTCATCCTATAAATCTTTTGAACTAATCAACTGATCTCAACCAAACTTTAAGTATAAAATTAAATAAATGATTTAATACAATTTTGAGTAAATTTTGCATACACCTAGTAATCATAATTTCAGGATTTTTTTTAATGGATTGCTTAACACAAAATAAATGTTATTAATTACTTAATATAAGGGATTAAAAATTAAGCGCTTAGAATCAAGAAATGTTTAATAATTTACCTGATGAAAGGAGGGGAAAATTTCCTGGCAACAATCAAAATGTGTAAAAAAAATAATCCCAAAAGTGTAAAACACGGCAATTTTTTCCAAAGTTAATATTAAATGTAATGTCAATTATTCTCATCAACTATCATATGATTTTGCCAATAGCTGTTTGGGAAACTCCGTTATTCGTTTTAAGAGCGTTCATCATCGCAGGCCCAACTCGGCTCCCGGCTCGCGCGATGTATGGAAGTTAAAGGGAAAAATAAAGGACCCAGATATGACAGAAATGTGTGCAGTGCATTCGTATTTAAAAGATTACTCGATAATTTCCGTAGTGACGATGAGGGACAAGGCGACAAAGTTTCTTGTTAATAACTACAGTATGCACCTATTATGACAGTATATAAATTTGTGCTCGGTGATTAGTTGTGATTTCATTCTAAAATAGTCAACAACGGCCTTTTCAATACAGTTTTTTTTACCAAAATATAATTTAATATTTCAAAAATGTTCAGTGTTAGGACTATTAACTCTTTATCTCCATTAATGTTTAATCAGAAATGATCCAAGTGCAATACTGTTGTTGTGTATGTACGATTTCAAGCCGACTGCATCACAGAGTTGATGGGCATGGGATAACCGCTCTTAATAGTCTTCTTGTACTTAATGAGTTTTTAATATTTACACTGCCATGCAAATACAATTGGATTTCCTCTAAATCCTACCTTCATATGTTCATGCTCCATTGGGGGAAGTATGTGAATAGTTCCAATGGATAGTAATACGTGGAACATAATACAAATATTAACTTTAAGTCACGAGATATATAAGTATAGTTAAGTGAAATAAATACTATTCATGGTCAAATTAGCTTCATAATTAAAGTATTATTGAACCACTTACCAACACATATCGATGTGCACGTGAACTTTGTCGTAAAGAACGTTTAGTCTGGTTTGACAGTGTTGAGAGAGACTCAGCTGGATGTAGTAAGGGTGATATTTCCTATATGGTTTTCCACTCTCCTCGTTCAAATGTAGGTATTTTTTCTTTGAAATTATTTCTTCGTCATTCTTATCTCATTCGTATTATTAATAAAGAGGAGTTCCGAGGGGGTCCCATTGGATGCAAAATAACGCCCTCTAGATTGATCCAAGCTGATCTTAAGACATCTATGTATTAGCTAGTTTAAATTCACAAATGCTCTATTTAATGCGGCCGACGTTATAAACATTTACTGCAGAGTGGTCAAAATTGACAATGGGTTGCTATAACCAACGTCAGAATGTTGAAAGAGATCCCATTAGTAAAAGTAGTGGGCTATATATCATGTAGTTGCCGGTATACATATATTTGATGTATATTATAATTTTGTTTGGAGGAAACTTTTAGAAAATACAAGCGTATTTTTAGAGCATTGATAGCCTTTTACTTTAATATTAATATTAATTTATCTATCAAAAGTGAAAGATTTAGATCCTTTGACATATGAATATATTGTAGAATTTTTGGTAACTGGTATAACTGTCACAATAATTTCTTTCTGTTTAAATAAACCTGTAGCTACCTTTTGAAATTCATGAATAGTATCTTCCAAAAGCAATTCAACTTAACGTGTGCTTTCTTATGATAAGTCAGCTTTGATATCGTGGGCTGATAGTATATAGCGTTTTGGGTTTTTTGAAAGGAAATAACATGGGGAAAATATAATAAAAATAGCCACAACTTTCAGCTAACGCCAGTGGTAATGAGGCTTAGGGAGTCAAACTCGCATATAGATTAGATTGCCAGTGTGGTTCGAATTTTGACTGAGTGCTTTGGTAGGTTGCGGGAGTATGTGGTAGAGGGGGAAATGCGACTTTCTTATCTTATCTTCATACCAATGTGGACGCACTTTTTCTAAACTTCTCTTTTTATCCATAGCCTATAGGCTAACTTGTTGATAGTTATGTAGTTAAAATAGTAAGAGCTAGTTAATTAAATACGTTTACATTCACATATTTACCTCGTGGATACACACAATCTAACCCCCTAAACACACAAATAACCATAAATAAAAATAATTTTTATTTTCATTATTAAAGTTTAGTAACTGCTATTTATTTTGTTACTACATGTTTTAATTATAAAATTTAAAAAAAAATCAATTTCAACACTGTTATAATACAGCTTTTATTTTAATAACCATTTACTTAGTAAAATTGGAAAAATAGAGAGTAAACTAATAATTATATTACACGCATACTTTTTTTAATAGCACCATACTTAAACAAAACATGTCACAATTTGTACTATCACCACTGCTGTCCTTCAACTGTATCCATAATGAATAGATGCGATCAAAAATTACAGCCCACATCATTCAACACCGACCATCATGATATTTCCATTCTTTCGTATAGCGCTTGGACACGATTTCTTTTGTCTGCCATCTAATAGCACCAGTACATAAGACCCAGCACAAACACTTTGTACCTTCTTTAATCTTTCGTGAATGTATTGCGTACTCATGGGCCCCAACACTTAAGGCGGGTGCACAGTTTTAGTAACAATACCATTTCTACAAACCCATAAATGCAGAAATAAATAGAACCAGATGATCAATGGATCAATATTTTGTATGGTTTCTAATAGCACACACCTAACACTATCCATTCAGATCTATTTATTAAAACCCACCCAGGGCTATTGAAATTACCTTAACCTCTCTATGGGAGCAACTAGGCCTATACGACATCCCCTCTGGCTCAAAATATTCAAAACTTTCTGAGTCACAGCAAGAGTATTGTCCAATTTTCATAGAAGGAGCCTTTTAGAATATATATATATATATATATCTATTTTTTGGTAAAGGTTAATACCATTTTTATCTGTGATATTTAATATTATTTTAAAACATATAAAAAAACTAAATTAGAAAAAAATCGTTCTTAATAAAATTAACATTAAATTATTATTTTAGCTGATTATCTATCATCCCATTTAAATTTCTTTTATATGTTTACTATCGGCCAGCTGTGTTTTATTTTAGAATCAATGGCCCCTCCATGTTTGCTTAAATGTTTGTGCATTTATTTTAAGAACACCTTCTCCATCATGCGCCCTAAAATTGGATAATTTTTCGACAGTCCTAACGTATATTAAGATTCAAAATATTACAAACCTTTATTTTCGTACCTTGAGTACCTATTAAATTGGCAACATTTATTAATAGAGTCCTTGTAACGAGTTAAGTATTTAAATATAATTTCAGGTGAATAAAAAAAGCGTTAGAATTAATTACGTCAAAGATTGCAAGGCTGTTGCTTAATAAAGACACTACTTTACTAAAAAAGATACCACAAAAGAAGGCACTGGCCTAGATTTCTAAGACTCGTGGTCTACCGTAAGACATTTGGATCACGAAGAGCTCGTTACATTCAGGTCATTCTTGACATGAGATATTACAACATTAACTAATGTGTGGGTTGTAATAAGCGTAAATTGGTCACGTGAATCGTTGAGTCGAGTGATTTATAAACTCGTAAAGGACCAGGAGGAAAAAAAAAAGTGCAATTAGAAATAAATGGTACTTAGCACCGTACAGACTTTCTAGTTCCTTTATCTAAATTACACTTAAAACTCATAAGATATGTGAAACGAGGTAGTATGTATTATTATAGAAACCTAGAGAGGAAAAAATGCCATTGTATTTTATCAAATAACGTAATCGTACATAAAATAATAAACACTGTTAAAGATACGTATTACTTGTTCTGTGCATTTTAAACTACCCATTTTCCAAAGAGATATTATATATATATATATATCTATATAACTCGAAAAATTTTGGTTTAAAAATATATTATTTTGGATAAAAATTGTTTACTTTCGGACCCGCTTCGGTGGCGTAGTTGGCTAACGCGCTTGTCGTGTTGAGCTCTACTGCTGAGGACGGGGAGATCGAGGTTCAAATCTCGGTCGGGTGAACTGGGGTGGTTTTTCCTAAATGATTTTCCACTCTCCCTCCACGTAAATGCAGGTTCACTTCCTCTGATTAAACCTTCCCAATTCCTAATCCGTTAGTGTAATTAGTACTTAAAGCGTATAACCCGAACGGGTAGTAAGACGCCGTGCTAAATATTATTATTATTTACTTTCGGGAGCTCTACAACATTGCAATGATAAGTTATTTACTAATTGTAAATGCCCGCTTGTGCAAAATACTCTCAAAGTCATTTTAATGAGATGATACATTTTGTTTGTGATGCTAAACATTGCATGTATACGAATTGTTTGTTTTCGTTCTTGAGTAAACTACCCTTAATTTAGGGCTAGAGAAATAATTCCAAAATTACCTACGGGGAACCTTTTAGTAACCCTAGATACTATGTTTTAACCAAATCGTTAAAATTGTTTCGGCTCTATTCCCAAATAGACGACATGTAAAAACCAATTTTTCAGTTTGAGGAGGTCATGAAAGTCAACTTTGATCAAAATATTGCATTCGACATTTATTGCGATCACAATAACTCCTCTTTACGAAAGATCAAGAGATAGTAAATAAAAGTAGGAGTTACTAAAAATAATCACGTATAGGTCTTACCATCTGGGAAAGGCATTTGACAATATGAAGGCTTGCACTAAAACAACTCTTCTTTAAAAGGTAGTTTGAATAGTTAATTTACTAGTCTACCTTCCTATTTATGAAAGCTATAATGCGACGTACTCCAAGTTATAGAAAGCATATACTGTCTTGTGAATACTACCGAAATACACAAAATATTGTTAATCGATGCCAACACAATTTTCCCATCTAAAATTGAATACAATATTTTTTAAAATAGAAGCTAATCTAACAAAAAATAACGGTAAAACTTTTTATATTATCGTAAAACTTTTTATATTATCGTCAAACTTTTCAATATAATTAAAAAATACCAAGCACATAAAAATCAAAAAAGACAAATATGAAAACGTATGTATTAATACTGCAATCAAATTCCATAAACTGCATTTAAAACTTGATCTGGAAAAATAATATAGTATTAAAAATATCGGTTATATGCATACATTCCAATAATCTCTTCATTTATTAATTTGATTACAAACAAATTAATATTATGACTAATAAATTTATTATAAATTATGTCTTAGCACAAAATTGAGTTGGAAAAAAATACAACAATATAGATATAAGTATTCAGCACACTTACTCATAGTAGATACACATTTACACAAGGTCTAAAATCTAACTTAAACTAATAATAGAGTAATTTCAACAATTCTAGGTGGGTTCTGCTAGAGCTGAGAGTATACTGTAATGTGCATATGTTGTCCTAGGTCAGCTTTAGCAGAACCCATTTAGAAATGTCTGTACATTCAACAATCAGATCTTCTAAAATCATAATTTCACAATAATATTAACATTTTAGCTAGTCAGTTTACTTCCTAGTCCTAATCCGTCTACTTCTACAATGGAGGAATAACTTATAACAGTGAGGGTGGGAAAATGGTTTAAATGTAGTTTCAAAACTTTACACTTAACTTTATTTAAAAGTGCTATAAAATATTCATTACCAATATATTACTTTTCCGAGTAGGCCCTATAATAATAATAATAATAATAATAATAATAATAATAATAATATGATAATAAATAATAAGGTAGTTTTAATTTTTTTTAATACGCAGATAATATAGATGATTTATTTCAAATTTAAGGTATTTTAATTGAAAATGGAGAATTTTTGCATAGCATTTGGAGACTTTTAGCAGGACTGAGTTGAAAACATTGAACAGGTTATGCAACTTAAAAAAAATCCTTTTGAACAAATTTAAAGTATTTATTTAGTATGAATACAATTTTCTTAGGGATATTTAGACACCTCCTTCCCCAAACCATGCCATTCGTTAAATTAGAGTGAACCTTAGAATGATCAGTCGCCAATAAAAGAGTTTTATTCTGTGAAAACACTTACGTCGTGCTTCATGACTGAAGAGTAACGAGATGCCACTTACCTGAAACAAGAATAGAAACCAATCTATTAAAATCGTGATGAAAATACTACAACAGTTACTTAGAAAGTCTCCCACAAATTATGGCGAGAACAATTATAAGTTAAATAGCATGCATTTAACGTAGGGTTTTAAACGTTAATTAGTAGACCAAACTTTATCGAAGGAAACTCTTTAAGTAATAATTGCAAAATTGCTCCAAGCAACCGTTGCTTTTTTTTGTCTTCGGAAATGTAGTAGTATATTTACAATCAAACATGTACTTGGGAGTCATTTTCTGAAGGTCATGGGGGTGTTCCAAAGAACATAATTTTATCTTTAGAAATGTAGGCATATATAAATGGATTTAGATATAAATAAAACACTTTTGATAGTTTTAAAAGTAACTTTGGAAATGATTATATATTTATGCATATGATGGATATTATCAATAATTATGAAATAGCAGTTGACCTCGTTGGTCTTGGGGTAAAGTGCTGGCCTCAAAACCCAATGGTAGTGGGTTCTAGCTTAGCCTGGGTCGACCAATTTTTTTTTAGCAATAAAAATTCGTGGAGTAGTTTCCTTCGTGGGGAAGTGAAACCACTGGGCCTATGTCGATTGTGGCATGTAAAATAATCCTGGAAAGTATGCGAAAATACCTTTCCCGGCAAAATTGGTAGATTCTTTCGCTCTCGCTCATTAAGATTCCTGTGTGCTGATATAATCAGTCGGTTCAGAAAGGGAAAGTTAAACACTTTAAATAAAAAAAAAATATATATATATATATATACATATATTAAATGCAACCCATTTTTGTCTTCTTAACAAAATGCTTTAAAATTGAGGTAGCAAACTTAAACTAGATACAGAGGGGACCGGGAATCAAATTACAATTGTGTGCAATGTAGGTTTTTTTCCATCATGGTTTCTTAATATTTCTCTAGGTTAATACTTTAAAAAAATTATTAACACTGCGTTTTATTACCCATTTGGGTTACATGCATATATAATAATTACTCTAGTGTGCTGGAGATGAGGAAGGTTGAATTTAGGGAAAGTGTGCCCACATTTTCATGGAAGGAGAGCGTGAAACCATTTTAAGAAAGCCACCCCCAGAAAACCCTATCAATATTCGAACCCCTATCTCCACGTCATTGATAGACTAGTCTATTGCGAGAGTAATTCTTTAGACTATGTGGCCACTGAAGCAGGTAATCATAATATTTCTGAAGTAAAATAGATTAAAAACAGTAAAGGAAGTATTATGGAAAAACATATAAACGAAAATAATCGCATCTTGCGGGCTATACACACTACGCTAATGTGATAAGGATGAGAAAGGCAAGGTTTAAGTAATATTTGCGTAAAGGGAGAGTGGGGAACTATTCAGTAAGAACCACTTTCAGGACACCCAGCTGTGATTCTAACCCTAATCTACCTATCATTGGTATTCCAAACTAGCACTAGAGTGAACATAGGCAGCAATTGTTGTGGGTTGAATAGAAATAGACTAGACATTTGAACTTTAATTAAACTAACGTTTAGTCTTAAAAAGTATAAATAACATAAATTTATTGACTGTTA
Source organism: Timema californicum (assembly GCA_902141385.1). NCBI lineage: Eukaryota > Metazoa > Arthropoda > Insecta > Phasmatodea > Timematidae > Timema > Timema californicum. Next base: position 205,360 of record CABFOW010000028.1, read on the forward strand.
AGACAATTTAACTAATTAACGGTACAGTTCGGTCTACGGTAACATACAGGGGGTAGTTTTGTCAAAAATAATATTATTTTTATACTCTCTTGAAATAAAGAATTTACTCAAATAGATCTCCTTTAAATTAACCCTCATGGCCAATTTATCTTAAGATAGTATAGTTTAATTTCAATTAAAGATAGTAAATAAACATAAAAAAAGGAACAAATTTAAATACATCAATGACAGATAATACTAATGTGTCTTTTAATATATATATTTTTTTGTAAATAGTCCTATTTATAAAACACCTTTCCAAAAGGGCAATTGCCCGATTATTTTCACAGAAATAAAGTGACCCCCTCTTTTTTTTTTCTTTCCTAGAACGACATTTCACTCAATCCCCCTTTAAAAAAAATTCGTTCTCTTTCTTTTAAATCTCTCCCTCGGGACTTTACTCCCACCCTCTTCTCCCTATCTCTCCTTCATTATACATCTGTGTTCCTTCTCCCTCTTTCATTTTTTATGTCCTAGGCCAGGTTTTTTTTGTCAAACTCCTTTCCCCCTCTCCCTTCCATCCTAAAACCCGGCACTGTTTATAAGAGGGTGACATTTCCCCTTACCCAACCCCCTTAAACACTTGTTGAATGTCATCGTGCGCCACAGCTCCGTCGTTTATGTTGCAGACCTTCAAGGGGACGACACAATTCCTTCCCCCTCTTCCCTTCCTCTCAAGCAAGCCACTCCAGTCTTACGCATAAAGGAAGTCAAATGGGGATGTGGAAGGAATTTACGAAACATTTGGATCAAGTGCTAGAACGTATCGCCTTTTTTCTATCATCCAAGTCCACTAGGGGATGTTTGTTATTCTTTGTAATTTTGTGCACATGACTTGGTAAACGCTATAATAAAAGAGGGCTGGCAAAGTGAAAAACAAACAAGACAAATAATTGTGCTTGGTGACAGAAATAAACGGAATTGAGACCCATTGGCAATCAATATTTTATTTACCTCATTTAAATCAACCATATTTTAAAAGTTATTTACAGTACTTTTTTGTTTACAATAACTTATATTATTATATAGAGCCCACTTCAATGGTCGGATGGTCCTATGAATCACTCTCACGTCAGACTGGCCTGCTGGGACAAGGAGATCAAGGCTCGAGTCCCGGTCGGATCTATTGAGGATGGTTTTTTATAAATTGTTTCTTCTTCTCATTATCACATGTTTGTATGGCCCGAACAGTTAGTAAGACGCGGTGGATAAAAAACACACATATAGGTGTGTATATATATATATATAGGCCTAGTCATATTTTTCTAGAGTTAATTTATTTTTGATAGCAATATTGAAGAAGAAATAGTAGTTTTGTAATACCAGAATAATATCTCTAATGTCTTTATTTTTTGAAGAGAAACCAATTTAAGTATTAAAATTTAAAAAGTTAAAAAAATACCTTTACAAATTCTTGGTTTAAAACCTAGAATTTTAGAAAAACAGTTCACCTAAAAAAAGGTATTTGTTGAATAGCTATTGACAGGCTTTTATATAATTCCTCTACCAAAAACATTTATGAGTTTTTTTTACCATGTCAGTTAATAGTTACCCACTCACGTCTTTTCAAATATTATTATTATTATTAGCACAGCGTCTTACTACCCGTTCGGGTTATACGCACTTACGCTAATGTGTAATAGTAGGGTGATTGTGAGATGAAATGAAGGACCTACAGTTTAACGTGGAATCCGAACCACGGTGGAGACCTGGCATTCTTTTTAAATAAAGACAATAATATATCATTTAAATTTAGTGACATTATTATGATGGACCCCTAATTTTAAAAGTAGTTTAAAAAGTAAATCATATTCTACAAGCAAACAGTCTTGTTCTTGACAGTATGTTTTAAAATGTGTATCTTTACATTGTATTACTACCCACCCGGACTACTTAGCATTCATCATAGCAATTGGTTATCGGCAATAAAAGTTGAAAGTAGATGAAATGTACCTGAAACCCGGCCTTCCGTCAACAGGAAATCAAGATGAACCTTACATTTAGTCCACGTTCCCACCAATGAGGGTCCAACCTTTAGCTGCATTTTAATAGGCTACTAATAAATGACAGTCGTTAAATCGAGCGTGTGGGGTCCCTTGAAAGACTATCCAAGAAGTCTACCCGTAGTAGAGGATGTCAGTTAGTTGTCCATGTCACCTTGTCTGTCTTCCTGTGCTCTGTCAATGTCACTCTTGTCATTCTTACACCCTTCCTTCTCCAAGCGGAGCAATTCGTCTCCCAACTGTCACACAACAGCTGCTACCCTTGCTTCCACCCTTCAACACACACACCCTTTTTTTCTCAGTAAAATGGAAAATAAGGGTTTGAATCTCGTACGTCATTTGTCACCAAAAACAGCTTTGCTTCCTGCTTATCAATCAAACAATAGTTCACGATCCCTCTCTTCTCCCTCAACATAATACAAATGATTGTAATGAGATAAGGTTTAGAACACCTTACTAAAATTTGGACAGCCGGGATTCGATCCACGATGGGTGGTTTCTATCCTATTTCCAACACTTCCTTAAAATCATTGATGGTCATATGTTCTGAGACGTTAATCTAGCAATAGACTGATGGCTGATGATAGGGAGATCCTGGTGTAAATTCCGGTCAAATGTACTGAGAGTGTTTTTTTTCTCAAATGTGTGTTAATACTTGGTACTAATATTAAAGAAAAACAATCCAATGGCGGTAGTTTATAGGAAATCCCATGTGTAAAAACAACCTTGGTATTCCCAGCCAGGATTCGAGCCTCAGCCTCTTGGTGATGACATTGGACCATTCCGCCACCATTGCCGTTTAAAACGTGAGCTATGACTAAACACAATTTAACTTTGGTGTAGTAAAGTGTTATATTGTCTGATATATCCTGTAGGGCTCTTTAAATCTGATTTTGTGTACGATTAATTCTCCTTCTACTTAACCCACTTGATAACCGCTTCAGTGGTCACAAGGGCTAAGGTGTTATTCTTGCAATATACTAAATTGCTGAAGATGGGGTGAACGAGGTTAAAATTTCAGTCGGGTGTACTGAGGGTGGTTTTTCCATAATGATTTTTCACTTTACGTGCACATTTATGTGGGTACATTTTCTCTAAATATTACCTTCCTTATCCTTAAAACAACTAGCGTAACTAGTAATAACCCGAACAGGTAGTAAAACGTCGTGTTAAAAAAGACATTCTTCCTATATTAACGCTTTGAGTCTTCCATTATTTTCAGACAAAAAACAAATATTAAGAACTGAAATATCCCTCCCAACTTTGGTATCAAGCAGAATATTTGTTCGCGATGCTTTATAAAAGGTGGTTTGGTTGGGCTTATTTTGTATTTGAAACTTAAAGATACCTTTGATTATTTACTTTCTCGTGACCCCTTCAAAAGAGTAAATATAGCGAGTTCAAGATTTTGATAAATGTTGACGTTACATGACCTCATGAATAAAAAAAAAGTTGTTATCATGATGTCTCTGCATCTCTGCCTAAAGCCGAAACCATTTTACTTATCGGGATAGAATCTAGAAACTAAGGTTTTCAAAAGGCTCATCAATGGAGTTTTGGAAATTAGCTATCTAACCCTAAAACTAAGGGAAGTTTATTTCATGGAAAAAGAGAAAAATTAAATTTTCTCAAAATTGGCTCTAACTATTTGGATTCAAGTTAATATCCATGCATTGTTTAACGTTACAAACAAAATGGCTAATCTCATTTCTCATAGAAGTGACTTTGAAGTTACTTAACATGAACGGAAATTTACAATTTGTATCATTTCTACGCCACTCTTTGGGATAGAAAATAACTTACTATTGCAAAATTTTAGCATTCTTAAAGATAAACTATTTTAATTGAAATTATATTTTATAAAATCAATATTTTCCGTACTATAGGCAATTATATTTTTAAATTGAGTTTTTGGAAAATGGGATGTTGAAATTGAACAACACAAATAATTTGTTTATATAACAGGGTATATTATTTAATGTATGCTCTTTGGATCTTTTGACCAGTATGTTTTTATAATAAATATATTATTTAGTTTAACTTATGCTACGAGCTATAAGTTCAATCGAAAAGCTTTATAGCCCACCTCCCCCATTTCTCCTTAGAACCCGAAAATTAGAGTAACTCCAAAATATTCCTCGCTCCTCTCCTTACCCCCCCCCCCCCTCTGGGTCCCAGAAATAAAAGTTATTCCAAAATGTTCCACCCCACCCCTCCCCCCACAATTTTATCTTTATGCTACTCCAAAATATTCCAGGCCCACATCCACAAACCTCTTTTTAGACCCCGAAAATCATAGTCACTCCTAATATTCCAGGCCTACATCCACAAACCTCCTTTTAGACCCCGAAAATCAAAGTCACTCCAAAATATTCCAGGCCCACCTCCGCAGTGCTCCCAAACCAGTCTCCCCCCTCTTACAACACCATTTAGTAGCCTGGTCGCGGTAAGCACACCCCTTCCCTAATCTTTCCGCGAGACGACTTGGGTGTGAACGACATCGGGTAATCTAACCAAAGCATTTTCTCTCAGAACCAAGTATTTATAAACGACACGTCGAGACGGAGATGTTTAGAGATGAGACTCTCTAGCTCGTGTTGAAAGAGTAAACAAATCTACTTCGCGGGGGAGTTATTTGGAGAAAGAAAGTCATGACCTTACGATATAGGTTGGGGGTTGGGGGTTGGGGCACTGTGGGGGTCCCGTCTATTTAGTTAGAATTCCTGGGGAGATGATGGGTGTTTGAGAGGGGGATCATACTCTCGGAATACCCTTGGTTCTTCCACCGATGGTGTGACTGGATAAAGTAATTAACTCTTCATGTTTGTTTGTGTCATTTTATCAAATTACTGACCTCGGTGGTCTTCGGATAAAGTGCTCACCTTGGACCCAATTTTTGTGGGTTCAAACTCAGCTGGGATCGACGGATTTTTCTTGAACGATAAAAATCCATAGCAAAACTTCCTTTGGCGGGGAAGTAAAGCCGTTGGTGTCGATCGTGACATGTAAAAGAACCCTGGAATGTATGTGAAAATACCTTTTCTTGCAAAATTGGTAGGCCCTTTAGATCTCGCTCATAGAAATTCTCGCGTGCTGATATAATCATTCAGTTCAGAAAGTGCATGATAAATACCTCAAATAAATAATTTTCTTATCCAATTATCAAGGGAATGAACTTATAAAAAATAAACTTTATTTGACCAAAATTGATACAATTTTTATTCTTTTATTGGTGCAATTTTATAGGTAATGATAATATCTATCAAAAATTACAGTCGTAGATAACATGACCTGACGTATTGGTGTGGGAAAGTAGAGATATATAGTAACTTTTCTGGCTGTCTGCAACGAAAATAAAAATTGTAGTATAAACCCTCTTACTTGAAATAGGGCTATACCCCAACTTTCTTAGGAATATTATCGGACAGTTAGAACATGACACTAGATATTCTTTCATGTATTCATTCTTCAATTCATCTGATCCGCATCTGTCACTTTTGATAGATACTAACAATATCACTGAAGTATCGGTCACTCATCCTCTCTCCAGGCAAATTATAATGTAGGCCTATTTAGGAACTGTTTACAAGATTAATTGGAATTAGTTAAATTATTATACTTTGTAGTATAACAGCCCTGCAGAGTCGCAGATGGCTGTGGAATTCGATAGCTAACGATACATTAAGGACGTTCATATTATGTAGCCGATTATTACCACAAGTCCATGACATACTCAGCCTTAGCTCTATAGATAACTCATTAATATGCCAAACCCCGGGTTCGATTCCCGTTTCTAGGTGTCATTTTTCAACTAATATAAATTAATTGAATTGTGGTTTCCCCCACATGGACAATGCCAAGTAATTATAATAACTTGAAACCTGTCTGTTGATATTAATTTCTTATAAAGTTTTAAAATTCTAATAATTAATATATTCACAAGATTTTAAAATCTAAATTTATAATATTACGAATGCAGCCATTAATAATAATTATTAATGATTGCATTAGTAGTAATAGTAATTTCAATAATTACTACTAAGGCGGTGTGGTGTGCTGGTCAGATAATTTCAAGTATGCTCAAACAAGTTTTGGATGTTGGTTAACATTCTACTTTTTTTTTCTCTTATTTTTCTCTTCTTGACTCAAACACTTTTCTTCGGGAATTACCATTGTTGGATAAATTTTCAAACATTTTCGTTGTAATGAAAATAACTTAGACAGTTTTCCACGAGTAAGGTGCCTACTGAGCTAAGCGTCCTGAGCTTTCATTCCCGGCATGGCCGAATAAGCAATCATTGGTGAATTTGGAGGTCACCCCTCCAGATTGGGGGACTAACTGCCTGGGAATTGGGTGTGGTGTCCTGTTAGACCGAAGTATCTTGTACAAGTCATGTCACTGCCAATCGATGTAGGTGTTCCCTAAATATCCCCAGTCTAAAATTAACTCTACGTGTAATCTTTAATGGCAATGTGTTGATTGATATAAACTTGACCTAGCTCAGTTTTAGAACAAACACAGCAACCAGACCATTGATCATTAAGTTATCTATCACTCTATTAAACATTATCAAACCCGTGAGCTTAGTGGTTTAGTAAGTAAAATAAGATTCCTGTGTATAGGAACTTTTAGAAAACACAACACTATTGATGAAAAGTTACAGCTTAATATAACATAACCTTACACTCACTTCAGTGCCCACATGGGCTTAGGCACTACTCTCACAATAAAGTAGACCACTGATGACGAATATCTAGGTTATTATCCTGGTCAGGTGTACTAAAGGTAGTTTTTTCCAAAATTGTTTTCCACTCTGCCTCCACGCAAATGTGGGTACACTTCCTATAGCATTATTCATCCCTAAAACCATTAACCTAATCAGTACATAAGCATATAACCTGAGTAGGTAGTAAGATGTGGTGTAAAAAAACCCATGACCTTACGTGTAAATGTATAAAAATTGTTTTACTAACTTTTATAATTTTCAATAAGGTTTCTTCCAACATAAATCAGACTGTAGAATAAACTAAGATGCTAGGTAAAGTGTAGCTAGATATCTCCATTTCATTCAATACCGTTTAATTAAGTAGCCTAAAATCATTTACTTGGAGATCTTTGAAATGTGATACTGGAGAAGACCTGAGAATATAAGATGGACTAATGAAAACGTCCTAAGAAGAGTGGCCGAGAAGAGGACCATTTTGAATGCGATTCTTCAGTTCAAAGCAAACTGGATAAGACACATCATTAGGAGGAACTGTCTTTTGCACGATGTCTAAGAAGGAAAGGTTGAAGGAAAGAGGATCTTAGGAAGGTGGATTCAAATGTTGGATGACTTGAAGGAAAGAAGAAAATTCTGGGAGCTGAAGGAGGAGGCAGAGGACAGGGCGCTTTGGTGGTCTAAGTTCATTGAAATAAGAAATAGACCTGTCGTGAGACAGAACACATAGTAATAATTCATTTAAAACTGATGACTAAGAGAGAACAAATAAATAATAAAAAGCACGTCCAAGCTACCAGAACGTAAAATGCCTTATTTATGGTTGACCTCAATCCATTCCTAGCCATTATAGTTTTCTCCAAATGGGATTTGAACTGAAGACAGTCGAGTCTCTGTTGACTTTTTTCCTTAGAAAATGTATCCTTGTTACAATGACGAAGTGAGAAATAGTTCTCAGCCTACTGATTGGACATCACGCACACGCACGTACACATACGTGCAAACACACACACATTTCTACGGTGAAGTCTAATTAGCTAACACATGGTTTGATAAGGTCTATGGTTTCTCTTACACTATCAGTAGAGGAGGCTGCTCGTCCAGATAAGTCACGGTGCTCCATTCTGGCGGGAGAAAGATTGCGTGACTTGTCTTACAAAGGGGCTCAACGATGCATACAATTAAAATAACAATTAACAGGATCTCAACATGGGTAAGGCTATTAGAAGTCCATCTCACACCCCCAGTTAACACCTAGCTTAGGTCAGTTATAAACTACAGCTCAAACAAAACGTTACATCACTGTAAAGTTTTCTGTATTCTAATTCAGAAATACAGTTGAATTGAGACTCGTGAAACCGTTTTACCATATTAAAAAAATAAATCAACACAATTTACAAATAATTATTTCCAAATTAAAAAATTACTAATCTGGTACCAATCTCGCTTATATCAGTTGAAGAAGACAGAAAAACGCAATTCGAAGCGTATTATGGTTTGAGCGTAATCTCGTATCTAGTTTACCAGTTAATCGGACATGAGGTGGGCTCTTAAGGGCACCGACTACTTGAAAGGACGTGACCTCATACTGAGGTATTTCTTATGTGAAAGGAACTTAAGAATATTTAAAACCATTAAAATAATCCTAAATTTTGTATGAATGTTCTACATTCTAGAAAACATTCTAAAATAAAACACTTTGCCACGCCCTTTCTGTCATTATCTAATTCATACAGCATTATTTAAAGGGGCTAATCTTTTAATTTTACTAGGCCTATCCCCCTAGGGCCTGAGTTGGCACTTAATAGTGAGTTTATTTACATAAGTGGACAGGTGGGCTAAAATTATAAACCTATTGGTGACGAAAAGGTCAAGCTTAGAATTCTTTCTACAACACTGGGATTCAAACTATATATTCATAGGATCCACTCTCTGGAGATATACACCTCTATTAATTAAAACATTCTACAACACACGAGCTATTAATTTTTTCAAGGGGAAGAGAAGAGTCGTTTTCGAGGAAGAACATCTGGTTTAACATGGTGAGAAGAGTAACAAATAACAATGATTAATAGCAGTTGAAAACCCCTTGCTTAAATTACCCAGCCAGGATTCAAATCCCGATCTCCCTGTCAACAGTGATCAAGGGAAATGGGAGTCAAAATCCCTGAGACCGCGTGACCACATATGAGGAGACTTTTTGCTCTCAATATACTGCCTTTTGTTGCGGCCTTTATATGCTAAGCTATTAAACTAATTTTGCTTTCGAACTTTAAAATACAAATAAAGACATCTCTGACATTTCGCACAGCAAATAAAAATAAACCAAAAACCAATTCGATCTGTTTCTAAAAACATACGCGTGAACATGAAGAGTTAAATCTCCAGAGGCTCGCTAAGTCATCTCTATAAGAGAGCGCAACGATTCTAGACCATGAAAAATGAAAGGAAATCCCCGCCATAAGAAGGTCAGTGACCCACGGAGAAGAGAGAACCGCTCCACAAACGAACCAATCACATCACACTTGTACAACTGGATGTGGCCATGCGAAGATGCTGAACGTTACACATGGTAAATTATGGTGCCGCGGTGTGAAATACAGACGGATTCTTTGCTCCCTCCTTCCCTCCTACCCATTCCTCATCACTCTCATCAACCCTTTAACCATAAATAGGCACTGGAATAAAATAAAGGTAGCGGCAACAGCCCCCAAAAAAACAAAAGATAATGAAACAGTAGACTGTAGAGAATAGCGAACAGACATCTTATGACGTAACAATCCATTAGTGGTCTTCCTTCCCCTTTTAGATCCCCCTCCACTCTTGGTTCATTGTTGTCTTCCCCCCTATTGTTGTGATTACATTGTTTAATTGAAATCCCTCTGAGGCATGATTTTTTTATAAGAGTTAAGTATGCTGAGGATGATGGGGTAGAAACATTTGAGATAAAAGAGACACACACTAAAAAGAGAGAGAGAGAGAGAAAAATGTTTGAATGGGTAAAATATAGACACTTTCTCACCCTCCGCTGAAGATGAATAATTAAGAGTAGAGATGCGATTCATGATACTGAGACGGAGCGGAAGTTTGCAATGAGGAGAAGAGATAGCGTCGAATACGATCTTATTTTCTAAAGAAGTTTCATTTGTTTAGTTTTAGAAGATTGGCCAAACACAATATACGGAAACAAATCGATGTGTTTTCCTTGACTTTCTTTAACTGTGGAAACCTTTTGATAGAAATAAGATGCTTGTACGTATATACACTCAAACTAACGAACCGAAAAATTGGTCAACGTTCCGTAAGAACATGCATGGTTCTCCCTTCCTCCCCCAACTGCCACCAGGTTGCCATGGTGATTGATGTTTATTCATGTACATATAAGAACAGTTTAGCTGCGAATAGTTAAAGAAATTATATTTAAATAAATGGTATGGTGCACCACACAGACTCTTTCTTTCTATCTTTTATCTTAAAATAAATACATTTATTAAAAACGAGTAAGATATGCGAAACAAAATAATAAACATTATTGGACAAACACTCCACCAAATAGCCTAAATGAAATAATATACACTGATACAAAAACAATGGGAAAAGTGGAACATCTCTATCCTCCAAAGAGCATAGAAAGTCAAAGACCATAACATTTAATTTTAAATTTCAAAGATAAAATATATATTTTCTTATAATTAAGAAATCATTGATTTATAAAAATATGTTTCATCTAAAATAGTTTTATTTTTAATAGTTTAATAGTACTACAACTTTACAACAAGAAGATATTCTGTATCTCCAATATTCGTAGATATACAATCAAAACTGGAAATTTGCGCTAGTGTAAAATACCCTAAAGTCACTTTCATGGTAAAATTATTATCCCCATTTGGTTTCTAACAGTAAACAGTACCTGGATATCAAATTTTATCAAAATCATTGAAGTGGATCTTGAGATTAAAAAAAAAAAATTGTTTATCCTTCACTAACCCTTAACTCAAGGGTTTGATATCATATTACAAAAATTCCTCGGGGGAAGTTTATAAAATTTCTAGATACCAAGTTTTAGCCCGATCAATAAAATGAGATACAGATCGACAGAGAGAGCTAGCGAAAACCACTCTTTCTCTTTCAGGGGGTCATGCAACATCGACATTAAATTTTCTTTTATGAAACTCCATGTGTGTAGAAGTTTGTGTGAAGAAATTATATAACGAACGGCTCCGTTTTTTGTTCTCATTCTTAAAAATCTGAAGTTCTTCAGATATTTTCTAAAGTTGTAATTGATCTTACATTCAACTATATTTTCTAAACCAATAAAATGCTTTATCAACTTTTACCGATATTTTAAACTAATTGACGTTATCATGTATTATTAAAATTAATTTAAAGTGTTAGGCTATCCAGCTGATTAAAAAATGTATTCATTTTATTTTATGTACAGTCGGTAACGTTTGATTCTTTATGTTAATGCTTAATCTATTTTCTATGTTCTTTATTCAAAATTAGTCTACTAGTCGACCTACAGCTGTATCGATTAACTACTAAGGTAATTTCTTCAGTACGCGTGTATGTGTGTATTATTCTGGCAATCTATATTTACCAAGCTTAATTTGTTTGGCAACAATGGACCTAGTTTTTTGGTTCAGTGATGCGATGAACCAAGTTTTAGAGGTTAGTTTTTAATAAATGAAATGAAAACAATAAAATAAATAACTTGCAGTTTCTAAACAAAAGGATAGAAGGATGGATCGACACATGACTTATCTTTAAGATGATAATCAATTCTTCTGTTCCGTTTAGTTAGTAACCAGCCGAGCGGCACCACAAATAATATGTAAAAGGTAGCCTAAGGTAATTATAAATTAGTTTATAATTGGTACATTTGATTTAAAATGAAATTGGACTGTAGTTATATTGGGTAAGAAAATTCCTGATCAATAGAGATCAGGAATATTTTACCCAATATATCATGCAGGAATATTTAATTCAAACCTCTTGGTTTTGAATCTTCGGAAACACGTGGAATATTCGATTATGTTTGGATTATAGATAACTTATTCTTTTCTTTGGTTTAGGCTTATAGATCAAATCAAATTCAAAATTAGTAGAACTGTGTAGGCCTCTAATGTTATTCAAGTTTTAAGGCTTCAGGAATGCTCAAGATCATACACTTATTAGTGTGAAAACAGTTCTGAGGATATTTGGCTCAAAACCAGGTGAGGTCAAAAATTTAACATTTACAGTGTTACGACTATATGCTGAGGATGCGAATGATTTAGGGCTATTCACATAAACCCCACTCCCACCCCCTACAGTTGCTTTCTTTACAACAAATATTCAGTTGGTTCCTTTAGCACCTTTTCCTTACTACCCATTCGGGCTATTCGGTGATATTAATTAATTGAGATAAAGGTGTATTATTAAAACACTGTTCATCACTCTCCTTAGAACAGTACCATAAGCTATTACGATATACTGCTGTTCAAACTTAATATTCATAGGACAAATATATGTAGAAATTAATAAAGTTTTAAAAAAATACAAAAAACCTTACACGGAAACACTTGAATCAAATCTAAAATTGACCTTCGTGCAACCGACCAATTCCTTCTCAAAGCATGTCATCGTAACTACCATCTATAGGAGGAAGAAACAATAGAACAGGCAGAGATTCGAACTGATACGCGAGAAGGAATGCCTGTTCTTTCTCCCCCCTTCCTAGCCCCCTCCATATCCCTTCTTCCGCATCACCGTACGTCGCCTTAACTACGTGCCGGTACCGAGAACTGGCCGTATGTAAATAATACCTTTACTACCTTTTATCAGATGCATGGATCATAAGTAGTGGAAACCTTCTACAAATGTACCAACGTCCGATTCTCTTATGCAGGGTGTCCGATAAGCTAGGTTATACGGGCTGTGCACCTGACCACTTCAATTTACATTATGAACCGTAGAATTTCAGCTACAGGAATCTAGACTAACTGTTCCATGGTAATTTAAATATAAAATTCCTTATACAACACTTCCTTAAGGAAAACCTTTCAATTTTTAAACGTATAGCACAATATTTTTTTTAATATAATAAAACGAGCCACAGGAAAGAGTTGTAGTAACAAAGAGGACTAACAATATGGCCTGATAAATTAAATTAATTACATCGTTCAGACACATACTTTTTTTGTCATTCTCCACCAGAGTTGGTCGGCTAGATATGCCTGGTCTTCTACTGGCAGTGGCGGATATGTAACCGTCTTCTTAGGTAGGTAAGTTAGTTCATCCCGATGAAATGATGTGATTATGATCTTTATGTTGTGCCAGTATAAGTCTTAAACTTTACTAAACTAAATAACCGAAACATGGCAACCATAGAGACAAAACTCTTTAGGAGAAAATATCTATGTTACCACTGGAAATCGAACCTGGGTATTTTCGGTTAGTAGCTAGGGAGGCTGACCATTAGAGTGAGAGATCGGCGACATTTAAACTGCTATCATTTGACAAAGAAGAGTCAAAATATGGTTTTGGCCCTAAATAAAGGAGCATTGAAACGCGTAAAATTTATTAATATTTATATATTGTAAACATAAGGGCCGATTTACGTTTATCTATTTTCGCGCAACAAGATTTTTAAAATACTTCTATACCTACCAATATTTCACTAAGTTTGCGTTTAAGTGTCAACCACCATCTGAAAAAAACCCTGCTATTTCCATTAATATTAGTTTCCACGATGCGATAAGATACTACAAACTTGAGCAGTTGCCGAGTTTAATAGATCAGGATTCTTTTTATAATAAAATGTAATAAAAAAGTATTTGTATGATATATCTCTTTACATCTTTTTCTTCGTGCAAAAACTAATTTACTTTTCTTTTTAGTAAAAAACCGACGAACACTTTTAATTTGTATCCTAATTATATTTAAAAGAAAATTCTTTGTTTTTGAATTACACAAATGGTTAATTTATAAAAGAACAACAGGATGGATTATTAGAAAGAAAATACATAGCAATTTAATGCTAAGAAAAGTTCTTACCCTATTTTGTCCGTCACTTTCTCCCAGTCAGTAGCATGTATGTCTACTGAGCTAAGGATCTTGGGTTCGATTCCAGGCATAGCCGAAAAATGATTCACCGGTTAAATGTGCATTTTCCCTTTCTCAGTGATGAATTAACGGCCGGGGACTGGATGTTGTGTCTGTTTTAGATTTAAGTTAGTTTATAAGTAGTGTAATGATATAATTAGTTGGTTCAGAAGAGCACATTAAATACCTTAAATAATTTAAAATACGAAAATTAAATAACAAAATTTTTCTGACAACTGTGGCCACATCACAAACCTACGGAAAAATGTACTAAGTTCATTTTATCACTACAGTAGGTTCTTAGCGTTCAGTAGCGTATCTTGCATTTTAATACAATTTCTTTTTTGCGCTTTTAGACTAAATAAGCATCAAGTTTGCACTCATATTATCTAGTCATGAGAACACGGTTCGAGATAATACTCTACTTGGGTTTCCTGAACATAGCAAGGGTATGTATAAGCCCGTAAAGCATTGAGTTTTACTACCAATTCGGGTTATAAGCTGATAACCATCTTGATATATGGCTACGTAATTCTGGAAGATTTGAAATAATTCTCAGACTGATCTTTCCCAAAGTGATAGATAGAGAGTCACTAAGTGAGTATGCCACACCGTTGGTCCTATGATCCTATGCGTCAATCTCTCGTGTAAGACTGGATTGCCAGTGACGGGCAGATAGGGGTTCAAATCCCGGTTGGGTGTAAATCCTTATTACTGTTTCCGTCGTGTAATTGTACCCGTTCGGACTATACGTCCATATTAATTACGCACATTAAATGAGAAGGATGGAGATAGAATTGTATATGAATTGTACCAGCATTGGTGTGAAAGATATTATAAAATTATTTTTGAACAAATCCTCACAGTACACTCAACCAGGATCCTAACCCCGATATCTTCATCAATATTAATCCTGACTTACACGATAGTGACTCAATAAAACATGCGAAAACAATCAGTGCAGGTGAATTGTGTGTACTAAGAATGTTCTTTCTTAAATGGTTTTCCAATCTCCTTCCATACAAATTCTGGTACATTTCTTCGAAAATGTAACTTTCTAATATTTATTCCCCTAACACAATTAATGTATTTGTATAACCCATATGGGCCACCTATGTAGCTTAGTGGTCAGAGTTCCTGGCTATGGATCCTAGGGTCCCGGGTTCATTTACAAGTGATTCCCATTTTTTGGTGAACGAGGTCAACTCAGCTTCATGATGACAAATTAGGAACTACTAGAATGAATTAATAAGTAGCGGCTCTAGTCAGGAAAACTGAGATTAACGGCCTCGTTGTTCACTGTGCTTACCGTATGACACCCTCTAACCAAAAAAAGTTGACACTATCTTCCCAAACATACGGTGTCCGCTTGGTTGGTATGGTTTGATCGCGGGCTGATGCCCTGTAACATAGACCATATGGGTACTAAAATGTGGAGGGGAAAAAAATTTACCCCATCGTAGAGCATTTCAAAAAGTAGAACATAGCGTCGATCGAATGAGGTCCACTACAAACAGTAGGTTTCATGTACAAATGACACCATGACCGCTCTTAAAAAAAAACACTCCAAAAATAAAACCACACCTACGTCATTACTAGTAGGTTGGGAAACTTCCTAACAAGGCATGAGACAGTTGTGGTCAGGTGGGATTGGAAGTCGTGTCAAAAGGTAGTGATTACAGGTGGAAGGAAAGGGGGAGGGAGGGAAGGGGAGAGGAATGTATTAGCGAGGTTATAGACAGAGGGGGAGACATGTAGAAGAGAGGATCGTGATGGGAAAATAAAATAATAAAAATATCTTCACAGAGACAAACGTTGCGCGCTGAAACACAAGACCAACATTACTATGAGATAGACTCTGCTCGACCAATACTCTTTGGTGTTAGAGCAGTTCAAACGACACCACCTTCCATTCACCTTTTTATATTATTATTATTATTATTATTATTATTCCAATCTGCCTAGGTAGCTAAGATATTGCCATTCAGGTGTTGCGCTTAGGTTAAATATTTACAATACTTTTAGCGATATACTCATTTGGTGTTTACTGTAATGTAAAAAAACTATTTTCTATAACCCTATTGATATATTATTATTATTATTATTATTATTATTATTATTATTATTATTATTAGCACCGCGTCTTACTACCAGTTCGGATTATACGCACTTACGCTAATGTGTAATGGTAGGATGATTGTGAGATGAAATGGAGGACCTACAGTTTAACGTGGANACGGTGAAGGCCTGGCACTCCCCACATTCACAAGATGTCTTGTCAGAGGTGAAGGAAGGGTTTGGTAATCAGATAAATCGGTGCCGGGACCAAAGATTGAACCCCGGCCGCCAGCATAGAAGTCTGACACCTTACCCCTAGACCGCCAGGTCACCCTTGGTATAATAAATATACAAAGAATAGCAAGAATAAATACAATCATTCACATATTCAAATTTATTTCAATAGTATTTTCGTTAACTATATATACAATATAAATAGTCCAATCATAATTTTTTTTTGTCACCACTCTTGATACTCGTTGGACTATAAGTATATTTAGACTATTATGATCCTTTACAAAACCAAAATCTGTACACCCTCTTAGGTGGCCGCGTGATCTAACGCACTATTCTTATAGTGGGCTGGACTGCTGATGACGTAGAGACTGAGGTTCGAATCTCGGTTGGGTATACTGAGGTGTTTCACCCAAATGGTTTTCTACTTTCCCTCCACGCAAATGCGGGTACACTTTCTGTAAATATAGCCTCATTAATCCTTTAAATCATTAGAGTAATTGGTACATGAGCATATAACTCAAACGGGTAGTAAGACATGTTGGTGCAAAAAAAATATTCAGCAGATTATATTTGAAAGTGGAGCTCATCTAGGAAATCGCACGCAAACTTTAGCAGATTGTAACGGTAGAGTTGATTCGTGGGATAAGCCAGGTTTGGTGTTTTCTTTAAGGTGGAAATATACGGTACTCAAGAAAAGGCTAGCGTTTTTGTAGTTCTTAAAACAAAACTATTTTTGGCCAAAATATATTGATAAATTAGATACATAGAGTTTAATTTTATTTACATAGTGATATCAATATTTATTGAATAGATTAGTCTATCTCTCAAGGGTGTCTTGTAATTTAATGACAACTTTTTCTATCCATTTAAAAGGTTTTTCATCTAATGCCTCTGTGCTCATGACAGATATTTAAGAGATATTGATATCACAATGTGAAGAAATGTACACCATGTTTCTACTAGAGTAATATTTTATTTATTTTAGTCAAAAAAATTTTGCTATAAAATTTTAAAAATAAACACTCACTGTTTCTCATGTCTGCTAGATTCACCTATTAAGTGAACATATCTATATGATTATAACATAAGCACACGCCTCAGTGTTTGTTTGGTCCAAGGTGTCACAACCGCAATACCCTTGTCAGATGTACTAAGGGTGGTTTTATTTAAATGGTTCTACACTCCCCCTTGATAATTTTTTTTAAATCTCTTCTAGATTTTACATTTTTCATCCCTACACTACCAGAGAGAAAATGGTTAGAACAGGTCGTTAGACGCAACGCAAAAAACAAAAGCAAAAAAAACCACAACATAAAAATATCTTGCAAAAAGTTAAATGAAACAAGCCCTTAACACAGGAGGATTATTAATACTCGGTACCAACTAAGAAACCCTCATTCAAAAATTATAGCATCATTTTATTTACTGGGTAAGGTGTGAACCACTATCCAGTTATGCTTTAAATTGGGACTCAGTTGTAGCCTAGTTCTTTGGAACATTGTCCTAATTACTGCCCTTATGATATACGCCAGTTCAAATCTCAGTTACATCGAAATTTATACTTCATAGTGTAAAAGCATATAAAGTCGAGGAGATGAGGGTTGTGGTGGGGGGCGTAATGGAGAGAGGGAGGAAGTATCACGAGCGATTTGCCTCTGGTTAAGGAAAGTGAGAATCTTGTGTTGTTTATTCCCACATTATTTTATTTCTTACTACCCGCCTAGGCTCTCCAAAACATTGGCAGTTACCTCTTAAGTGTATTAAATATGATTTTTCAATATAATCTAAGTCTATGATTTCTAAACAACAGCTCTCGAGTATAAATATAGAGAATTGACAACAGGACAGGGATTTGAACCTTGTTCTTTTGACTTTAGGTGATGACTGGCCTACCAAGTGATTTGTTCGATATCTCTTTCTTGTCAGTGTGTCGTCTAACTAAATGAAACTTCATGGGTATTGATATAGGTAAAGAGTATTATCACCATTGGCTACAAGAGTACTTTACGCCAAGTATCCCACGAGTCCCTTTTTAAGTGGTGAACACAGCTATACTAACCTTTAGTCCCCAAATAAAAACCTCCACGACTTTTATTTTGAGTAGCTTTTGTACTTCAAAAACATTATTATGTATTCTTAAAGAGCCTGCACAGCGATTATCCAGTATATTGCTATTTCTTACTTAGCACAAATCTGTTACCAAATACTAGCGCAAATTAGAAATAAATACAGCTTCAGTCGTTAAACTATTTAGACCTATCCAGGAACGGAGCTAGAAATCCTCCGTTGGGGATAAGGCCTTCCTGACACCACCCCATTGAAGATTATGTATATTTGTTTTTCAAAATGTATCCTTTTACCTCTGTCACACTTAAATTAGGAAAATGGTTAGTACGTCTGACTATCTGGAAGGCTGTACATTGTGTTTTAACGGCTATTCTTGGGTGGTTTATTCCCTTACAATTTTTACCATCTTTCCTGTAAGCTAATGTTGGTGCAGTCATGTAGATTTTTTTCAGGCAATTATTAAGATCTAACTATTACTGGTGCCTGAAATGACATCTACAGTGAGATTTGAAATCCTTAATATAAAATTTACTTTCGTTTGACACGGAGCTTAAGAAAATTTAATCTTAAGGATAACTAGACCAGCCTCTTTTGTAAGTGGTTGGTTGGGTGACGTTTGAAGATATAGCTCTAAAAAGATCTTGTCCACATCCAAGGTCGTCATTTGATATTCATTTAATCCTCATTCCTTTTATTCTGTATCCTTAGCATTAAACGTTTTAAGTCACCAGGAGCCAGAGTCAGAAAAAAATAACCAACACGTGAATAAGTACATTTTGCTTGTAACTTAAACCATTATTACACCAAAATGATCCAGTATGGTTGCCCCATCGAGCACAGGAGTAAAAAAAAAAGTCCAGAGAATGAGATTCCAATTTCTCTGGTCTAGTCAGAATAGACCTGGGGTATATAATGTAATAATATAAGGAACGTGGGTAAGACATGAGACCCATAAGGCAATCACAGCCCGCCATGATTACCGAGGGACCAATTCACCCTTCATCATAGTCGTCATCCCAGACATTGCACCGGTCCAGGCTTGGGACTACACATTGCACTCCTTCCTAACCATCTTTGGTTATGTTTTTTTTTTAATTCTAAAGGTGAGGTGAGAGAGAGTGCTAGTTAATGTTATTTTTTTTCCATGTCTTGTTATAAATAAACGTTTTTGGCAACAACAAAAAAAGATAAAATATGGCTTTAATAAATATATTAAGTTCAATTTCTTACATATAGTTTAATATACTCTACCATTTTTGAAGATTTGTCATAGGCTCAGCGGCATGTAAAAAAAACTTTTTAAAATAATAGTAAAAGTCTTGTTTAGTTCGGCGATGACCACATCCAAATCAAATAATATATAATAATGCGATATTTTATTTTATTTAACCATAAAAATTTTTGCCATAAAAACAAACTGTGAAAATAAAACCAATATGTCGTATTCCCTTCCATCCCAGGTGGAGCCTAACCATCCTTAGCAAGGAATACTTATTCGAGCCCCGTTTACTTTAGCGTCAAATGAAGATATATCATATATTGGTTGTCCGTGACTAGGTGGAATTTTATTTGTATGGTTGCAAAAGTGTAACATTAAATCTAATAGATTCATATTTCAAATCATATGGCTTTTGTTTGACAATTTAAAAACAATTAATCAATATTTTCTTTCGCGAACATTTATTATTACTGCCATTTGCAATGCCAAACCTTTCATAACTCTATATTATTATATTGAATTAAAATATAAAGTAAAAATACACTCATTGGATAAAATAATTCCTATTTTAGACAGTAAGATTAGTTGTTAAGAATGCCATCTTGGGTTTAAATAGTTCCTCAATCGAAATAATCATAGCCCTGTGTTCAAAAGTGTTGTCAAGTATCCCCCTTTCCTCTCCTCTTTGTTTTCCCCAAAGAAAAAAAAAGTTGATTTAAATTATAGGAAGATTGCAAACGAATCAATGGGAATTAATTTTAAAATGTCGAACTTATTGATCAACCTATAGAAGGGATCGCTTATTATATAAGAACCATTATTACGTACTAGATAGGATAAGATCAGTTTTGGGAACGAGGGAAGACACGGTAAAGGAGGTGGGGAAGAAGAGGGTGTAGAGGTCACAGCGAGTGGGAGGTACCAGAGTAGGGTAAGTGAAGGGAAGGGGGAAGCTGGATTAATATAAGATGATCAGGACATGTTTCACCATCCAGCCATAAAGTTTTGACCCATTCAACAGAAGAAAAACTACGTAACTCGGAACCTTTGCCTGTGTACAGTCATTAACATAAAACACCCAGCAACCGTTTTGTTTTGAGTCTTTCACAGACTCTTGGGACGTGGGAGTTATTAGCACCTGGGAATCCATTAATAGGGGAACTCCAAGACACTCGTGACCCCAAACTGCTTTAGGACTACGTGAAGACCTTCAGCCTCCCATATGGGTTAGAATAATAGTGTTTAGGTTGGAATGGAAATGAATGCGAGTTACTCAGTTTTTATGACCAAAAAACTAATTGTAGGCTAAAATAAATAGAATATTGTTTCAGTAGTTCTATCTATTTTATTTTTATATTTATAGTAATCTTAACAGATCTTGATATTTGATTACGACTTTTTATCTTAATTTAAAAAAGTATTTGGTCAAATGCAATGACAAATATTCTTTAACTGTTGAGATTAGCATTTATAAAAAATATATTTTAAACTTATCTACTTAAACAATCCGACCCCTTAGATCAGTCTGTAGCATGTCTGTCTATTTAACTAAGGGTCCCGGGTTCAATTCCTGGTATGACTGAACCATTTATCATTAATTATATATGGGCTTACCCTTTCGCATCGATAAATTAACGGCTGAGGACAGGATGTTGTGCCTGTCCTAGTCTAAAGATAGTTTATAAGGTATATGAGGATACCACAGGCCTAGCAAGCCGGTATTGTAAAATATATAGCTTGAATTGAAAAACTGACCCAGGCCACAGGCTGGAAACAGTAATGGATGTAAACATCTACTGAAGCAATGTTTTATTTATTTTGGCTAGGAAGATATTCTGGTTTTGCTATTAAAACTTCAAGAGTGCGGATTTTAATTCGCTTTCCATTCTAGCCCAACCTAAAGGCGTGTTGGTAATCATCTAGTGTGCAGATACAAAACTATAAATAACACTTGATATAAGGCCCTGCTTTTATCGAGAGCGTTCCCCAGGTAGATTCCGACCGGAGACTTTAATGAGGAGATAGAAATGGTACCTTCAAATTGTTCACAAAAATTCTGATCAGGATAATATAGCTGCTTCTACTAGTCTAAGATTTAGAACCCTGAACCTATTACATTTTAGGCGGGGGAAGAAATTTAATCAGCGTATCTGAGAGTAGTATTTTTTTCAGCACCACATATTACTACTACCTGTGCGGGCTATACGCCTATGTACTAATTACAATAATGGGTTAGGGATTAAGAAGGCTTAATTTAGACGGAATTCACCCAAGATAGGAAAGTTATTTAGGAAAAACGACCCTCAGTACACCCAACCAGGATCGAACCCCTATCTCCCCGTCATTTGCAGTCTAGTCTAACACGAGAGTATCGCGTTAGACCAAGCCACCACCGAAGTGGGACTGAGTGTAGTAGCTGATCTAACTTTCACCGATAGGTAATAAAGACTTACAAACAAACTTAACATTTGAGAATGATGTGTAGAATTATGAATGTTATGCCTTTAGCTTTAACATCATATAAACTTTATATAGGATGACTCCAAACCCCCTCTCACCTCGTAAAAAAGTATGAAAATACTGAGCAAAGCCACTACCCCCAATATAATTTAAGGGCGGCCCATATTGGAAACCAGATTGAATATTTCACTGTTGTTATAGTACATATTTGGGGATTAGCTTCAAATAAATATGATAAAAGTTTGGACAGGTAATCTCAAAATATATATTAAATTTGATGAATACTTTTGCCACATTTTTCAAAATTAAATATTCCCTGTGTAAAGTATGTAAATAATCAAATAGAGCATCTTCTGTTTCACGTTTAAAATACAATAATAATAGTTATATAAATCGCAAAGTTATCATTTAAAAAAGTACTTTCCAAACTTTTACCAGTCATGTGCCTCTTTCGAATTCATGGGCTAATTAATATACTTCTTCCAACTCTTCATAAACAAATTATAGAATTACTGGCTATCTTGTAATATGGGCCTATAGACGATGATATAAATTTTATTAAACCTTTGGTGGTAAGCTAAACAATGAGAAAGAATTATCAATGATATCCCGTCAAAATCTGTGTTATATTTTTCATCAGTCTTAATATAATAAGCAATATATTTTATGATTAAGGTGAGGATTTAGGTAACGCGATAAAAGGGCAGTGCTTTTGCTGTTCTTCTAGCAAAACATTTTTGGCCAAAACAAATTAAATATTGCTTGATTACAAGCATAAAGCTTAATTTTCTTCACATGGTCAAATCAACAGTTATTGAATATCTGTCAAGAGAATAATGGCATTAGATGAGAAAATTTTTAAATGAAGAGAAAATGTCATTAAATTCAAGGACACCCTTGGAAGATATTTAAGAAATGTGTATGTCAAGATGTGAATCAATTTAAACTTTATGTAGTACTTAAGCAATATTTTAATTATTTTGACCCCAAAAAAATAGTTTTGTATAAAAACTGCATAAACACTGCCTTTTAATCGTGTACTCCCACCTTAGTAAACCTCAGTGGTACCCCACGTACAACTGTAGGTATGCGAACCAAAGTTTGGAAAACCTTTATTCAAAACCAATCCGTATTGATATTTTCAAGAAAGCTGTTACATAAACCGCCACACTCCAATTTATCTCAAAATCTTTAAACTATTTTATTCAGTTACATTTATTGGGGACACGCTTCTAGCTGCGTACCAAAAATAATTGCAACCAGGAATTTTGTAGCTATCCGATAAAAAATTAGTTGGTTAATATACGAGTTGGCCTATCAAAATGATATCAGATTTGAAAATAAACAAAGTGAAGAATATTTTTTAAATCCTCTAAAGACTTTTTCGATCCTATGAGCACTATGAGCACTATGAGTGCTGAAGTTGTTTGGTATGTATGGGGTCATATGCCCAGGAAACTATAATTTGACCCAAATAAAGGTATCAATATATATTTGACAAGGATTATAATTTGTTCAAATACAATTCCAAACTTTATGTATAAATAATTAAGTGCAAGTAAAAACGACACCAGGATACCCCAGCGTCACTAACGATTCAGTCACAAATATGGTTTGATGGATGTTTACTGGGGGGTGAATTTCCCATAATGAGCTTTTACATATCTCTCCTAGCGAATGTATTTACTCTTAATTATATATATATATATATATATATATATATATACATATATAAACCCTTTCAGTTTAATATTCATAGCCAAACCATGTATTAACCAAAACCATTACAAGATATAAAGTGTTTTCGTCTCTCAACACATTATATCTCATGGCCTGGTGAACGCATATGATCAGTTTTTTTTTAATACGCCTTGTATATATATTTTTTTAAACTCCGGGAGGGCTATACCTCTCGACAATGTGGGTGTAAGTTTTTAACCTCGGGGGTTGTCAGGAGGGCTAACAAGGGTAAGTATTGGAAACAAAATATCAAAGAAGGAAGAAAAGAAGGCCAATAATCTTTCTTAGTAAGCACGCTAAAGTAGACTACTACCTACGAGAAATAAAAGACCCGTGACACAAAAACAGAATAACCCGCTACAAAAATGTAACAGAGTGGAAGAAGAAGAGATGATATTGAAAAACCATATTTCTCCCCCACCCTCTACCCTCTCAAGGACCATTGGTTTAATATTTTTCGATGGTTACATGAAGATGCACAATGATAATATTTTGAAGGGTCCTTTACGTTTTTTCTTTCGTTTCGCTTTACTTGGCCCCATCTCCCCCCGTTGTGTTATTAACAATCTCTACAAGGACCTTCCTTTAGGCGGGATCTTGTAGCTATATTAAGTATTTCAAATAGGGGCTATTATATCTGTTCATTTAATACTCCATGGTCTTATGAGCAGGTAATAGAATTTGTGCCATTTTTCAGAGGAGTATATTTTTGTCCGAACGTCCAAACTTTGATGGAGGTAACGTTACATAATGGCTGCACTTACTTAGCTAAAAGACATAATATTCAATACTTAAAATGTGTTTTATTTGTACACAGAAAGATTTTTTAAAAGTCCAAGTACACACTAAAAAAAATCATACTTCAAATCTATCTAAAACCTTTTACAGACTAAAATGATCAATGGATTATTTTTTCCCTTATATTTGTAAAGGTATACTTATGGTTTAATTTGTTGTGTCCTACTTCATATTATCTCAAATTAATAGGTCCTAATTTTGATAAAATCATAAAAGTACAGCACAAGTAGGCCTAAATAATAAAGGATGTGATACTTCGATTAATATTGTATTAAAAATTAATGGTCAAAGAATAACTGAATATCCCACACTATCTACCTGATGTAATTTTGCCCGAGGAGACTGGGCACACGAGCAGAGCTTCATTTTTGGACACTTGAGCTTTCATTTTCATATGAATCTGACCACAAATCAAGCGGAGCATATACAAATTTCTTCTGTGTTAAAATATCAGAAATATTGTTTGAAATATTGTGGCAATTGGAGCGTAAAGATTTTTTTTTGCAGTCTGTAATACACAAGAGAAGTTTTTAAAAAGCCGGTTACCTGCGGCTTTACATAGAACTATACAATATTTTCCAAACATAAATATCACACACATTCAAGAGGAATTTAATAAAGCAGTAAAACGTACAGTACATCAAATTATTATATTCAGTAGAATTAAAGGAGCATATTTTATTTAGTTAATCTAAAATGTCATGTCAGCCCTACACATCAGTATCAATTTACGTTCATTAGATTTGTTTTATAGTGTTTTACGTCTTGATACCAGGATGGGCTATACGCATGCATACTATAAGGAAGTAGGTATAAGGAAGGTAAAAATTAGAGGAAATGCACCTGAATTTGGGTGGGGTTAAGAGGAAACTATTTCGAAAACAACACTTTCAGTATAGTTTGACAAAGATTCGAACTCCTACCTTCTAATCGCCAGCACACAAGATTAGATGAGATTAACATGTTCGTATTCAAATGTCGGTGTAAGCTGAGTGGAAAGCCATTTGAAAAAAATACCTTCAGTATACCCGACAGGACTAGAAGAGACTGACGCCTTTGTCCACGTGCCTGCCGGTGAGTTCATAAACTCTTTGTTATCTGCGTTTCAACATAACTTTAAAATTTATTTTCAATTTTAATAGTTTTTAATATTAAACTGAAAATATTATGATCCTATGGATTATTCCTTATCTCCCCAAAATATTTATTTTATTAAAATGTTGGTCACCATTGCCCATTTGTAAAGTAGGCCTAATGGGGTCCAAAGAAAAC
Organism: Timema californicum; assembly: GCA_902141385.1. Classification (NCBI taxonomy): domain Eukaryota; kingdom Metazoa; phylum Arthropoda; class Insecta; order Phasmatodea; family Timematidae; genus Timema; species Timema californicum. Next base: position 231,060 of record CABFOW010000028.1, read on the forward strand.
CTTGTTAGATACCTTGGTAAGTACTAGATTAGTGCGTTTTAGTTAATTGTGTTTTTAGATTAAGTTGTGTGTGAATGTGGAATTGTGCTTAGGTAGCTTACTTTAAATGTCACAGCATTAAAAGCAATAATAATAATAATTATTATTATTACAGTTCAGATAATGATAGTTCCAGTGTTTTCTCCCATATGTGGGACAGGATTATGAAATACTCCATGAGCAGACATTCAAAACATGACACACACATATCGTACGCCCACAGAAGCCTACAGCAAGAGAAGCTTCTCTATACCCAAACTACACGAAAAGAGGAAAAGAGGTGGGGGGTGGAGTGGTTAAAGGGGGGGCAACAATTCGACCCCCCTCTCTCTTTTCCCCTTACAGAGGAAAAAAAAATCTCTGTGATCACCGAGCTGGAAAATGATCGAGTATGCAGATGATTAAATTTCCACATAATTGTAACAGAGCAGCGGCAACAGCAGCAGAAGCCAAGCCAGCTTGTCTTGCTCGAGAGAACGATCAACTCCCCCCCCCCCCTTCCCCCCCNCCCCCCCTTCCACACTGCTTCTCTTTCCAACTCATCTCTCAACATTGTGTGTCCTATGAGATCTTGGTAGAATTTACTATTATACAAATTCCATGTATACAGGAGTTGCTGTGTCCTCACTACACGTCACTCTCTTACAATCTTTCTCTGACTCCTTCATTTCTTTTTATCTCTAGCCTTCAACTTGGTCCTGTGAAACTTTGCAGGGATGAATTATCTCTCTCCCTTTCTCTCACTATATATACACGATAAAATAATAAAACGAAATATTATTAGGACGTGAAAGTTGCAAAATGATATATCTATCCATCTCTCTCTCTATATATATATATATATATATGACTAGAGCCTAAGCCATTTTATCGATCGGGCTAAAACTTGGTATCTAGGGTCTACATAGGTTTTTTAGGAATTGGATATTCAACCCTAAAATTAAGGGTAATTTAATGCAGAGCAAAAAGAAAAGAAAAAAAAGTCGATTTTATCAAAATCCGCTCTAACGATTTTGATTACATTTCATTTTAAAACATTCATAAGCATTTCAAACAAAATGGCTACTCTCAATATTTCGGCAAAATCAATTTAATTTAAGGGCTCCGGTCTGAAGCGTAAATTCTTATTTTTCATCATATCTCCGAAACTATTTGAGATATGAAATTACTTATGTTGCAAATATGTATATATATATGTATAATACAAATATTTTATTCAAAACATTTTTTATATAGCCAATAACTTTCAGCCTATACGTATATATATATATATAAATTTAGCTTTTCGAACACTAAAGGTAAAGAATTGCGACCGTAAAAAAATATAAACTGAAATGTTGATGGATGTCAACGTCTCATGACCCCCGAACCCTAAAAAGTGGTATTTTCAATGCCGTCTGTCTGTGAGTCTTTTTAACCCCTACATTAAGAGTAATTTAATACTAACTGCCGATGACGGAAGCTCAAGGTTAAAATCTCAGTTGAGTGTACTGAGGTTTTTTTTTTAAATTTGTTTCCCACTCTTTCTTCACCCAAATGTGAGCGCACCTCTTCTAACCTTCCTAATCCCTAAAACCATTAGCGAAATTTGTGCATAATCGTATAACCGAAAGGGTGGTAGGATGTGGTGCTAAAAAAATATATATTCAGTGGCATGGCGTGGAGTGTTTCCATGATCAGCAGAGTTATTTTAAAGCGTACCCGTGAATTGTTCTCATCAATCAGTAGACAATTATTTAGTCAGATATCAACATAAATATATTTCAATGTGAGGTGTAAGGAGCCAAGCCTATTTATGATTGGGGACCGAGGGATGACAACATATCTCAGTTAGAGTATTAACAAGAACTAACTCACTTCAGTTATACTGGCCTGCTGATGACCGGAAGATCTGGGTTCTAATCCCAGTCGAGTTAACCGAGTGTTTTTTAGTCTAAATGGCTTCCCGTTCTCCTTCCAATCATATTAGGGTAGATTACCTTTAAAATGCTCCCTTACCCATTCCTACCCCAAAACAATAGTAATTATCATATATATGTATGGCTTAAAAAGGTAGGAAGATGATGGGATAAAAAAACAAAAACAACTTCTGTGTAATTGTGATAATAAAATTCAATGTGTAAAAAGAATTTAAAATTTGGAGTTTAATATAAAGTCCAAATATCAACTAGTATATAATATATTATGATGGAAATCTAGTAAAGTTCCCAATTGTCAATTCAATCCAAATTTATGTTACTTATTCCGTTGTGTTTTATATTTTATATACTAGTTGATCTTTTATTAAACTCCATTTTTTAAATTCTTTTTCCACATTGAATTCTATTAGCACAATAAAGAAGTTGTTTCCTTACTACTTTTCATTATGTTTTTCAAAAATGTCTGTGTACTTTGGGAACACACCACGACACGCCACTCGTCATATTATTATAAATATAAAATATCCTCACTTTTTAACACAAATTTATTACAATTTCTGCACCTCTGACAAGACATCTTGTGAATGTGAGGAATGCCAGGTCTCCATCGTGGTTCGGATTCCACGTTAAACTGTAGGTCCTACAATCACCCTACCATTTACACATTAGCGTAAGTGCGTATAACCCGAACGGGTAGTAAGACGCGGTGCTAATAATAATAATTACAATTTCTGTCAGTAAAAGATTAAAACCAGGTTAAGCAAAAATAATAAAAATTGAGAATTTCAAACAAACAAGTAAACTTTCATCTGAAGAGGTAAGAGGAAACAAGAGTGAAAAACGGCCACCTTCAATAAACCCGATAAGGGTGGTTTTTTGCTAAATTGTTTACTATTATCCCTTCACGCAAATGCGGCAAATTCTATCTTCCTCATTCCCACTCCAATATCGTAATTATATGTATGTGCACACATTCTAAATACATAGACTATATTAGAATTACAAACTAAAGGCTGATACTATTAAAGCTCATTCGAATGACAGCAGTTCTTAGATGCATAGAGATTAACATGCAGGGAGTGAACGTTTGTCATTCGAATGAGCTTTGTAATCTCGGTTATAAATGTTCCCGTACAGAGCTGCTCATACCTAGGAAACCAACCATTGCACCTCGGTATTTATTAGCTGTGCATAAGAATTAACCAGTATATAAATAAACAATATGTACATCTACACTTTCCGAAATCAAACCAGAATATCCTAAACTTGTGGTAAAGGTGTGAGGAATGCGAGCTAAAGGCAATGTTTTTGCAGTATTTATAACCAAACTGGTTCTGTCCCGAGTTAAATATTGTTCCAGTAGAATCATATAGTTTAATTTTCTTCGCCATAGATTTATCTGATTACCAAACCCTTCCTTCACCTCTGACAAGACATCTTGTGAATGTGGGGAATGCCAGGCCTCCAAGGATTCCACGTTAAACTGTAGGTCCTCCATTTCATCTCACAATCACCCTACCACTACACATTAGCGTAAGTGTGTACAACCCAAACGGGTAGTAAGACGCGGTGCTAATAATAATAATAATAATAATTTTCTTCACATGGTAATATTAACACTTCTTTAATATCCGTCAAGAGTCTCCTAGAATTTAATGACAACCTTCTTTCTTCATTTAAAAAAGTTTATCATCTAATGCCGCTAAGCTCATGACAGATATTCAACAACGGGTGATATTATCATGTGAAGAAAACTAAACTTTATGTTTCTACCGAAGCAATATTTTAGTTATTTTGGCCAAAAAAACGTTTTACTTAACTCACGTTCCCTGAACCCTTACCATAACCACGAGTATAGGTTCAGCTTTCCGAGAAGTTTCTAATTCATTTAGTTATAAACACATCTTCTCAACTATTTTAAATAGGGTCGATAGACATCAATAATATAATATCTCTAAATTATAATTTTTTCCAATTTATATCTCATTTGAAGCTCTCTTCCACCACTCTTTCTCCCACTCAATTCTTCTTCCCGCATCCTTTTTCGCCCTCATTTCAATGGCAAGTTACAAAACTAGGAGAAACGCCACAAAACACTAGCACACAGACTTACACTCGTACATACGAAACCAGCAACAATACACCTATTGTTTCAAAGTCATTATTTGTAGAAGAGAACTCGAGTGAAGGGAGGGAAGGAAAAAAAATGGCCTCACTGGTTTCTGTTTTCAAGCTTTTAGTTGGAAGCTGTTTTGTTAAGGGGTTATGGGAGTTTAAGGGGTCAGTGTGTAGAGTCTAGTCCAAATAAAATAGTTACACAACGCTCGTAAAAAGTTAAATAAGTCTCCAATATATATTTGTACGCTACTGTAGCACATGTACCAGTGGGTATGTGGGTCAATCTCGTGACAGACTGGGATTGCTGTTGACGAGAAAGTCAGGGTTTCGAATCTTGACTGGGTAAACTGGAGGTTTTTTAAATTTCTAAGCTGTGGTTTTCCCATCCTCTCTTCGTGTTAAAGCAGATTATCTTCCTCTTGTACAATCTTACTCATTCCTACCCCTTAGATTAAACCATTTAACTACCGTGTTATTAAATGTAATTATTAAATAAACACATGACAGTACCAAATAGCAACGTTACTCTAGCTAGAGATTATAACAAAACCAAAATGTATTGGGATTTTACTAGAAAGGGCCTTTTAGAAAATACAAATATAGTTTTGTTGGCATAAATTGATATAAATTTACTACTTTATCATTGTTATTTTATAGATATTGATAATATCTTTCAAAAGGGATCATTGAAGAGTACATGACCTAACGTATGAGTATATGAAAGCAGATATAGTAATTTAGAAAGCTGTAAGAAAAGGCCACACTTCTAAAAAGTTGTTTTTAACAAGACGTGACGTACTTAAATGAAATCAAAATAAAATAACTGGAAAATAATGTATGTGAGAAACTAAATGCCATGGTTAAAAACAGTGAGATGTTCATAACAACTTGGTTCAAATTAGTTTAGAATAAACACAATAATCAGAAACCAGGAAGTTAATTAATGACCAGAAACCAAGCCAATTTAACAATAATAAATTTCAGGTTTAGCTGGGAATAGAACATGACACCATTAGATAAGAATACATAGGTTTTTAAGGTGTTAGTAAAATGTTGCAATGTATTTTTTACAACAAATAGCGTATGGTTGATTTTATTAACAGTTTAAAATATTTATTATTTCAATTAAACCTTTTTCACCTCTGACAAGACATCTTGTGAATGTGGGGAATGCCAGGCCTCCACCGTGGTTTGGATTCCACGTTAAACTGTAGGTCCTCCATTTCATCTCACAATCACCCTACCATTACACATTGGCGTAAGTGCGTATAACCTGAACGGGTAGTAAGACGCGGTGCTAATAATAATAATAATAATAATAATAATAATAAAACCTACACACAATAACTTCTTTCAAAAGAGTTGTGCTATTTTTCTAAATATTCTATAATTTAAACTGAAGATGTCCTGGACAATATTAATGATTCTTGATGCAGAGATTTAGACAATAACCATCCACCCTCACTGTGACTAAGGAATATTAACACACATATTGTAAAACATTGTAATTAAGGCACCGTCCATATGGAGAGAAGATCACAATTCAATTAATTTAAATTATGAATAAGACTATGGTTCGAATCAAGATTAGGTCAAAAATTATCTTGGCGTTATGCAAATGACCTTAAGGAGAGGTGCCTTGGAGCTCGTATATGTATTTTACAAGGCATTTAACTACCCCTTTATACACTTCAGTGGTTAAATGGTCTAAGTCATCAATCTAGTGTTAGAAACTGGCCTACTGATGACGGGGATATCGGAGTTAGAATCCCTGTTGGGTCTATCTAAAACATTTTTTCCTAAATATTTCCCCACTTTTTTTTTCCACGAAAATGAGGGTAGATTGCCTCTAAAATGCTTCCTTCCTTATTCTTACCCTAACAAAGTAATTATCATATATGCGTGTAGCCTAAACAGGTAGTAAGACGCATTGATGAAAAAACACCACTTTTTTGTATAAGCTGAATTTTTAAAAATATAAAATACCTCCAGCAAACTTCCCTGACATTTTATTAAATTAAAAAGTTAAGTTATTTCACCCTAATGGTCAAAATGACTTAAGGCTACACAAGGCAAAGTAAAACCAAAATACACATCATGGAACACGCCTTAACACCCCACTGCCCCTATTCCCCCTCCTCAAAAAAAGCTTCGCATATGAAACAAACAAAAGCGCTATTCATTTCAGTTAAAGCCACTTTAAAGCAACGTGGATATCCCCAAAAGGCTTGCGACTGCTACAATTATTCACTTAAAAGGGGGTGGACTCCCTCTCATGAATCCTCCTCTACCCCCCCCCCCCCNCCCCCCCCCCCACTCTCTTCCACCACACACATACAGTACTCTTCTCAGATCCTGCCCACATTGTTTTAGGGTATGTTTACTGCAAGTAAACCAGCTGTAATGAAAGTGCTATAACCTCTCATTAAACTAATATTATAGAGGGGGAGGGATGGATGATGAGTCAGACGGACGTCACTCAGGCTATGACAGTTTTGTACACATACTGATAAGGAATGATTGTGTTCCTAGTACTTATCATTAAGGAGGGAGTGTAAGGGATGTGAGAAATAAGTAAGTGTTTTTGTTGTTCTGCAGATATTATTTTGCCAAAATAAATAAAATATTACTCTAAAAGGAACATATAGTTTAATTTTCTTTACATGGTGGTATCAAAAGTTGATTGACCAGCTACGGTGGTTGCATGGTCAAACGCGCTATTCTTGCAGTAGACAAGACTGCCGATGACGGGGAGATCGAGGTTCGAATCTTTATCCGGTGTACTGAGAGTGATTTTTCCAAACTGGTTTTCCACTCTTTTTCCACGCAAAATGATGGTACACTCCCTATGAATATAACCGTCCTAATTTCTAAAACTTGTAGAATGATTAGTACATAAATACATAAATGTATACCATTAAATGTGAATGTAAAACGGGTAGTAAGTTGTGACTCTAAAAAAAGAATAAATGTTGTTGAATATCTCTCATGAGCATTGTGACATTAGATGAAAAGTTTTTTTTAGAAAAATAAAAAATTCTGTCATTAAATTCCAAGACCTCCTGGACAGATATTCAAGAATTGTCGAGGTCACCATGTGAAGAAAATTAAACTATATGTTTATAGCGGAAAAATATTATATTTATTTTGGCCAAAAAGGTTTTGATATCAAAACTGCAAAATTATTGCCCCTAAACCGTGATCTCTACACTCTTATCTAATGGGTTGAGTGCACTTAGGTAACGTTGTATTAACAATTTGATTATTATCACAATAGTTTTTAACCGAACCTTTTTGTTGGTCCGTTCCTTGTGCGTTTGTGACCAGGCTGTAGATTAACAAAGATACTACCCACATAGGTGGTCAAATGATCTAAGGCGTCACTTTCGCAATATAATGGACTACCAATGATGGGGAGACCAGGGTTCAAGTCTCGCATTAGTATAAGAGAACATAAATATATTCAAATCGTATTAGATAACCTCATCCTGTAGGTTAAAAAGTTACTGAATGTGTTTTCATATGATTATAATCAAGGCCACGTAATTTGTAAATGTTTATTTTGATACATTTTGACCCACGTCAGTGGCCAAATGGGAAAAGTTGTCACGCTCGTGTTAGGCTGCCCTAATGATGATGAGCAGATCAGGGTTCGAGTACTGGTCAGGTCTTCTGAATTTGGTTTTCCATAAATGATTTCCCACTCTCCTTTGATTACCTCTAAAATGCTTCCTTCCTAATCCCTACCCTATTAGAATAATTATCACATAAAAGTATAGCTTGAACAGTTACTAAGACGTGGTGATAAAAATAATAAATTATCCTATTTTCAGAATATGTATCATTTAGTGACATTTTGTATAAGTTGGCTACGCATCATTTAAAAAAAAATCCCTAAAATTTTGTGTCTACGCAAACAGATCATAGCTCTCCTACATGACCTACACACTATCCTGATGAAAGAATTTCACTGTTTAGAAAATTATATCAAACCGTTCATAAATATTATTTTAATTTAAAAAAACCTGAATCTTCTAGGCAAGTTTTAATCGAACTTTAACCATTTGAATACCCTTCGGGACCATGGCCTAGCCAACGTACATCTTCCAGCTCTCAAAAATACAACCTGCTATCTTGTAAAGTATAAACTTACTTGCTTACTTACTCAATAGCAATGGGAGCTTGAAAGGTAATTGCTGCACTCACAAAAGTACACCACCTGTCCCTATCTTGAGCCAGTTCTGTCCATTCTACCTCATTACAGTCTATCTAGTTCAGGTGCATTCTAATGTTATCCTCCCGTCTAGGTATTCCCAATAGTATCTTACAACTGGGTCTACCAGCCAATACCCTGAACAAGGTTAAAGTTTATTACATTCACAGTGAATGTCCTGCACACCATGATCTGTGAGATTTGACTCTCCTAACAATTGGTGATAAGTACATGGTATGTAACTCATCATTATATAACATACTTCAATCCTCAGTAGTTTCGTTGCTTTTTGGACCAAATATCTCCCTAAGCACTTTGTTTTCGAAAACCCCGAAAAAAAAATTCGTTCTGTACACAAAGAAACCACCTTTCACAACCGTAGTGAGCAACCAGTAAAACTATAGTTGAAAATATTAACAACATTTCTAAATTTTAATAATTACTTAGGTGGTAAGCTAAAAAAAGACGTAACGGAGGGAAATAAGGCTGATAGAAATCAATTATTTCAAGTCAAAAGCTGCCCTAATTTGTTTTCTTCTTCTTAAGTTAACAACCTGAAGGTTGGCTTGATGGGATTTATATCTCTATCCTGAGCTGGGTATGGACTCAGCCCTTCGGATGGTTAGTGCTGCTGGCACCATCCGGTAGAAATCCTATGTACTAGAAGAGTTCAGAAAGTGTTGGTTCCCTGTTTCATTCCACACTGAATTTTTACGAGCGATCGGGAAAGAGACTACCAATTTTACTGGGAAAGGTATTTTCACATAGTTTCAAGGGTTATTTTTCGTGCTACAATCGATATGGCACCAACGGATTTACTTCTCCACAGGAAGTTGTGCTACGGAGTATTATCTCAAGAAAAATCCGTTGAAGCCAGCTGGGTTTGAACCTACGAACATTGGGTCCTGAATCTAGCATTTTACCCCAATATCACTGAGGTGTATCCTAATTTGTTTATCAGACGATACATATTTAATGATTAATACGTCACGTATCCCCCTGAAATAATGTTCGTGCCACACGGAGTGCTTGCCTCAAGGTTTAAGAAAACGTTGTTCTAGAGCTGTAGTTGGCCTTCTTGAACCACTCATTCCAGGGGATAAACTAACAGTTTCTGCATGCGTACCAGCCAACATATAAAAACAACCAAATTCCTAACATAGCCTTTCAAATCGATAATGATCAAATAATATTAAAAAATGTATCATGATGCCAATATTAATTATAATAATTACACATAATAAATTAATCTCACATGTCTTTGTCTCTAATCGACCATCTGAAGAGAAGGAGCTTTATATACCTAGTAAACATGCAATCCCAAAGCATTGCCATATTTCCTACAATTTATTAGGGCCAACGAACTGATCATTATTGTGTCAACGGTACGAGAGAGATACACTCAGTTTCAAACAAACATGGATCATTTCATTAACTAAAGGTATAGTAGGATTTTTATAAGAAGAGGATTTTATAAAATATAAACTTTTTGCTGTTAACATTAATAACACTCTACTTTATTATTAATATTAATATCTAGGTAATCAATATTATCTGTGAAAATTCATATTTAGCAGATTCTAAAAGTGAAATTGACCATTTCATGAATTGGGAGATTTCTGCCTATCCTGTTAGCTGGTTTCTATTATTAATTATTATTATTATTATTATTATCATTAACACCGCGTCTTACTATCTGTCCGGGCTATACGCACTTACGCTAATAATTAACGTTTGGGTGATTGTGAGATGAAGTGGTGGACCTACAGTTTACCACAGTGGAGGCCTGGCATTCCACACATTCACAAGTTGTGATTAATATACGTCTTGTCAGAGGTGAAGTAAGGGTTGGCAATCAGATAAAACTGTGCCGGCACCGAGGATTGAATCCCGGTCCGGTTTATGAATTGGGGAGTGCTTTTGTACTTTATGAACTGGGCAGATCCAAGTACTTTCCGATTCATGAAATGAGCGATTTTTTGTCCGTTTCATGAAATGGACAAGTGAACAATATGTTTGATTTAAAAAAAATTGTTCTATAAAGTAAGGTTAGGTTAAGTTAGGTTGAGTTAGTTTGTAATATATATCTTAAATCGAGTTTCACTTGAGCTTGTAGTAGGTAATACAAATATTTCCAGTTCATTAAATGAGCCAGCATCCGTGAAATTCTCACCCAGTTCTTAAAATGGCCAATATAAAAGAAAAACAGTCCACGAAAATGGCTAGGAATTGGCCCAATTTATGAAATTGGATCAAATACTTTAGACAATCCTTAAACCTAGTTGCTGTTGATATAAAGGTCAGTTTACAATAATGGTGGGGTGCATATTGAGAAGTTTTCCACTCCTCTCTCCACGCTTATAATGACGAGCATTCTCTAACCTATCCTCTTTATTCTTACACCTTTTATTGAGTTGTGTAATCCTTGCATTAAGAACATTTAATAAATTAGCTTATTTTTAATTTAAGATAAAAAAAAGAAACCATCTCTAATTATTTTATACAACGCAATAGGAACTAAATAAACAATATATTTGTGGTTTTCACAAAATCAATTAAAATTGTTTCTTAAAAATAAAGATTTAACTATTTTTTTAAAGAAAACAGTAGTATAAATCAGAATTTTTCCATTCAAAAATAATAAACTCAATTAGTAAAATGAATATTATATTTCGAAAAAAATCTTAATATTGATTTTTGTTAAATAAATCATAAACGGTAGATAATCTTAAATGAGATCTTATATACAATCAATATTTCATATTTTAAATTATTTATCAAGGATGTAAATTAAGTGTTACAGATATTACTTTTAGAAATGATATAAACTAATTAAAATACACAATTTAATAAACATTTAACTACCTGCTTCAGTGGTCGAATGGTCTAAGGCATCACTGTCATGTTAGACTGTCCTGCCAATAGCGGGGAGATTTGGGATTTGAGTCCCAGTCGAGTCTATTAAAGGAGGTTTTCCCTAAATGTTTTCCCACTCTCCTTCCACGCAAATTCGGTTATATTACCTCTTAAATGTCTCCTTACTCATTCATCCCATTAGAGTAATTATTATGTATGCATATAACACAAACATGTGGTAAGACGGGGTGTCTAAAAATACAAAACTTATAGCTATTAAAGTTAGGTATTTATATTTGTTGTAATAAATATCTTATGATCTAGAAGATCGGTATTTACACAAATTTCAAACAAGTTTTCACCTTCAGAAAAATAGCAATTTAATGAATATTTCAAAGCTTTTCCCTTGACAGACTATACCACCAAGTTGACATTTTTCAACTTGCATCTCTAATCCATTTAATAAATTAAGATAATTACTCAAGATAGGCCACATGCTAGTTACGCCTACACTCTTTTTTATTTTTGTAAACCTCACTTGCTGGAATAGCCCATTTACGACAAAGAAGGGGTTGAAATAGAGGGGAAGGAGGAAAGCGACAGGATAAAAGGGGAGGGGAAAGGTGGGGAGAGTACGACAAACTGATTACAAAAAGGTGAAACGTGTTTTGATATTGCCCAAGGGAACTAAAGAGAGAACTTTTTAAAAAAAATTCAGAGACTGTTGATTCAAGTTTTATTTTTTATTTCGGTTTAATATCCCACACAAATGAATTATTTAAGTAAGCTGGAATTTAAACAAACTAGATAAATAATTTGGTGTATATAATTCAATAAGAATTATATATACTGTATACATATATATGTATTAAATAGCCTACACACAAACACACACACACACACACACATATATATATATATATATATATAACAATTATTTTTGTTGCTATTTCTATAGTCCTATGTCTTTAAACTAGAGTAGGCATATATATATTTGCAATGCATCTTACTACCCGTCCGGGCTACCCGTACTTTACTACTCTTAATGGTGAGGGCCGCAGGGGTCAGCAACTGGTTGTTTGCAATCGAACTGTCGATCTCGTGGCAATTATCAGTCGATCACGTGAAAAAACTACAATGTAATTAAAAGTTTAACTTTCTTTTTTCTAAGCCCGCAAATATATCAAGTACTTTCAACTAATATTAATGAACAAAATAACCTTGATCGGTGATAATCGATAATGTTATAAGAAAATGTAAATTTATATTTAATTTATTCTATATCTATAAATTTATAGACAAAAAATAAAGAATGAAGCACAAGTAGAAAGGAGAGGGGGTGAGTGATCTCGGGACCTTTAATAAGCTTGTTGGGGTCCAAAAATGTTGCCAGCTCCTGGTTTAGGGAAGGTAGAGTTAATAAGAAATGTACTTGAATCTGTGTTGAGGGCGCACAGGAAACCATTTAGGAAAAAATTTTTCCCTTAAATACACTTAAGATGGGATAAGAGCCCCGACCTTCACTACACGTCACCGGCAAACCAGACTTGATGAACTTGACGTGTTTAGTACACGTGCCCACCTGTACGGGCTATTTAATATGATTGGGGCCAGTTAACGCGAACTTTCTGGACACCCAGATTAACACCATACAGTACTTACAATATGTTTCAACCTTTCAAACTAATTTAACTTACGTACGTTTACTACTATTATAGGATTCTGGTAGGAGGGACCTTTTTGTGATCAACATTGATAGCATTTTACAATAATATTAATATCATTTTATAGGTAATTATATTATCTATTAAACATGATAGTTGAAGGTCACATTAATTGACGTATGAATATATCAAAGAGGTTTTGGTAGCTTTTGTAACTGTCAGATACTGTTCTTATATCCAGAATTCTCCAAACAAGCCCAGCTCTAAAGCGTAGATATTTACTAATTAGCAAACAAAGTAAACCTCTATTCAAATTTTAAGCTGCCAGTCACCCCCAACTGTAATCGAAATAGAGGTAAGTCTCCTATAACGCGTGTTTTTTTACTACCTGGGTTGGATATAATTAGCGTGCTTAGTGGAATAGGGATAGTTTTCCGATAATGCGGACGCGAGACAGCTATTACGCGATTCCTCTCGCTGAGTACCTTGTTTCTCCACCACTAGTGCTGTAATTGTCCCCACTAAAGATGTAATTGCGTCTGCCTCGGTCTGTTTCCGACTCTATTGCAATTACACAATGGTTTTAATAATATTCAAAGTTAATTTGCGGTAAGAATAATTTTAGATTGGAAATAAGGAAAGATAGCGTAATGTTACATTCAAAATCAACTTAATATTCTCTTTAGCAACCTTATGCCAAATGGTCACGATAAGGTCAAATAAGTTAATGATAATACAAATAACAATTTTATTTAAAATTAAAGAAGATAAATTTATTATTTGTGTTATCATTAACTTATTTAACCTTCTCTTGACCACTTAACGTAAAATTCTCAAAGAAAATATTAGGTTACTTTTGAATGTAACATGACGTTATCTTTACGACTTCTCATCCCGTTTCTAAGCTCATAACAGTGGTCCTAAATAATTGAGCTTTTGTTTTTTTATAATTATTAAATCAAAAAAAGACCATAAATACACACAAAGAGTTGTCACAGAGCAATCCCTTTAATCCTCCCCCCCCCCCAAAGTCTTATTTTCTTTTTTTTTTCAATTACACCGTAAAAACTAAAGAAGCATGTAGCTGCCGGTGTAGTTTGGGCGTTGTCCCACCAGAGCGCACTGGGAGCGGGTGGGCGGCAGTGGTGTTGCATCGCGGCAACTGTTAAACCAGGCGCACACCAGGGCGTATCGCATCGGCTCAGGAAATATTCCTTATTTAGTTCCCCCCTACCGACTTCCCCCTCCCTATTTTCCTTCTTCCTCGTATAAAATATTGTAGGCAAAGGAGAGAAGCAAGAAGACTTCTACCGTACGGTTGATGTGTTTTTTTTTAGCAGGATCCACTAAATAAAGTTCAAATAAGATAGGTTCATTAAATAACTTTCTAGAGATTCAACTTGCCTATCTTATTTGAAATTAAATCACTATATTCTTCTAAAAGAAATTAACAATTTAAGTCTTTATGCGTCTCTCCAACTACTATTCTTTAAGAAAGTGTGGTAGAGCAAGTGATGACAAATTTCCGTAGTGGTGACTTGCGGCCTACTAAATACTAAAGGTGCTGTGTTTGGTGAGATTCAATGCCCCCTAAGGCCTATTTATTAGATATATACATAGATCCGGCAAATATTAGCTTGCGTGAAGAGTGGGGAGGAGACTAAATTTGCTAGCAACAACGAAATCCAAACAAATAATGGTAATTATAGTTGATTGTTTTTGAGTAAAATTCTTGGGTCATATAATCCCTGGTGAAGGGGAAGTTCTGTTAAGGGTTTTATTTACAATATACGTTTTAACATATCTGGTCTATCCTTGTTTCCAACTTTTCAGTTTAAATAGCTGGATTTTCTCCCCAGAAATGAAACAATTGAAAATGTCTTCTTCTTCTTAATTCAACAACTCAAAGGTTGTTTGGTGCGATTTATATCCATCTGAAGCTAAACATGAACTCAATCCTTCAGCTGGTAAGTGCTGCCTGCACCATCTGGTAGAAGTCCCATGTACTAGGGGAGTTCAGAAAGTATGGTGGTTCCCAGTTTTCTTCAACAATGAATTTCCATGAGCCTGCGTGAAAGAGCCTACACATTTTGCCGGATAGTTTACATCATAATAGACTTGGGACAGTTGGGTTTAATTCCCCTCTGAAGAAAGTTGTGCTGCGGATTTTTATTGATCAATAAAAATCCGTCCACCTCGTTTTGGTTTGAACCCACAAACATTGGTTCTAGAAGCAAGCACTTTACCACAAGAGCACCGAGTTCAGCATTGTTATTTTAAAAAATATGGAAAAGGTTTATTTTATAGTTATGGTGAAATTTTCAAAATAGGATAATTGACTATCTCACATCTTTAGGTAAAACCTCAAGTCAGGAATATTATCCGAGCTGATGTGAAATTCCATAGTGTGAGCCTACTTTAAGTTGTCCCCCCGCAGGGCAGCCATTGTGTCGGCTCGAGCCTTGAAAAGAAGACACTGCGACACCCCTGCTGGGCTTATCTCACTGGTACAGTCTGTTGCAAAGAGAAAAACGCCCATGCTACCTCCTAGTTGAGCTTGATCATACAGGTTCTGGAGAACAGTGCTTTTTCAGACTTAATAAAGCGTAATTATCCTTTTGAATAGAGATAGCCTGGCTAGTTTTTAAATACGCTTGCTTTCAACTTTTGGTTTTAAACTACAGTTATTAAAGAATTAATCAAAGTGTAAGGGATTAGGAAGTGCATCCACATCAGATTAAAAAATACATAGGAAAAATCACCTGTGCAAAACTATTCTCAGTGCATTCTACCCCGATAGGAACACATCACAATAATTGATCCAATCTATTGGTATATTGACGTCAAACACCACGTGACCACCAGCGCTGGTGTGTAGTCTCAAGTAGGGGTATGGGAAAATTATTGATACTTTACTTCTCTCGATACCAATTCTATTTTATTTGTCTCAACTCCTCGGAGAAAGAAGTATTGTGATTGTTGAAAACGATTGAGTTCGAGATTTTGATAAATATCGACCTCTCATGACTCTCAAGAAACCGAAAAAATGGCTTTCACGATGCTGACTGTGTGTATGTATCTCGGACTTGAGTCGAAAATATTTTATCATTCGGGATAAAACTCAGTAGTAGGGCTAGTATTAGGTTACCCCTAGATTTAAAAAAAAATTAGATATCCAACCCTAACATTAAGGGTAGTCTCTACTAAATGGCAAAACAAAAAAATCGATTTAGGCTCAATCTGCTCTAACATTTTTATTAAATTTTGTATTTAGGTAGTGTTTAACATTACAAACGAAATGGCAGCTCTCATTTTCCAATGAAAATTACTTTAACAATAGGCACACTTTACAAAAGCGGAAATTTGCTATTTTGACCATATATCTACAACTATTTGAGATACAAAATATTTTATAGCTATAAAGTAGACCTAATATTAAAATTAAAATGTTCTTCTTTCATTTATATATTTTTATAAAAGCAATAATTTCCACGTTATTAGCAAATATAAATATATTTGTAAAATTAAGGTTTGTGAAACTTTTCCCTCAGTATGTTTCTTTGACAAAGTATATTATTTCATTGATGTTCTTTGCTAGAATGTTATGCTCTTTTTTCCCCCACAATATCCCTGTAACAATTCTTACGAGTTTTAAGCTTTGTCTCAATTTTTGGATAAACAAGAGAGACATTCTGTGAGGCGGTACACCTAGCAATTTATTTTATTTCTATACTTTTATACGTATGAGTTCTTACACCCCGGTTTGGTATCGTATCGAAATAAACAACTATTAATATATTGTAATAAAATCTTTTTAAGCACACACACTGATATAATAATTGCTGATTACGTCCTATATTACAATTTTATTATTACATTTAATTATGATTGTGATACAGATTATAGACATTTTATTATAATTTAAAAGTTTTGTTGGTTTTTACTAAATAAGTGGGCCTACAACAATTTCACGGGTGTATAGAGAGAAATCATCAGTATAATTATACATTGAAAAAATAAAACATCCTCATAGTCAGATTTTAAAAATATACCTGATTATTATTTATATAAAGATATCTATTTGTATTAATAGATTACTTTTCTTTCGGTACCCCATTCCTAATCATAATGAGAAAAAGTGACACCGAACAATTTTGAGTTGACTATATTATAGCTAATAATGAATCATTTATTCAAAGTAGCATAAAAAACTTTCTTTGTTTCCAACGATTAAAAAAACAGACTGTTCTTTTCGTAATAAACTAATGACTCGCACTAGAAAGCGAAACAGACAAGTTGGCAGCATTGTCAATAAGTCGACTTGCGGTGTGGTGGCACCCCTGCAGTTTAACCCTAGTGTTTTAATGCACCATTGTCTCCACCCGAAGGGGACTCCCCACCGAGTCGCTTACATCCCCAATAACAAGGGGATGAATTCGAAGCTTGTAATAGCCCCCTTCTCTACTAACCACTTGTAAAACATTAGCGCAGTGCCTCTTTTGCGTGTGCGTTCAAATCCACAAAAACCAAGATAGAATGAAAATAATTTAACCTCAAAACAAACCACTAGATGTATATTTATATGTAAATGGTAGGACGTGCGAGATTCAAAAATATATAGAAAAGTCAAGAAAAAAATAATCTCGATCATGTCTCAAAAATTAAAGAATGAATCTCAAAAATTTGAGAAAAATAAATAATGACCCTAAGACATTAGAAAACCAAACTGGGAATTTATTGTGTCCTATTATATCATAGTAACCTTAAAATGGCCACATCCCCCCAACCCCCTCCCCCCCAAAAAACCCATCCTTCATTAAGAAATGCTTTGGTTATAAATACTGTTTTTCAATATCAAACTTTGACAATATAAGCTGTTACACTACAACATTAAATTATGAATGGTGTTAATTATAACTACATATCACTATTTTATTAATTTTATTTAAATTGTGTATTAGGTATCTCAAGTGTTTGAATGAACTATATCTAAGACAATATAAGTCAAGCGCCATCTCAAATTTTAGAGAGGAACTCTATAAACTATACATTTACTTCAATAAACATAATCTATTTTTTTAACTTTTCAAGGACGTGTTCTCGTCTCGTTCTTGTGTCTTGATACTTTTTTATATTCTCGTCTTGAAATTGTCTCGAATTTAAAAAATGGCTCTCGCACATCCTTTGTAAATGGTTTAACCCTCTCCCTACATATGAATGTATACTCTTCATTTGCGCAAACGTGGGTACATTTACTCTCAAATTGGACCATCTTCACCCTTGTTAAATCTTAGCAACTCATAGTTTAAGGTAAATAAAATAAAATATTTAATACCCGAAAAGATAGCAAGAAATTTTGAAAATAAAAGTTAAAAAGACAGTACCTAGTCGATTCTGCAGAAGTTAAGTCAAAAATATTTTTAATTTTTTCAAAAAAACTATTGCAATATTAACTAAAATATAAAAATAAATGCTACGGTGCACCACACAAACCTTTTCTTTCTTTTATCTTAATATAGAGATATTCACTTAAAGCTCATCAAATTTGTTAAACTAAAACATAAACATTGTTGCAGATACTTTAGCATAGAGCATTACTGGAACAATTCCCTGTTACAAAATCATTGTGAAAAGGGATATAACTCTTTCCTAAGCTGTCCACCACAGAACATAGCAATCAATTTCATATTTCAAAGGTCTCTATAAAAATACATGTTTTTTCATACTTCATAAACCATTGGTTTTATAAAAAATATATAGGGCCATAACAAATCAAACAAGCTCTGAAAATTGAAAAATGACATCTGGACACAGGAATCAAACCCAGGACCTTTGGTTTAGTACGCTATTTGATTCTTGGATAAAATATGTATATTCATAATAGTACTACTACTTTACGATATTAAGTTACTTCGTATCTTAAATAGTTGCGGAGAGATGATAAAAATGAGATATTTCTACTTATGTAGGCCTAAGGTACCCTCAAATAGTTTTAGTTGGAAAACGATTTAATATCTTTTTGCCCTTCAGTAAACTACCCTTAATTTTAGGGTTAGATATTTGTTAAAAAAAAAATGTATTTGGGGATTCTTATGAAAGCCGTAGATACCAATTTTTATATCAATTAGCAAACTAGTTTAGGCTCTAGGCCCAGATACAGACACGCACAGATGGCATCGTCATAACAATCATTTCGGTTTCAGGGAGCCATGAAACGTCGACATTTATCAAAATCTCAAATTAGAATTTTTGTTTTACTATAACAATACTCTATGGATCTAGAAAAAGTTAAAATATATAATTTTGTACTTACAAGCATATTTCGAAATCCAATTTGTGTAGCCTATATAAATATCTACGCCATAAAACTTAAACATTTCATGTTGAAAAACATTTTATGTTGTAATGATGATAATAATAATAATAATAAAATATATCCTCAAGGCTCATTTTTAATGCTGATAATATAAATAAAATATTCATAATGTATTGTAAACGCATTCTGCCCAGACAAGACGATGTTTTCGAAAACGACGCTACAGTACGTCAACCTGACCGACACAGAAAGCGCATTAAAATTTAAATTGAAAACCGCGGGCATGCAGACATGAGGGATGGATGGTCGGTCAGAAATAAGAGAGAAAGAGGAGGGGGTGGAGGAAGGGTGGGGGTAGGAAAAATGGCCAAGTGAAGATGAATGTTTGATGGAAAGAGGGTGGTGGAGTGAGGGTATATAGGGGTGGCCCGGTGAGGTTAGGGCCCTAGTCGCCACAAGCACCCCTCCTCCCTCCTTTCCATATATCCCTCGACCCCCTAAACCCCACCCTTACCACCACCACAACCAAGTATAGGAGAAACGGGTGAGCGGAGAAAGTCAGTTAGAGTCAAATTGGCCAAAGTGCAGAGGTGATTGTCGCACGAATTCATCAGAAAAAAACTGTCCTTAAATGTTATCGGTGTAATCTATTATTTTATATTTTATTGGTGGTACATAGTATATACTTTATAAATCCACTGATTATATCAGTAGACAACCTATATTATTATTATTATTATTATTATTATTATTATTATTAACACCGCGTCTTACTAACCGTTCGGGCTATACGCACTTACGCTAATGTGTAATGGTAGGGTGATTGCGAGAGGAAATGGAGGACCTACAGTTTAACGTGGGATCCGAACCACGGTGTAGGCCTGGCATTCCTCACATTCACAACTTGTGATTAATACGCGACTTGTCAGAGGTGAAGGAAGGGCTTAGCAATCAGATAGATCTGTGCTGGGACCAAGGATTGAACCTTGGACCCCCAGAACATAAGTCGACCTTACCCTTAGACAATCAGATCACCCACAACCTATAAACTCACTTAATTACAGAACTGATAAACACCCAATCTATCGAACGTTAACTTTTCACCGTGCAAGGGGAGCCTCAATTTCAACAATGATAAGTTTTTCGGCCAGATCGGGAGTCTATTCCTAGGCCCTCAACTCAATAGACAAACGTACCACAGATATACCTAAAGTGTTAAAATAATACTATCAGTTCCATAAGGAAGAAGAGGTAATGCGGAAAGAAGAAAATAAATACATTACTAGAATATAAAATGTATTCAAACTAGAAAGATAGCCATGCTTTGACCCAGAAAATATGGCTTTAGACCGGATCAGATCTAATAACTTGTGAGTAATTTTATACATATGTATACACTATCCTTTGCAAATCTTTGAATTCATAGGTAAAATCTGAATCCAATTCATTCATTTTTTTTATCGGCGTCTTATTATCTGTTTGGGCTATAAAAATTTAATTACAATATTTGAGTGGGGATGAGGTAGGTATAATGGATATTTGAGTGTGAGAAAAGTGGTGAGCCACCTAGGAAATTCAAACCCTGACCTTACCTGTCATCAAAAACCAGATAATATGAGAATAACGCCTTTCTTCACGTGTCTAATAGTCTCAGATTAGCTGGAATGTGGAATATATGGTATTCTAAAGCTGGGAAAAGAAAATTAATATGGCTTGTATAAAATGATGTCAATTTGATGAAAGAGATAGCTTCAACACATTTTTAATTAAAACTGTTTTATAAATAAAATTGTTGGCAAAACAATAATCGTCCTGCTCATGTTTAAAAAAGAAAATGACCTAAGTAAATACACGTTCTTATAAATTTGCACACTCATCAATAAAAATTATTTAATATTTTTATCTTTATATATATTTAATGTAGTCCTTAACTATCAAGAAATCTTCGGCAGACTAAAAGGAAATATTTAAAATAAAAATAAAACATGATTGATAATATGCTCTAGTTTTTTCTTTGATGAAAAAAGTATCAAATAAAATCAATTATGTAGTTGCAAGTTCAAATTTAGAGGGTTGCCTTGGTAAGCGAGAAATTGCTTTGAAGACTTTCAGCTCTAACGCAATATTTAATTTCTATGATGCGTTATTTCAAAATATGTCTCTAGCCAAAATAAAGTTGAAGGATTCCAATATGTATTTTAACTTGACAACCTTATATTTTGAGTTTTAATAAAACCAATAGAATTTTTTTAAAGTAAATGTAACATCTCATTTAAAACTCATTTTTAAGCATCGTGGAGCTAAGAGACTAGGCTTGATGAAATAGGGTTCTCGATTTAGCTTTCCTCTAACAAATACATTAATTTGTTGATAATCTTACAACAGAAAATTTTAAGATATTGAGAACTAGGATCGAGTGTTCTTCTTTATCTTGTGATAAGAAGTTTTGTAGTTTTCTTTCCCCTCTTTATTATTGACATGAAAACGGGTGGTTGTAGGTGAAGGGTGAAAGGAAGTATAATAAGCTTAGGTAAAATAGAGAAGTAATTCCACAAAATAACACAGGCAATTGTATTTTAAACCATGTGGCCTGACAGCGATTGATACTTTTTCGCCGTCCTAGGTGGCCGCCTTAGCTTTAGGATCCTATCATAAAACAAACATAGATGTAACAGTGATCTAAATTTTGGATCCTGTATACCATTTATATTTATTTGAGCATGCTTTGTTTTGTCAAAACAATATTTAACTATATTATACAATAATGGAAAATAACGGACGAGGAAATAATTTAATGTTAGCACACTGTCTTAGATTTTCATTTGTGTGAGATCATGTATAATAGCGTGTTTATCTAAGCTACTAACTGGCCCCGTGGTGTAGTGGTTAGTGCACCTGGATACTAGCCTGAAGGATCTATTTTTAATTCCCGGTTGGTAGCTTGGGTATTTTTCCCGATAGGGGAACTACCCCAGCGGCCAAAAGAGTTTGGTTAGTTAGGCTTAAGTAAAGTGGTGTTTCCACTGGTTACACACCTTCATACTCACTATCACCATCACCTTAATCTCATTGAGACATGAAAAAACCTCCAGAAAAAATTACTTGCTCTCGTGCTCCCCTTCAGGGAGCATTAGGGCATGCCTTTTGTTCTCGGTTCTCGGTACTTACAATTAGTACATCCGGGCATCCTCTGGACAGTGGTACGTCATTACTGATTAATCTTTCCACTACTGGGCTACAAGTGATGTAGCTCAGACGCGTATCATCATAATCATCATTATTATCTAAGCTACTATAAAATACAAACATCTCAAATATAAGCTGAAGTTTAAAATTAAATTAGACGGGTAAGATACCATTCATTTATCTGCCCTTCTAACGTTTTCTGCGGGTAAAATTTCATTTGATGCAATATAAAAGAATACAAATCTTTAGTTTATGAATCTGTGGCCTCCCTTTAAGATCACGCTTCATTGATGGCGTTAATAGTTTTTAATGTCAATTTCTGTAATTATATGTTCTCACTAGACTTATACTGCTTACTAACAGATTTTTTCAATTCATGATAAATTGATATGGCTACTGTACAGTTGCTACCAAACAAGAAAAACTAAATGGTATGGTGCACTGCTTTTATATTAAAATATACATTTAAAAACACGTAAGATGTGTGAAACGGAATAGTATGTAAATACAATTTTGTTGAAACATTACACTAAATATCATAGATGAAATAATATACACGGCTACACTTACTTACTCTATCGCATTATGAACTAGGATTGATGTTACAGAAAAAATGAGAAAATTAAAACATTTTTGTTCACCAAATAGCATAATCAAACTAATTTTCAAAGACCTTAATTAAAAAGTATATATATTATTATTATTTTCTTATAGCTCAGAATTTATTGGTTTAGTAAAAATATATTTCATTTAAAAGATGTTTATTTTCCAAAGTAGGCCTACTAATTTATTTTTTATCTCAAATAGTTGTGGAGGAATGATGACAATTGGAAAATAAGAGTTGCCATCTTGTTTATGGTGATAAACACTATACATTCATATATCTATATAATTTAATTAAAATTGTTAAAGAGAATTTCAAGAAAATATTTTTATTCCTTTTTTTCCCCTTCAGTATACTACCTTTAAATTTAGGGATAGAAATTTAATTCCAAAAACCCCTCAGGGGGACTTTATAAAGACCCCAAATACCAATTTTTAGCCCAATCGGTAAAATAGTTTTAGCTCTAGCCCGAGGTACAGACAGACAGAAAAACAAATAGACAGACAGATGACATGGCGAGACCAACTTTTTCTGTTTCAGGGGGTCATAAATACTCGACATTTATCAAAATCTCGAACTCGATCTTTAAGACGATCACAATACTTTCTTTCCTAGGTGTTGAGATAAAGTAATAAATACTTCACTATTTATTTAGTTGATTGCAAAACATGCAAACAAATACCAATTTATAATAATAAAAATCCTTTTTTCTTAATTTTTAATTTATTTGAGGTATTTAACGTGCACAAATATAAAAAAATTGTCTTCACAGTATTTCCACTCTAACCACGACGGACCCCCTTAAGGCTATTGCTTACCAGAGGGAAAATATCCCCACAATATAGTTTTTCTTATGGGAATGGAAGTTTTGAAGCATCAAAAACCATTAAAACTATAGTCTACTTTATCATCTTATAGTTTGGTTGTGTTTTCAGGAAGCATAGATTTATAGGATACTTCAAACACTTTTCTTTACCCTTTGAGCCTTAACATATCACGAGAAAAATCAATGAAAACTAACAATTTCATTTTAAAAATATTTTTTGGTCAACGGTCAGTTTTTTAATAATTATATTATTATTGTTTATTATTATTACATTTCCATTACATTGTAAGTTCTGATTGGAGCATTTGAATTATGTTCATCTTCATATTGTCGTGAACCATGTTTTAAAATAACAAACTTCTTAAATAACGATTACAGCTCGTCTCTGCACATTGATCGGCGCCCCTTCACTCCCCTCCCCTTAAAACGAGGATGTAATGAAATAACCCAGGTCCTATTAATCGTTGTAATAGCCTTGTTCCATTCTACCCCTGGCCCATCCTATCAAAAATCACTTTTGACAGCTTTGACAAGTTGACATTTGCTAGCCAGCGTGACATCAAAACCTAATGACGTCACGTCAATGGAGGGGTCAATAGTTCCTGGGCTATCATCACACGAGAGCACCGCTAGCATGCTACATGTCACATGCCCGTCCAAAGAGTGTCAATAACAATTTTTTTTAATACTGACAACTTTGATAACTTTTCAGCTTTTATTTTATGATTAGAAGTCGGGGTGCGGCCAAAGTCTTACATCATCCATGAAGGATTAAAATAAGTTACAGGATGTCCAAAACCTTTTTTGTATATTTAATTTATATCTTATTATAACTTATAAACTTTATAAACTATAGAATATTGTTTATAGTTTTCAACATAATCAAAATATACTTTATCCTTATAGAACCTTCTATGACAATTATAAAAGTTACTAGATCTACCTTCACATATTCATACATCCGGTTATGTGATCCTCAACTCTCATGATTGATAGATATTATTAATACAAATTTTATCATTGATTACCGCAAAACATATGATTGTGTAATATTGTAATAGTTTGGCCGATTTTGGCTTCTTTATATTTTATTTGTGATAGCGTTTGAAAGGTTTTTATAGCTGCATATCGACTATAAGTATATTGTTGAAGTCACAGTGTTGTAACTCACTTGATATCTAACTTATTCCCTTGTGTTCCTCGTCTTGCTACCCGTCCGGTCTCTCCTCATATTTATCCAAATGGAGTAAGAATAAGGAAAAAATAATTCAATGGAAATGTATCCACATTTGAGTGTAGGGAGAGTTATAAACCCATTGATGAAAACCTTGTCTATACACCAGCCACACCAGGACCTACTCATCTCTGGCAAACCAAACGTGACTGACGCCTCTGTCTGTGTGCCTACTGGTGTGGCTATCAATCGATTAGATAGAACCTGCAAAATGGGTCACATGAAGTAAATATCAAGTTCATTTAGTATAGTTTGACGGTTATGGGGAGGTCATAGTTCGAATCCTTGCCGGGTTTACGGAGAGTATTTTTTCCTAACCAGTTGAAAACTCTTCCTTAATGAAAATGTAAGTATATTTTCTTAATTATACTGGGTATTCGAAAAGAAACGCAGCCCATGGATAATATAAGTTATATAAAATTAACATTCATTGCTTTTCTTTCCTTTCAGATTCAGAGACATTTACTGATTTACTTTGTTGGGGACTATTAAAGAACACAGAGAATTCAAATCAACCTGATTAACTGGACAACAACATTCAGCATGAAACATTATAAAAAAAAAGGTGTTCGATAGCACGATTCCTCGTATACACTTATTTGCAATTCATAGGGGCTAAAAGTTTAAATAATTCTGGTGGTCTACAAATAATCATGTTATAATCATGGGCTGCGTTTTTGTTTGAACATCTTGTACTTTTCTTATTTATACTCTAGTGGTGTATGCTGATAGCCTGAAAGAGTAGTAAAACGTGATGCACCAACATTTACGAGGATGACAAACACACACACCTACTTTTTGTTTTAAGTTTCAGGAGTCAACCAAAATATTACATCAAGTCAGAAATCGCATACTCCATTGTGACTTGCAGTTTTAGATCTCACAAAGAGGGGAGAAGGGTCCTTAAATAATATCTTCTTCATAGCTATGTGTTCTTTATATGATTCAAGTTCAACATTTTGGAAAATTTAAATATCTGTCTCGATCTTGCATTTACACAGTTCCAAAATATTCTTCGTCAATTATCTAAACATATAGGCCCTACAAAAATACTCAGCCCTCTTGACAGCTTTTCTAATTAATTACTCCTTACCAAATTTTTTCATAATTGTTGTATTTAAAATACATTCTTCCAGCTAAGGGATCATAATAATGTTTGACCAGAAACTTGGTGAGTCCTGATGAAGCTAATGAGGGCATTTTCTGGGCCTATTTGTAAACGGGTTTGATGTGATACAAAAAAATAAATAAAAAATGTGCTTTTACTGGTTGGGTAGAATATGTACGTGGATAATTTAACCTGAAAGTTGTGAGCATTTATAAGAGACGCGACTATTAAGTGGATGTTAAAAACCAATGTTGGCAAAAAACAAATAATAATGATAATTTGATCCTTGTATTAAAAAAAAAGTAATTTTTTTTCCTAATTCAACCACCTTGTTTATCTTAACTCAAATCATAAACTACGATGAGTGATTTGGAAAGACGCAGCCAGCCAAGATAGAGTATTGCGCAGATCCAAGTAACGTTGATATGTGGCAAGCAGGAGATTGATAGTAATTACACCATCTGGCGCACCAAGTAGAGGCACCCATCATGTATTACAGGTCACTTTTCAATGTCATTACAGAAACAGAATCAGGATGGACAGTTAGTTGGGGCCCATTACACCCAGTTTTCCCTTTTATAATTGTTAGAAGGACACTAGCGTCCGTCTACGTCACTATGGAGCAGGATTGTGTTAAATACAGTCCAATTTTCATATAAAGGGTCTTCTGGCAAATAAACTGTTGTTTGTGACCAAAATTTATAATATTTTAGTATTTTATTAAAATTATTTAAAATGTATTAATAGTATATATCCAAAATGACGATGTATGATACTTGAAGGTAGAATTAATAGCTTTTCTAGCAGTCAACTAAGGCCTTTGATTTGAAAATGGAACAGTATGGTCTAATTTAATTTATCCATACGCCAAGCAACATTTTATTACTCTGTCAGTTTCTAAAGGTGGTGCCGCTTTTATTTTCCACAGCATCTTACTACCCCAGCTAGGATATCACATATTTTTTAGCATTGCGTCTTACTACCCTAAGGGGATATAACTTACGCTTATGTACTAATTATGCTGATGAATTTTGGGATTATGAAGGTTATATTTAAAGAAAGTGTACCTGCATTTGCGTGAAGGGTGTGTGGAAAACCATCTAGGAAAAAATCACCTTCAGTATACATGACCAAGATTTGAACCTCGATTTCCCCATCATTGGCAGTCTAGCCTACTACAAGAGTAGCACCGTAGACCACGGGGCCACCGAAGTGGTTCACTTTACCTTACCAAGATACGTGGAAGTCTGTGCTTAACTCCCTACTGTGGGACCTATTGGAGACAGCTTGCCCTCTGGGATAATTCTTAAGGTACTCTCACCTTCTTGTGTTCTAGAACAGGGGTTCCCAAACCTTTTAGACCTAAGGGGCCCTTACACCAGAAAAATATGCATGCCCTCTTAAAAAATGATTTACACTAATATTATGAATGACAGTTAAGTTTTACAAGTATAAAACCAACTGGAAACATCACATGTTCTCTATGCAATTTTGGCAACATGTCCTTTATTTAGATCTGAATATATATATTTGGAAATCCTAATTATTGATGATATTTTATAATGTGAAGAATATATTAAAATCGCCTCACAGGGCACGGTTTGAAAAATTACCAAATTAGATTTGATATTTTAGTACATTCATTTTGTTTAAATTATTTATACACTTGGTTAATTCTTGAATATTATCATGGGAATAGATACATTTGAACATTAAAACTTTTAAATAAGTCGGAAAAAAAAATTCATGAACAATATTAAAGGCCTCCTAAGACAATAACAAGTAGAAAATTAAACTAAACGTATCCACTAAAATCTTATTTATTTTGTTTAACTTTTTTTTTAATGAAAGGCCCTTTTAAATTATCTTTTTTATGCATCCAACGTTTAAAATATTCTATCATTTTATTAGCAATATTTTATAGGTATTTATAAAATCTACCTAAATTTACAGCTGCATATAAAATGACCTGACCTATCAATACCTAAAAAGAGATATAATTTCCATATAATAATTTCCCTATGAAAAATGTTATCTGGGTATTATCAAAAATCTTTGGAGATCTATCGGTTCTGTATTTTCTTGTACTCAAGATAGATATTTCATATCTCAAGCAGAATAGTTATCCGACACGGCTTGACTTCCAAAAAAATGTACACAAATGTGTATTAACATTATGCCTTAAACTAATATACTCTTAAAAGCTTTATATTTTACTTCATTAAAATCCTTACCAACTACAAAATAATGATAACTTTACAATGTGGTCGAGTTATAAATATAAGATCGTAAATCATCTATCTCGTACACCCAACTAAAAACAAATGAACTCATTAGGTCTTACGTGGTCTCATTATTGATTGATTTTATTTACAGCAACATTTCAGAAAACATCATTAGTGGGTAGACCTATTACCAACTAGAATTATAGTTTAGCCCCTTAGGAATAAAATATCTTTGACATTAATTTGTATGACAAAAAAAAATGCACACATAACTCAGGTGTCAAGTTTATTGCTCAACAATTTTTTGTAATTTTATTTTTACCAGCCATCACATATCTGAAAGAGAAGGAAAAGCTGCAAGCCACACCCAATTTTTGACGTAACATAGATACAAGTGAAGATCTGGTGCTTAATATACTGAGGAAACGGGTTATATTGACCCAAGGCATTTAGTATAAGCTGTGCTCTAGTAAACATCCATTAAGTCGATTTTTTTTTGTATTTAACGTTTTAATTATAGGTCTATTTAAAGAAGCTTTTACTATTACCGCATGAGACCTTCATTTTATAATATATATATCGACTACTTTTTTTTTACTAATCGTTTGAGTTATCCACACTTTTAATTACACTCAGTAACGGTTCAAGCATGAGGATTATATATTTTATAGGATATGTACCCGCATTTACGTGGAGGGAGAGTGGAAAATAAATAATTTATAAAAAATCAACCACTATTCCCGACTGAGATTTGAGTCCCAACCTCCATGTCACTGAAAAACCAGTATAAATGAGCTTGATGCTTAGTCCATGTACACAGATATGTGAGTTATAGTTAAGTCAATAGTGGGCCTAAGTCCTGCCAAATACAGGGAGATCGGGGTTTGGACCCGGTCAGGTGTACTGAGTTTTTTTTCTAAATGCTTTTCCTAGCTTCCTACACGCTAATGTGGGTGCATTTCTTGTCAATTAAACCTTATTAATTCCTAGCCAATTAGTGAAACTATTAGATAGGCCTATAAGCCAAACGTGTAATAAGACGCGGTGCTAAAAAAAAAAGTTTCTGCGTTTCGAAATTAAAGAGTACCAATCTCGTTTCCCGATAAGGTCAAACAATTTATCACGAGAGAAATTAGGACATTCAGTTTGACAGCAATGAATTCATCGAAATTCTCCCCAATTGGCTGAGACATTTAGTTTTTAGTATTTCCCCTAAAATTACTCAATAGGATTATGCAACTTTTTTTTGTGGAGAGCCCGTCTATTTTTAATGTTTATGGAATTGGCTGTTGGGTCAACTCTAGAGTTAGGTCAGTTTATAAGTATCTGCTGATTTTAAATGTCTGATTAGAAAGTGGACGTTTGAGAACCATTAAAATGTTAAAAATAATTTAAATATTTTAATTTGATTAGTTATATAGATATTTTTTTTAAATTTGTACTGCTACCTCTTTTCATTTTTGTTCGAAAGAATAGATATTATTTTTAGAAGTACCATCTAATGCATCAAAAGTTATTAAATAAAACAAGTGTAATGAATCCACTAGTCATTCAAACTAGAGCTTATCTGGCACAAATAAATAACTTTTAAGACACATATTATTCTTTTTTTAAGTGCCATCTTTTGCTATTTTTCATTATGTAAACTAAATATAATATGTACTACATGAATAATAACTTGTGTAATGTTCGAAGATATAATTTAATGTTGAAAAGTCTAATGCTTTATCATATGAAAAATATACTCCTTAACTAATAGCTTAGTATTATATTTAAGTAATGTAATAATCAAAGAATTATGTTTTTCTAACAATATTTTCAGGATTTAATTGGGCAGTATATTATGGTAGTTAAAATTTTAAAGTTAATAAAATAAGTCTAGAGTTTAAATTTTGATCCCATTAAAGAGAGTAGAGGTATACAGACAGGTTTTTTTTTACTACGGACTAAAACTATCAGTAATTTTTTTTATGATTTTGGTGATAAAAGCCTAAATGTTAAAAAGATAAAACATTTGCTTACAATACATTTCCCCTTAGAAGTACCAAAACAAACATTTGTTTAAAAGGAATGGACATCATCCGTCTTCAAGAATATGCTTTTGACAAGCTGTTGCCATACAAGAACTCCTTTGTTTTTAAATATCAAGATTCTTTGTTACATCAAGGTCAACGGTGATGTAACTGACCCACTGAGGGAAATAACAGTGAGGACCAAAAGCAATACTTTCTACTAGATTCTAAGTTAAATATTTTGGTAACAATGTATGTGTGTCTTTGTATGAGAAAAATTTGCTGCCATCTTTCTCCATCCACACCTTCACCAACGAATAGGACAGGGGTATTGGTGTTAGAGATGCCAGGCTGTGAAACAAACAAAAAAGTAGTGGTTTGCTGCTGTTTACCTCCTCGAAGGTATGTGCACCTGATCCTTAAAACCCCATACGTATCATGCGTTAGTGATTCTTTTCACCTGCGAAACGTTCTTACGTCCCGCACGTTTTACATAGACAAAATTTTTTATATAAACTTCCCGCCAAAAACGGACAGGTTGACAAGTGCAAGATGAACCGAGCTGTCACACCAAAACCCCTTCTCGACCAATCACGACGCAAAGAACGTGATCCATATTGATGAAGGAGGCGTGGTCGTGAAAGGATGATGAGGGGGGGTTAGGGGGTTGGATTGAAGTCAGGAAAAGGAGGAGAGAGGTTTAGGTACCTAGCTTGAAACAATGGAGCCACAAACAACGAGAACGAGGAGCGCGTTAGAGGAGGAAGGAAAGTTGTCCTGGCTTCTAGCGACTCCATGGAGCAAAAACCGAAGAAGGCTTGACGATTAAATTAAGACTAAAGCCCCATCTACAGACTCCGTATCCGTAGGCTAGTGGTCCTTGGTCCACAAAATCAGATTGCTCATTCTAAGGAGTCCTGATCCGTAGAAGTTGGTCAACTTTAACTTTATAAGTACTAGTTAATATGGACTATCCTTCACCTCTGACAAGATATCTTGTGAATATGGGGAATGCCAGGTCTCCACCGTGGTTCGGATTCCACGTTAAACTGTAGGTCCTCCATTCCATCTCACAATCACCCTACCAATTACACATTAGCGTAAGTGCGTATAACCCGAACGGTTTGTAAGACGCGGCGCTAATAATAATTATTATAATAATATGGGCTATCAATCACAGTTAAGTAAATATATGCCCATGCATTGAAATAAAAGCACCAATGGCAACGAAAGAATCCTTTCCTAACTATAAGTTAAATATCTCAAATGGTGTTATAAATATATTAGTTGTGATTGTACTTAACTTTCCTTTTAATAATATTCTGTACGTTTTCTCAAAAAAAATAATTGTTTTAGTTTATTTTATTAATCAGCTGACTGCTTGGTAGTTGCTTCTTGCTGTAGACAATTTTATTTCTAAGGGATTTACTGAGCTAAGGCTCTGACCATCTCATTGGTTGGAAAGGTCACGTTATTAAGGATAAGGACTGTGTTGTACGCGAATATAATGTCTAAGGATTACAGTCCTATGTATAGGAATTCTTAAGGTATTGCGATGTTTTTTAATTTAATAATTCTTATTAAATTGAAAGAAGATTGTTTCTCTTAGAAGTAAAAAAACAAACATTTAGTTAGAGCTGGTAAGCAACTTCATACAGGCTGATATGAATCAGTGGTACACTTTGTGATAAAGGAAAGAAGGAAGTGGTGTTTTGTCCTTCCCCCCTTTAAAAGAATCGCAAATCATTTTGATAAAACAATAAACTGTGTAAGATACAACTATGATATAAAGCTCTAAATATGTTTATAATTTAAGTTATAGGTTAACGATTTTATATTCAAAAGATCTACCGCTTTACACAATAAAAGAGTGACCATAAAATTCCCATTAAATTGTAAAAATAAAACCCCCACTCTTTACCCTAAAAGTAGATTTATGGGTTTGTCACTGTTACTTGTTGCTTTCTTTGTTTAATTTGTTAATCTCGTAAACGTTGAATTCAATAAATGAATAACCCTACTGGTTCTTCTATCAAGTGCTCAAGGTCTAACTTGAGTGAAACATAAAAACAAAAGAAAGCTAATAAGACCCCGAGTAGTGATTCAATTAGTCAAGAGTAAGCTCGTGCATACATAATTTAATGCGCAACAAACCTAAACATCTCTAAGTCTAAGTTCAAAAATACATTATAAACAAGAATTAATATATATGTCATAAGTCATAACAGATTAGTCTATTTTTGCTTGTTCATAAAGTGGTTCTCTTTTTTTATTTTAACCAATACAAGAATTCATTATATTTTTGAGGAAGGTTATGGATGAATCTATAAACAAAATTACGTACTAAATTTGCTTTTGAAACCATTTAGAATATTTGATGTTTACTTTCTGAAAACAGTTAATTTACTTAAGAATCAAAGTTATCCTAGCTTAGCTACTTGAGACCTAATATAATCTTTTGCATTAAGAATTGATAAATTATTTTGAAACAATAACATTGACTAACCCTTAAAAGTGAAAGAAACAAAACTGTCATTTTAATTTTTGGGAAATATTCTCTTTGCATTTATTTTTAAATAATCACCCCGGTGGTATAGTTGGCTAACGCGCTAGTTTCGATTTGAGCCAGACTGCCGAGGGAGGGGAAATCGAGGTTAGAATCTCGGTCGGGTGAACTGGGGGGTGGTTTTGCTTAAACGGTTTTCCACTCTTCCTTCACGCAAATGCGGCTTCACTTCCACTAAATTATTATTACCATATTCCTAATCCATTAGCGTAGTTAGTACTTAAGCATATAACCTGAAAAGGTAGTAAAAGACGGTGATAAGTAAAAAATAAAAAATTTAAATAAATGTATTTAATATTTTTTTCCTAGATTTTTCCGTAAAGCTTTTCCATTGATTTAAATGAAAATCGTTCAATCGAAATATCACAAGTTTTAAAGTTCACACTTCATTTAAATCTAATCCAAGGACGTAAACTAAGAAAATATTAGTAAATGAGCTACAATAGAACATTATTATCCAAGGGCGTATGGATAACTTGGCTAAGTAAACATTTTAAAGGGATCTTTGGACCTTAAAATGGCTTAAAGGTTTAGTAAGATTTAAGCTGATAACGGCCCGAGATTTTACTGACTTCATGTTATTGATAGTTAAAATTTATTGAAAAACTTTAGCAGGTGCTATTAGCTATAAATATTGATACAATAATTTCAAATCATTACAGTTAGCTATAACTTATAAAACTTGCTATTTTATGTTTTTCATGTAGCGTTGTTATGGTAAAGTAATTAATATATGAGGCTGAAATTTAGCATAACTAGACATTCTTATGAGTTGTGTATAATTAAATATTTATAATAAGATGTTAAAGAAAAATATTTTGTGATGAAAAAGCAGTTCAAAATCGGTAAAATACATAACTCTTAATAATATATAAATACTGTTATTTTTATGCTAGTAAATTAATTTTATCTAATTTTATAGTAGGCCTACATGTCATTATCTAGAATTTTTTTTTAACCTAACTCAACTGGCTAATTTTATTAATGTGTCAGAATTGAGCATATAAGTTTGAAATGTATATTTCATGAAACTTCTTGTTTTGACTGAACCAATTGTAGAGATAATAATAATTACCAGAACAAAATATGCCAGGCCAAGGCAGAGGATCAGATAAGCCCTTCTAATGACACACCAGGGGTGTGTCGATACCGATATTTCACATAACTGTTCCAAATCGTTCCAGTTACACCCCTACCCCCACATGTTGGTTAACTTTCCTACCAAGATGTAATAGACTAAAAAATTCTTAGTAATTTTCATTGTTGAATGAACTTAAAACTTATTTGATGGTTAAATAAAGAAACAAAACACTTCTAACATGGGATGGAAGGAAACATGATCTAAAGTAAATATTTACAAAAACTGCGTAAACAACTTATTTAGGTCAAATAAATCAAATATTGGTTATCTTCCATAAATACTTTTAACTATTCTTTTTTTACAAAAGTAGTCTCAATATTAAAATTATTTTAGATTGGTCATGGGCATCGCATAATTTGAAATTAAATGTTTATCTTCATTTGGAGATTTTCTGATCAAATGTCACAATATTCATGACCAATATTCAATAACTATTCAGATAAAATTAAACTAAACGCATAATATTATATTGAAGCAATATTATACTTATTTTGGTCACGAATCTTTTACTATAAAAACTGTAAAAATACGGATTTAAGCTCTTGTTCCCTTTTATTCCACCACAACGATTTCAAATACTAGCAGAATCTAGACACAGAACCTGTTCCAAACTAACAAAAGATTTAGGAGAGGCTAAGCGGTAATAATCATTGTAGATGCAGATAGTCGTAAAATCACTTCAACGAGTGAACGACATTGCTTACTTTATAACCTAGCAACCAGCCGAAGACGACAATGAACCGTTAAAAAACAACACCCTTAAATATACTTATTTTGATAGTTCTATAAAACTATTATTTATATTTAAAGTTTATAATTTTTAGATTTTTCGTCTAGGGAAACGAACTTATTTTAAAACATTTAATTCTAAAAGCACCAATTACGTTCAGATTAAAATTTAAATTAAAAAATTAATAATCGAATAGGACTACGGTTTCTTTACAAACGAATTTTAATAAAATTATAGGAAAGCTTAAGAGAACATGTTTTTCTAGATTAATGATGATGTAACTAATACCAATAAAATCTTTGTCATATAGAGTGGAAAAA
This sequence comes from Timema californicum, assembly GCA_902141385.1. NCBI lineage: Eukaryota > Metazoa > Arthropoda > Insecta > Phasmatodea > Timematidae > Timema > Timema californicum. The sequence goes on from CABFOW010000028.1 coordinate 266,137, forward strand.
ATAACTGATACTGATGGTGAGCAATAAGAAAAGCAAATATAAATAAGACAAAAAAGAAAAAGAGACATTGAGAAAACTTTATAATGAGTTGACAGAATCATGTCACTGTTGACCTGGCCTTCATAAAATCTTTTACAATGGTCATATCAATACGTGCAAGAATGTATTATGTCTGTAGTACATATTTATTATTTACTACTTCTTATGTTTAATCTCAGTTTCACCCACTTCGATAGCAGCATGGTCTATCGCGCTACTCTTGCAGTAGACTAGCTTCCTATTACGGAGAGATTGAGGTTCGAATCTCGCTCGGATGTACTGAAGGAGATTTTTCCAAAAGTTTTTCCCCTCTTTCTCTACGCAAATGCGGGTATATTTTCTATAAATATAACCATGCCAATCCCTAAAACCACTAATGTAATTAGTACGTAAGCGTAGGCCTATAATACGAACAGATTGTAAGACGTGGTGCTAAAAAAAAATCTCAGTCAGTTTCTTATAGTTGTTTATTAGTACGATATAAAACCAAGGCTATTAACGAATATTATAAAAGGGATAGGGAAGAAGAATATAGTTAGTGAAAAAGTGATCCCGCAATAGTATGAAGAGGGTATGAGAAATCCAAACTGATTTATCAAACGTGGTAAACCATCCCCTGGTTTACCCGGCTGAGAATCGAACCATGGTCTAACCGTCATTGGCAATAGCCTGTCGCAAAGTTGATGCCTTAAACTACGTGGCCACAGATGTTTGTATAGTTTTCTCCAAATTTTAATAAACAAAGTATATTTTCTTAAGTATCCCTCCAAACTGTACAGTTTCAAATTTTGACATTAAATGGGTTTGTGTGTCCTATTTATTTTTTACTAATGTATTATCAATAATTAAGTATTTTTTGGTTATATAATGAATACAATATACATTATTAATAACAATTCACTACTAATTAGCTGTAATAGTTTAGTATCACTTACATACTTAAGAGACCGATTTAAATTGCAAGCTTTTTTTTAATAACATTTTTAATAAAAAATATATTTCATAGAAACGCGTCAAGTGATGTGATGTGCAGCTATCAATTTTTACAAATAACACCAATATACTAAAGTAATAATAATAAAATATTAGCATGCTATCAATATTAACTGTAAAAATTTGAATTAAAAAAACAAAACAAGAATCTTACTGTAAGCCTATAAGCTACTATAATTATTGAAATACATATACATTATTTATGATTGGTGAGCTAGCCCCTTAAATATAAATTTTTATTCAGGATTAATATCGTTCTATTCACCGATTGGAGACAATTTACCACCAGTAATTATTTTTTTGGCAAGCTTTACTTTTTTTAAATTATACTTTTATTACCTGTTCGTGTTTTAATTGTATTGCATCATTTGTTATAGGTTTAATTAAACAGGACTACCTCACTTAAAGGGACATAAAGAGTAAGGATACTTCAAGTTACCATTTCAGTTGAAATAATTTGTTATTTAAAATTAATTCAAACAGACCGATTATATTATTACATGAATTACAAACGATCTTAATTCTAGAACTAACACAGGATATAGTCCCCCTTTCATTAATTCATTACGGCGATAGAAGTTCCAATTTTCCCCCTAATAAATGTAATGGTTATGCCAGTAATTGAATCTGGTACCTTTAATTTAGTATATAGAAATTATACTGACTGCGCTAAGTTATCGTATCTCTCTAAATAAATCTTTAATAACCATAGTATTTGGGGTAATAATTGGAAAATGAAAAATAGCATACATGGTTTAAGTGGAAAGACGTGTCCATATTATACTAAATTCATTTTGTCACTTAGGTCACTGTAGCGTGGTCTAGGAGATAACTTTGTAATCCACGCGCATTCATCGAGAGCCACAAAAGCTGAGGACAAAACAGACTCGGTATTAATAGCTGTGGGACGTCAATGTCTTTCTTTTATAAGATTTCCTCGGCCACAAGGACACTTTAAAAAGAGTTACTTCACTAAAAAAGAGTTGATGTCATCTTGAAAGAGAGAAGGGTGTACATTTTTTGGTCATCAAAGATTCCATTCACCACAACGATCTTTAATCATAAATACCACACTATATACCAAACTTACTTATTTAATTAAGTCATTTATGAGTAGAGCATATTTTTCTTTCGAATATTTAGACCTATATCTTCGTTCGACTGGTTTTACAACCACTTTTATAAATAAAGATAAGAGTACTTTGCCTGGGATTATTTTTATAGTAATTAAGGCAGCCGCCTCAGTCGGCGAGAAGGTATCAATCGCTGTCAGGCCACATGGTTTAAAATACAAAAGGCCTGTGTCCTTTTCTGGAACTACTTCTTTATTCTGTTTAAGCTTGATGCTACTTCTTAAATATCTTAATATGTTTTGTTGTGAGGCTAAAATAAATTACAGTATATCTTTGGAGAAGGCTGAATATAGAGCCCTTGTTCATGAAGCCTAGTCTCACAGCTACACGAATATGGTTAAAAAGTGGTTGAAAATATGCAGGTATCACAGTTTTACACATCTTTTTTCTGCTAATACAATTCAAACTATAGGATTGCTAAGGAAAAAGAGCCCAGTTAAAATCTTTCAACTCTATTTTGGTGGGAAATATATTTAAAAATAAGTAACGTATCGTATAGTTAAGTATTGCTTTGGAGTTGAACATGTGCAGCAATTTCTTCCTTACTTAGGCGGCCTCCTTAAGGCGGTTCAACCAAGTATTTTAACATTTTATTTTTTTTGTAAGGAAACCTTTTTTATTACTTTATCTGGATTAACTTTTTTTTTTTACTAAGACACGTATTCTGAGAGATCTTCTATAGGTAATATTATAAACTTCCATAGTAAAGATGCCCGCCTCGGTGGCGTGGTTAGCTAAAGTGCTGGTTTTGTCTTGATCTAGAATGCTGAGGACGGGGAGATCAAGGTTCGAATCTCAGTCTGGTTAACTGGGGGTGGTTTTTCCAAAATAGCTTTCCACGCAAATGTGAGTTAACTTCCTGTATATTCAACTTTCCCAATTCCTAACCTATTAGTGTAATTATTACTTAGCCTAGGCGGCTACCCGAATGGGTAGTAAGACACGGCGCTAATTATTATTAGAAAAGTAAAAATATCACCACATTTATATAGTTTTATTGATTTATTCATAAAACCTCGATAAATTTCAATATGCTTTAAATTAGTTTTAATAATAATGAAATATTAAAGTAGGTCCCTATATGGCTTATTTTTGAGTAAAAGTTTGTTAAACATACACTGATAAATAGTTGCCAAACCAAAAATAATAAATTAGTTAGAAACCATTAAAAACTCGCTTGCACACCCATAAATAATCATATCAAGAATTGCGTCAAACCTGATGGAAAAAAAGTTAAGCTTATTTTTATTTAATTTCCACGTTTTTGTGCGGCTTTATTAAGTGTCTATGAATTGACAGCCAAGGCTGACGCCCGTTTGGTGTATTATAAGGGGTTTATATGAAAAGTGGTGTAGGGGGTGTATTATGTATTATATCATGAGAGGGGTAGTGGGGGCGCTGTATCCTAAAACAATAGCCATGAACGAAGTGATGACAGATCGCCACGGTTGTAAGGGTGGGTCTAGGAGGGTGGGAAGGATGTAACAAATGTTAATATCCCCTTATTGTGTGTCAACATGCAGGGTGACATGACGGAGGGGCTTGAAGGGGTAGGAAGGGTGCAGCTAAGCTCCAAACAAGTCTACTGACTCTATACTACAGTGTTTTTATTTGTATGCTTAAAGAGTGTGGAGGGACGGTGTATGGGGATATTTATTTAACGTGCAATTTCTAAATAAATGGTAGTATCAGGATATTTAAAAAAATATGCGTTTAAAAAAATAACTTTAAAAACACAAGGTTGTATCAGTACACGGTAGTTTTTAAACATTAAAGGTATTTAATGTGCACTTTCTAAACAAAAGGTTGTATAAGCACATACATTTTTGAAAATTATTATTTTAGGATTTTTTTTTTCCAAGAAATAAATACATGAGAAATTTCTAGAACAAAAAATTTACTCAAAACCTTTAGGGGAAGTCATATTTCTAATCTCTTTTCCCTAATAGAGTACCCACCCCACCCTCCATGTGGGCGACCCCACCAGTGTCTCGAACTATCACCCCAGACTGTACCAAGACTGCTATTTGTCAGTGTCAGGCCGAGACGTCTCCGGAGCAGTGAGGAGGAACATTTTGACGTGTGACTTCTTGACAAGTCGGTAAACAAGTGTTATTTTACGGCTCTGCAGGACACCCAGGCTGGTATTATTACATCCCCCCTGCCATTCCATCCGTCTCTCTGTATGGACCTAGTGGGACAAGCGACACAACGCAGACACCGAACTCTCAATCTCTTGGCTTCCTCCTCGGCCGTCGTCAGACGTACCGCGGGGTTTGAGTGCACTCGCACAACCACTGAAGAGCCCTGGTTGCCTTCGAGCTCGAACCCCAGATTGGGAGGATAGTGGAGGTTTCAAATTGCAGTAGACACGAGTGGTTTTCGTAGTCTACGATGATCACTGAATCTGGAGTGATTCAAGGGTTGGTTTTTTATTTGCTAATATAGTGAAATTATTGTATTCGTTACGAGTTTTGACCTTGAAATTATGATTAATCTTAAGCACAGACCAATTCAATAAATGTGGGACTTAAAAATATATCTGTGTGTGTCTGTCCCTCTGAATGTCTAAATGTCCTTCTGTATGTGCGTCTATTGTGCCATGATTGTTCGGTGACCTGGTGGTCTAGGGGTAAGGTGTCAGACTCCTGTGCTGGGGGTCCGGGGTTCAATCCTATGTCTTGGCACAGATTTATCTGATTACCAAACCCTTCCTTCACCTCTGACAAGTCGTGTATTATTCACAACTTGTAATTGTGGGGAATACCAGGCCTCCACCGTGGTTCGGATTCCACGTTAAACTGTTGGACATCCATTTCATCTCACAGTCACCCTACCATTACACATTAGCTTAAGTGCGTAAAACCCGAACGAGTAGTAAGACGTGGTGCTAATAATAATGCCATGATTTAGTTTTGTTCAACATCGAATTTTACTATCTATCTAGATATACTTTTGAAAAGTAAAGGGTATAATTTAAAAGATGTGTTCCCACATTCACGTGAATGAAGAGTGGGAACCAATTTAGGGAAAACCCACCTACCCAAGACTCAAACCCTAGTCTCCCCATCACCTGGAATACAAACTGGGCGAACTTGTCATTTAATTCACGTTTACACTGTATTTGGTCAATCTTTTTTTTTTATCGCCCTGTCTTACTACCTGTTTAAGCTAATATACATGAATGATAATCACTTTCATATAGGAAGGATGTGGAAGGAAGCATCTGAGAGGAAATGTACCCGTATTGGTGTGGAAGGGGAGTGAAAAATAATTAAGGGAGAGCCACCTTCAGTAAACCCAACCGGGATTATATACCCATCTCCCCGTCATCATCAGGCCAGTCTAACATGAACGTGACGCCTTAGACTATTCAGTCACTTAAGTTGGTGTAGGTCAAGTATCATACTAAATTAGTACCTTCAAACTAATGAATCAGTGACATCATAGGGCTATACACGATAAGGAGGAGTAAGATAGTTTAGAACAGGGTACAAAACCTGAGGAGTATGGACCAATTTGAAAATAAGTTAAAAATCAGCTAAGATTTGAAGACTTTTATTTCAATTACTTTTTCAAAGTAATGAAGATAATTTTTCCTAGCGGTATTGGCAACAATGCTTACTAGTTGTTGAAATCTAGGTGACTAATCAAAAAGTAAGACACTTGTGCTTATTTTCAAGCCCGTAAGCCTCGGATTAGACTTCGTACTCCTTTTTACCCTCCTACTAATATACCATTGCGGCCACGTGCAAACCCATCGAATTTCCAATTCAAAACGTGATAAAAACTAAACAGTATTGTTAACTTGAAGTAGAAAATGATTTGCGGTGTGCTCTGACAAACATACAAATCAATAATTAAGAAGTGATGAAAACAAAACAATATTAACCATCACACTAATTTAAATAATATTTTTAATATCAATTTTCTCCTAGAATAAAATAAAGAAGTCTAAAATACTTTTTTTAAATACCTTTTATAGATTTACCAAAAATGGGGGAAGGGGATGAGGGTTTGGGCGTGGAAGTTTGATGATCTACAAAGAGGTCGGCAGTTGAAAAAAAGTTGGAAACCACTGGTTTAGAGGAAGGTTACCAGTGATTACATGGAAAGCGGATGTAGTGCAATCATGCCCACCAAATTCCGTACTAACTTAGTGTAAACAACCAGGAATTATTTTTAGTTATAGTACGAAGCCATAAATTCCAACACTCATGGTTGATGATATTTAGTGCCATTTGCTTTTGAAAGCAATCCTATTATAAAATACGATAAAAGGATCAAACAAAAGAAAGAGTCGACTTAACAAACTAGACTAATCAACGTAAAACACAAATTGACACAAACCCATCCCCCAAAAAAGAAAGGACTTTGAAAAAATAAATCACTCACAAAAAGGGCCTAGGACACTGCTTTTTTATGTAAAAAAAAGAGTGGACATCAACACATCCATTCCAGCTTTTACAATCCTGCCAAAGTTATTAGGCAATCCCAAGGCAATTAAAACTAAACAAAGTTGTCTTTGAACTTCTTAAACAAAAACAACTCACACACATACAAACACATGGTGTGTTGTAAAAAAAGGGGTGGTGAGGGGAGGAGAGAGACCCTTAAGGTGGGTGCCAGGCATTCAGGGTTTCCAGATGTCGCACTTCATGTCCTCCTCTCCTCCCTCTCCCCCCAGAACGAACCCCCCCCC
>CABFOW010000028.1:275077-294907 GCA_902141385.1 Timema californicum
ATACTAGCTGACCCGGCAAACGTAATTTTTAAGTAATTTCTAGTTATTAATAAAATAGGAATGATTAATAGTTAATATGAGAGTTACACTGAGATAGCAAAATAATAATTGTCAACGTTACTACTACACTTGATGCATAAACAATAATGATGGCCGACAACTGTGTAGGGAGTGAGAGAAGTCTTATTGTGTGAGAGAAACAGGAGACCGGCTTCGTTCTCATCCCTACTCCGTGCTGTTTACTGGGTCAGAAGTGACACCTGTAGACAACTGGCGGGGATAACTAATTAAATGACGATTGATCAGTTATCGACCAGGGATGAACAATTATTAAATTACTAAAATGGCTATTAAAAAATAGGGGTTGGTGAAAAAAGGGTAAAAATTTAGGGTTGTATGTATTTTTTAATGCGACATAATAAAAAAAATAAAGATATATTTTTTTTTTAAATTATAGAAAAATGTTAAGGGTGGACAACCCTTATCACTAAGGGGTATGAGAAATATATGTTGGCCGATTCTCAGACCTACTCAATATGCTCACAAAATTTCATGAGAATCGGTCAAGCCGTTTCGGAGGAGTACGGGAATGAACATTGTGAAACGAGAATTTTATATATAAGATTAATTTTAGAAACAAAAAATAAATAGTAAAACGATTTCGACGAGGACGATTAAAAACTGTTTTTAATATTAACCATTATTTACATAAGTTTGTATTACAATATTGAAAAAATCCATTAAATTATAATTGTTTCTCAACAATAAGTTAGGAGTGTCGAAGACCAGAGAAAATATTAGTTTTTTTTGCAGTTTTTATGGTAAAGCATTTTTGACCTAAATAAACCAAATATTAACACAATAGAAACATAGATCTAGATTTGCTTCACCCTTCTTGAATACCTATATGTCATAAGCATAGCTGTATAGGACGAACTTTTTAAATGAAGAGAAAAAGTTGTCACAAGATTTGGGTACACCCTTGACATATGTACAATAACTTTTTAGATTATCATAGGTGAAATGTGATTTTTCCCTTTCCCATTGATAAATTAACAGTTGTGGGCTGGGTGTTGTATCTGTTATAGATTTAGGTTAGTTTATAAGTCATATTTTTATATAATCAGTCGGTCCAGAAAGTGTAAATTAAACACCTAAAAAAAATTTGGTACAATTATTATTTTACCTTGATTACTTTTATATATATTTTTTACTGTACATTCACCAAAGTTTCACGAAAATGAAGGGCACAACGCCAACCCATTTAGCACACAACCATTTAGCTTACAAATATAAGGGGGGGAGGGGGGAGGTGGACGCGTGAAGGGGACGCAAGTCATTTCAAGCTTATGGCATGCCGCCATTGTGATGACGTCATCACAGCAGATGAACATCGCCGCTGACAATGGCGCATCACTAGGCGCACAGAAAATAAAAATAATAATAATACAAGAATGAGCAGGACAGAGAGGTATAATGTGATACAAAGGAAAAGTAAATAAATACATAGAAAAGACCGAGAATCTGCTAGAGAGAGAGAGAGAGAGATAAAGGGAGAAAATATGTGAGTTAGGTGAAAGAGAAAAACGATGACAAGGAGAGATGAAAGAAAGAAGGATGATAAAGAACGCAGAGTGAGCGAACGTTCTGTAATATGAGATAGACGTGAGCTTATGACGAAGCAGATACGCGGAAAGTAACAATAACAAACAAAATAAAATACATTTTTTTAAGTCAAGAAATGGAAGTCAAGATTTGAATGGGGATGTCTTGCAGGCATGGAACAATATAAAGTGATGAGATGATGGCATCAGAAGCTATGCTAAGAGTGTATTATACCCACTGGACCGGTTTACACCAGTCAAGCTTCAAGCTTTACGATTAAATATAAATACTTATTTTTGGTTAAAATTATTGGGAAAATAGAAGCTTCATACTTTTAAAGGCCTCACTTCTTTATTACGCCATTTTAGTATCAACATATCTTGTACTGGCTTTGTTAATGAGTTGTGACTTTAGTGGTGTGTACGAACATTTTTAAAGGCTAAAGAGGGTTGAAGTTTTTATAAATTTGTATAATATTACTTGTACTTTGGCTTGTGTAGGTGTCAAGAGAAAGAGAAATACGGCACGCGAGAAAGAAAGTGAGATAGAGCAAAAGCGCGTGATAGGGAACATGTGATACAGAGAAAAAGTGTATGCAAAATCGTAAACGAGAGAGAAAAAAGTGCGATTGTGAAACGACATGGAGAAAACGTGATGAAGAGAAAGAAAAATAACAGATAAAGATAGAAGTTGCGGAAAGAGTGAAAGTTATTAGGAAAGTAGCAGAGAAAGAAAGTGACAGAGAGAGAGGAAGCAACGAATATACAGAAAGTGACAGAGATTTGACAAAGAAACAGAGAGAGTGATGAAAAAGAGAAAGCGACAGAGATAAAGAAAGTATTAAAAAGAGACAGCATGACACAAAGACACAAAGAGGAAGTGGCAGAGAGGAAGAAAGTGAAAGAGAGTAAGTGACAAAAAAAGAAAGAAAGAGAAAGTGAGAGCAATACAGCAAGAGAGAGTATGGTTTACTTGGAACAGTACGTGAAATATATTATAAAATACACTTAGATATTCAAAGATGGTTATAAGATAATTAATTAATTACTTATGAGATAATTAAAATACATGTTTAAAGATTTTATCAATATTTCGTTTTAAGTCACGGCAATTAATGGATTCACTTAATGTATGTGGTGGAAGAGGGCAGTTTAGAGGCAGTGGACCCGCATGTGCATGGAGAGTGAATGGGAAAACAACAGTGATAATTTACTGATAAAAGATCCCCCCAATTCACCAGGCCAAGATTCGGTCCTTAGACCACATCTTCTACATCAACATAATATATTGGGAACTAGACTCATTAGATCACTACCATCAAGGTGGAAACGATGCGTCATCCTGTCTTAATGAGATCGCTACATCTGATGTGGCTTTGTTATAAAGTCCTTTTTGTAAATATTTAAGCAAAATAACACAAATGCTATAATATTTACTATAAAAATTTCTATACTTTAGAATCGGTGGGCATACGTACTAAATGTCAGAATAATTTAGACTGCTTTTCTGTTGTTGGACAGCTCTGTGTTTGACTGAGTGTAGAGTTTTTTTTATCATAGAGTTTCCTTTTTCTTCGTTTAATAAAAATGCGGGTACATTTTTATTATTATTTTCTTAGCACCTCGGATTACTACCCATTCAGACTATACGTATATGTAATAACTACAAAAGTGATTTAGGGATAGATAAGGTAGAATTTAGAGGAAATGTAACCGCATTTGTGTGGAAAACCATTTATGAGAAACCACCCTCAAGACAACTGACTGAGATTCCATATCCGATGTTCCTGTTATCAGCAGTCTAGTCCAAAACGAAAGTGATGCCTTAGATTATGGAGCCACCGTTTAAATAAATTATAACTTCCTCACTACTATACCATTAGCGTAATTAATTGCGGATAGCCCAGACGGGAACTAAGATGTGTTATAATAATCTATAAAACAATAATTTAAAGGAACACTTTTAAATATTTTCCAGCTGAAAGGTGAGGTATGGGCTGTCAGCCACCTCAGCACTGTACTTTGATAAAGTACCTTTATATAAGATACATTTTAGAATACAACTTTATTAAAGTTTCAAGTATAGAATATTACAATAAGTTTATATCTTTAAAATCGATTGTTTAAAACTACCCGTGGTAAAAAATTACTTCATAAATATATATGATTAATAAATCATGGATTTAACATCCTATAGACGAATACACATATTTTTTGAATATTTTCTTAATACTTGATAATGTAGATTAATTTTAAACCCGCAAGATTGTGAAAATCATGAAATATGTGAAATAGCAAAAATTTTCCTATAGTTTGATAAGGATGGCTACAATCAGGGAACATATTGAAAACTTGTAAATGTCAAAATATTTTAAGCTGTCAGATAAATCAAGGAAATGTGAGGTAGGTAGTTGTGTAATATATCGAAGAAAATGGTATTTAGTATTTGGCTGTATAGGAATGATAAATAGGTTTATTTTATTCAAATAGCAGTTTTAATTAGATATATGCTTTTTATTTTCAAGTGGAAATTTATGAAAGACGGAATATTTTGATTTTTAGAAAAATCTCATTAATATTCCGATTTAGATTTTTGGATCCGAATAGTCGAGGATTTTTCATTTTTTTAAATTTGTAGCCGAGTTGGTAGTGAAAAAATTCATCACTAAATTGTAATATTAAAGAAAGGTCTTTAAGATTCAAATAAAAAATACCCTAGCAAAGCTATTCTTCAAATAAGCCTACTTCATACCCTTATAATATTATTAGTAATAATATTTATATTACGTTTGGCATGAAACTCTCTTATTGCTTCCAAAAAAATCTAAATACTGTTTTATTCTTCTGCTATATTGTTATTCATTCATTCTCAACTATATGTTGGTTAACAAGAATAAAAGAAATTGTCTGTAAAAAAATAAAACCTATCTGCGATTTAGGGAAGTGTTTTTTCCTCCCCATCGTTTCAATATGAAATCTAAGCACGACAAGTTGCAAACAAAACTTTTTTATAACTTTTTTAATGTTTGTGATAAAACAAGGAAAAGCAATGACGTTATTAGGGCTAGCTTCAGGGTAATACGAGACGGTGTGGGGGTGTGAGAGATTATAGGGGTGTGAGGGGTGGGGGAGGGCGGTAGATGGAGGAAGGGTGGAAAGCAAAAGGGAGGGAAAGAGAGGATGCAGACAGATAGGGGTGAAATTAAATTGAGGAGTAAACAGATGTTAAATAAACATCCTGAAGTCAGAGAGATGGTCGTGGTAGAATATTATCTGATATTACTCCCGTGGATATTGCGTGGACTTAAAATCAATGTAGAGCAATCAGTTGATGTAAACCAACCATTAGATAGTGTGAATATTTTGAGATATATTCTTAAGGAGAAACCCTGTAAGAATTTAAATCATTAACGTTTTTAAATATGGTTAAATAGTTGTTTAAAAAAAACTATGTCTTCAATGTTTACAAGGCCATCCTATATAATTTTATGTAGGGTTGGGTGGGAGGGGGGAGTTACTTGGGGGATGGGGTCATTCTTACGGTGGCTTGTAGATAAATCCTTCAAAAGGAGATGTCAAAAAATCTGTCAAAAATTAAATTCTATTTGAAGCATGGATTAAACATCTAAGCGATTATATTTGTTAAATACGGATACAGCTGCAAATATATATAGTATTCTTTGTATTAAAAATTGACACATAGACAAGGAAATCGAGCAGAGGACCTTTATCTTCGTACGCCAAAGCGATCACCACTGAGCTATCCAAGAGTCGTGATGGACGGGCAGAAATCATCATATACATAATATGAGTGATCAATTAAGATCACAAGCTATCAGATAACGCAGCCACCTTCGACTCGGTAGGGCTTCATGCTGCCAATAGTGCTTTGGCAATTGTAGGAAAGCTCATATCATGAAGGATTAAAAAGCAAAACTATTATTATTAGCACCGCGTCTTACTACCCGTTCAGGCTATACACACTTACGCTAATGTGTCATGGTAGGGTGATTGTGAGATGAAATGGAGGACCTACAGTTTAACATGGGATCCGAACCAAGGTTGAGGCTTAGCATTCTACACATTCACAAGTTGTGATTAATACACGTTTTGTCAGAGGTGAAGGAAGGCAATTAGATAAATTTGTGTAAAAAGCAAAACTACTTTATAAATTGGTAGTTATGGTTATAACCTACCCGAATATTGAATTCTGTAAATTAAAAAAGGATAGCTTTTTGAAGGAGTTTAAGGTGTTTGAAAACATGTCTTGTGTTGTAGGTACTATGAATTTTACTAGACTGCCATAAGTTATTAGTCTAGGCAGTGAGAAGTATCACATATATGGATTATTAATTCAAATTTCGAAATATGTTCATAATTAAATATATTTAATAAATTCATACATAAATTCACTTTATTTTATACTGTCACTTTTGATAAATATTATCAATATCTATAAAACAATACTAATAATATAGTAACACGTATTCAAAGTTAGCTGAAAAAAAAGTTAGTATTTTAAATAGACCCTTCGTATCAGAACTATATTATAAAAAGGTGACTTAAAGATATTACATTCAACACTTACTTATAAACTTGTAAAATTTTATATGAGTTTAAATAAATAATAATTTAAATTCAACTGCTACCCACATCAGTGGGCACGTGGTTTAAATGTCAAACCTATTTAGACTGGTCTGTCAGCAACAGGGTGGTCGTTGTTGGAACCTTGTCCGGATGTATTTAGGATGTTTTTTTTTAAAGAGGTGCCTATTCTTCTCCAACGCAATCGAGAGTGCATTTCCTCTAAATTCATTACTATCTATTGCTACCCCATAAGTGCAATTAAATCTGGATAGTCCATACGGCTAGTACGATGCTTCGCGATAAATACAAACCGTTATTAGAATTTACTATAATTACTGGTTTTTAAGCAAGTCTATGACATGCTGATGTCAATATTACCCAACCTAAACAAACCAAACATCTAATTTGTATAAGTTATGCATGAAAAGTTAGATGTTAATCCTACAATAGAGTGGACTGCCGATGACAGGGAGATCGGTGTTCAAATTCCGGTTAGGTGTACGAAGTGTGGTTATTCATAAATGGTTTTCCACTCTACTTTTGCGCAAATATGGGTACACTCCCTCTAAAATTCAACCTTTAATATTCATTAAACATAGGCGTAACTATTATATAGCTGTCAAACGAGGTGCTTAAAAAAATCTTGTTAAGTTTTGGTGCTGTTGAGCTAACACATCATTATATATATATATATATATATATCTATATATATCTATATATATATATATATATATATATCTATATATATCTATATATCTATCTATATATCTATATATATATATATTATATATATATATATACATATATATATATACATACCAACGACCAAACATTAGTTTTATTTATAAGGTAGTGTCACTTGTTATTTATCTCTTAGTAACTAGAGTAGTTATCGGTTTGTATGAATATATATCTAGGCTATGAAAATGTAATATCGGATAAAATAAATCAGTTTAACTCTAACTGTAAAATTCCCATTCACCAAAGAAAGACTTTTTGCTAACTAATAGGAATGCAACTCAACCAAATCTTATACACAGATAACTTCTCTTGGAATTTGGAATTTATATTCTAAGTTCACCTTTCTTTTGAAATGCTAATAACATTTCTACGAGTTAAAATTATTAAACAAATCACACTTTGTTTTTTATAGTTTTTATTTTTGACCCATTTTCAAGTTTGAAAAATTTGCTCACCTCTTGAATGGTTCTTCTAAAATTTCACAAAATTTAAACTATCTTTCTCATTGAGAAATACTAAATATTCTCTATACAGCTGTATACACATGTAAAGAGGCGCCATTAGATTTTTATATAAAAATTGATACTTCGATTCACTTTTACATAATGTAGTTTCTCCATGAAATGAAGCACACCTCGCATGTCACAAGTACCGTGTACCGTGTATTCATTAATAATATTAGGTCTAAAGATAATAATTGGCATTATACTGTGGGAAATGATAGCGCATCAAATCCAAATTATGGAATGCCTACTTCAGTGAGACCATTACAAACATTTTCGCAGATCCTCCAAACAGGTCGACAGCCCTCTCGTCATATTAGTAGCAATGCATACATTTATTTTGAAGCACAATCAATAGTGCAATGCAAACCGCAGACCAGATTAAACAGGGGGAAAAATAACCACCATTAATATTATTCGAACAAATCTGTTAATTTATTTGTCCTAATGATGGAGAGTTTTTTTTATTTGGAAGAGGATGTTTTGTTTATGATTTGCGAGCTAGTAGTACTTGGATTCCTGTGAAATGATTGAATAAAATTTTAACTCAAAAACGAGATAGGTCCTCTGTTTAGGAAAATATTGGTTTTCACACAATATTCATAATAAGCCTAACAAATAGTTGGCATTTAACAACCAAACAAAACATTCCATATGGAATGTTAACTAGACATTTTATAACATTTAAATCACTGGCAAACAATACGACTGCATTTGATAATAGCACCATTCGTTGAAGACCCTTGCATAGTTTCAGTTAGATGAACTTTTCATGTTACTGTTTTTGTTATAATTAGTTTTAGGGGATGGCTCGGAGTTGTTGCCAGGGAAAGATCAACTTGACTGTACTGGTTAATTGTCCCCTAACATTCCGTATCAATTTGACTTTCTAGTGACAATGCACAAACATTTATTAGCTACATTATATTTTGTGTGTGGTTGGTCATATGGACACACATATCCTATATATAGAGTAAAGAATATGTTTTACATGCATCGAGTGCCAAGAAATTTGGGAGTAATTACAAATTTGAAGCGAAATTATAATTTTGGGGTGTGCGAACAAAAGAGTTTGCATACCATTATCTTACACCATGCGAGCACATAATTTGACTTAATTTTATTAAAATACTTTTGTGTCAATAGTGCTGACGATAAAAGTGTATTTATAATGTTATTAATATTATTAGCACCACGTCTTAATACCCGTTCGGGCTATACGCACTTACGGAAATGTGTAATAATAGGGTGATTGTGAGATGAAATGGAGGACCTACAGTTTAACGTGGGATCCGAACCACGGTGGAGGACTGGAATTTCACACATTCACAAGATGTGATTAATACACGTCTTATCAAAGGTGAAGGAAAGGCTTGGCAATCAGATAAATCTGTGCCTAGACCGAGGATTGAACCCCGGACACCCAGCACATAGGTGTGACACCTCACCCCTAGACCACCAGGTAACCTTTTATAATGTTTCTTGTTAATGTGGGGAATGCCAGGCCTCCACCGTGGTTCGGATTCCACGTTAAACTGTAGGTCCTTCATTTCATCTCACAATCACCCTACCATTTCACATTAGCGTAAGTGCGTATAACCCGAACGGGTAGTAAGATGTGGTGCTAATAATAATAATTTATATGTTAATAAACAAGATAGTAAGGGCTAATATTATAAAAATATTCAAACATTAGCCTGTGGAGAGAATGTAAGATCATATTCTGAGGAAAATAAAACATACATCAAGCCGGGAACTCAAATTTAGACCTTTCTGGTTAGAATAGAGCCCTTTAGTACATACCAAGTATACACACAAGAACATCTATGATAGAACGGGAGAGAAAAAATGATGCGCCCGGATCAAATGTCCTTTAAGCCGGTCCCACATTATTCACGAATGCTAACAAATGTTCATGCTATGATGGAATTGCTTGACAAATTTAGGCGAACATTAAGATGAATATTCGGCCTAAATATTCATTCTCTTTCGTGACTAGTTTAGGACAGGCTTTATGTCCGGGTTTCTTATGGCCTACCCTAAATCTGGTCTTGATTATTCAGTGTTTAGCATCAAATAATATATATAATATAATTTACTATAGACCCCTGTATAAAACTATATATATTATAGACCCCTATATAAAACTATGTATATACATATATAGTTACGTATATTATACAGACCCTCTAAATGTGGTCGGGTACTGCTGGAGGTACGCGCAGTCCAGGTCGAATACCACTGGTCTATGGCGTAACTCTCCTAATAGAAGGGGAGATCATGGCTAGAATACAGGTCGGTTGTTATGATTATAATTATTTTTACAAAGAGGCTTACCATTCTTTCCCTATGAAAATATGGCCACACTTAAATTACATTTTATCGCGCTTACCCTATCAGCATGATTCAAGTACTTACAGCCCGGAAGATTAGTAAAAGTAGTACAAAATAAATAAATTAATAGTTCTTTAAAATGACTGTATACCATTAGATTACGTTGAAGTGAAAAACCAAGTAGCAATTTTCTAAATCTCAAACATAAAATGTTCAAAATTTATCAAAAATCCCCATGATTATATTCTTGGTAGTTAGTACACCTCTGCCTCCAAGGTTTGAAGCATTCACACATTGTTTGGAATGCCACATATGTACATCACTCACCCCTCACGGCCTACATATTACCCAAGCACCCCTTCTCCGCACAATCCTCCCCATCATAGCACACTCATTATATCTGTACCAAGCGGTACTTGCAATCATACATGTATACACACACACACACACGTTTTCATACCACAGAGATTGCGCATGAATTCATGATAGTACTCATTCACATATTACAACAACCACGCTAGTTCAACAATAGATAGATCCCCAGAATTTGTGGTAAATAGGATGGTTGTATTACATTAAATTTAAAAGTTGGATTTTGGCATACAAAATTGATAAATAATGCTTATATTTAAAAACTCAATGGCGTCAGCCCGCAATCGAGCTATACCATTCAAGCAGCCGTTAATCTCAGTTTTCTAGACTAGAACCAATAATATTTTATTCAAGTAGCTCTTCATCTGTTCTGACGAGGCTGAGTTGACCCCGTTCCAGACTCACTGATACACAGAAAATCTAGAAGTGCCAGGGATCGAGCCCAGGACCTCTGGATCTATAGCCTGGAGCTCTGACCACTATACCACAGAGGAGAGCTAATTAATTCTTGAACATATTGTTGGTTAAAAATGTTAGCAAATTAAGTTGTATAGTTTTATGAGTGGAGACATGATTGCTAAAATCCTTGTTGCACATGGTGTTTAAATATTTAATAAAACAAAATAACTTTCTTAAGGGTTCAAACAAATATTCTACTAGTTTTTGTAGATTTTTTTAACTAAATGGTGCTTCACTCTACCTCCCTACAAATACGAATATATATATATATTTTTTATCTAAGTACTACCTTTATCACACCTATTCCATTAGTGTAAATATGTGAATAACCTTAGTAGTTAGTAATACGATAAGCACGGAAAATTAAATTAATATATCACAACAAAGAAGATAATATAGGCCTATAAATAGAAATATTTTCACTTTCTAAATAATTACAAAGAAAACTAGCCCGAACTAAACATTTACATAAGAATAGTAGTCCATTTTTAAGAGATGGATATCGACCTCACTGGCCTTGGGGTAAGGTTCTAAATTCAGGATCCAATTTCGTGGTTTTGAACCCAGCCGGGGTCAGCGGATTGTTCTTTCTTGAGCGATAAAAATCTGTAGCACAACTTTCTTTGGAGAGGAAGTAAAGCCGTCGGGTCCGATCAAATGACCCCTGGAAGATATGTGAAAATATCTTTCCTTGGCCTGTCTCTCTCTCATAGAAATTATCGTGTTCTGATATTATTTGTCAGTTCAGACAATGCACGTTAAATACCTTAAATAAATTAAAATAAGAGAATTTTTCGTTATCTACTGTAAAGGCGTATTTTTATAATTGATTTTACTGATAAGATTAACATGTGTCTGCAGCTTCAGATATTTACTCAAGTTTTACAGAATTTTTTTAGTATTCTCTCATTACGTTAAAAATATGATTTTCTTAAGCTACCATCAACCAAATTAAATATGTATTCACTTTAAATGGGCTATTTATAAATGATTTGTTGTCAACAATACTAATTAATATGATTTTATCTGTTCCCAATAAAGCTATAATCGAAATACCATAAAAATAGTAAATTTAATATAATTTATACTATTTGACTTAAATTAATTATATTTTCAAAACAAAGATAACATTCCATGATTTTTATTGTCTTCCATTATTTTTAGAGATGAAAAATATTTTAATTTACTATTACATCGTATACACTTAGAACCTATTGAATCTGTAGTTTAAATAAACAGGCTATTTTTATATTTACAAACGCTTTGAAGAAAGAGTTTATTTAAAAATGTAGTCCATGAAGATAGGGAGGATTTTAGAGAAATGCACTAGAATAAATGTTTAAATAAAGAACAAGAATCCATATTTTGATAAATCTTACCATAATAAACTCACCGGGATGCAAACAAACTCAATCTCTGCCTTTTTTTTGTTAGAGTCAAGTACACTGGCGTTGAACAAAACCCTTCCCTCTCAAGTCTATTCAAAAGTCTACCATCATGCACCTCGGTTTGACATAGTACAAACACAGTTTACATTTGAAACAAAGACGTCTTTTCAAAAAATGACATTCTGATGAAGAGATTCTGTTCATAAAAAAAGACACCCAGACAGGGATAAAAACTCGGGAAAACCGGTCTTACAACTGAGCTATCCAGAACAGGGCTCAAATATCGTCTGGGTTAAAATTTTTTGAATATGCAATAAACATTTTATTGGTAAAAGTGTATGTTTTACCAATAATATTTTAGTTTTATTACACATACTGGTTGTTGGAAATTTAAATTGCACTAATTAGTTAAGGATGATTAAGGTAGATTTTATAGGAAATGTATTCTCATTTTTGTATTAAAAAGATACAGTTTATCATTGCAGTGTTTCTAACAAAAAATTTACAAATTACAAATTCTTAGGTGAGATGAAAGGAAACGTGAGTTAAGATATATATCTTTGTGATTTTTAAGACAAACAAGCTTTTTTTTATGGCAAAAGTAAACCTAAATATTTCTACTGAGGCAAAATTATATTTATTTTCTGCATTTTCCAATCTTAAAAGTTCTTGTATACTGGTAATTAGCATGGTGACATTTGACGAAAGACCTTCCTTAAATTAAGAAAGTGTCATCACCCCCTCCTTTATAAGTGGGCCTTAGACTCTGTCATGATGTGTTATTGCCGAGGATAAGGGAGAGGGGATGGGGTATATTTGTGTGGGTTCGTGAGTGTGTTAAACTTGGGTTAAAAATAAGGTTTATTAGTACTACTATGTTTATTACAAATATGATGTTGGTAGAGATATTATAATGAAATAACTTTGGGAATACTCGGAAGCTTGTGACCAAACGAGGTGTTGCTAGGAATTCCTTATTTGTTTGTATAATAATAAAGACATCCTTCAACACTTGTTCTGTCATTCAAAACTCATAACATACAATGTTACACAAACTCTCCTTCCAATTTAGGCCGTCCGGTTACAAAAGGATGTTTAGTCAAATTACGCAATGCACATGATAGATACAATTTATCCCGATTATCCAACCTAAACGGGACCAACAGATGGTCAAATAACCAAAATGATAGAAAATAAGAAAACAAGGGGTGACGCTGAAACGAGATATAACAAAATTAAATTGAAGTGCAGATGGATATGAAATAAGGATTAATAATTACTGCATAGTATAAATAATACAATAAATTACAAAACTATTATTTTATTAATGTAAAGTACAAAGGATTTTAACTTAGTTAAGATGCGGCTTTTATTATATAATGTAGTATGTAACATTCAAAAGTCATTATTTAAAAAATCGGCGATTGACGTGTTTCTCAGCTTTGCTTATTCTCTTTGTAGAGATGAGGTCAGACCAATAACACGTTATAATGTGTCGGATAAAATGAAATGTTGGATAGTTGATGATCGGATAACCGGGACTCTACTATGTACCAAAACTGTAAAGGGAAATAATTGAAGAACATTAAACTAAATATGTAAATGTGTCCACTGAAGTAATGTTTTATTTATTTTTTGCTATGAAAACGTGAAAAAAACAAACAATAGACATTAACTTGCGTTTACTTATACCCCACCTTAGAAATCCAATGTAATATTACACCTTGCTATTATCTTAACATTTCTTGAGCCTTGTTCTCTGGAAAACTCAATTCCAACTTCCTGTCACGCCGTAAATTTCTCAATTAATATCGTGCTGAAATGAAGTTCACCTCTGAAATAAATATATTGAACCAATCTTTAGTTCTTTCTTTCTCTCGCTCTCTCTTTCTCTTCCCCTTCGAGTCAACATTGCTAATGAGTGTGTTCAATTAACAAGGCGAACTAATGAACTGAGCTCGGGGGGAGTGAAAGAAACGCTCCTTCGCTTTTGTGTTGGTTCCATTCTGTCGTCTGCTCTCGGTTAATTGGCTCTTGGCTGCTTGTCGGTTTTCTTTTAATTTCGTTAAGAAAGAAAGTGATCCTTTATTTTTTTCCTACATTAATTGGAAATATTTTTTTAAAAATTAGTATATAAAAGGAATGGAAATAAAATGTATGTCAATAATTATTCACAGCTCCGAAAATTTTAGTAGAACATTCCAATTTAAAAATGTAGGTAGTCATTTATATTAATCCAAAGTGGGCAGTTAACCATCGAATTATTCTTGAAACTAAGACAAAATTTTATTGTGTTTTAAAATTACGATTATAGTCAGTTTATGAAATTCGCTCGTTTGTGTAAGAAAATTTTGAAATTTGTATAGTGGACTCTAAAAAGATGCTGCTTTGTGGAGGTGGCTAAGATTATATTTAAACAATTTCAAAACTTATTTCACTAGAACCATTAATTTCTTTTAGCATTCCACAGTAGAGGCTTATCTAGTATATAGCTTACATGTAAATTTTCTTTCGTCTAGAATGTATTGAAGAGTAGTTCAATGAACTCAATAAACACTAAATAATTTAAAACCAATTACAATTTGTAATATATCTTTCTAAATTAGGGCAAGCCATTATATTTTGAGGATGCGTGCCCAATATGTTGATTTTTGAAAACATGGTGTTAATTGAAGCAGAAATTCTTTCAAGGGCCCATATTAATTTATAGTAGCAATGAAGAATGCAATAGTGGATGAGTTTTTACTAAACCTATCTATGGAATGCTTCTGAAATGTTAAAAATAAGAAAGCTTTAGTATCTTTTCACAAGAGACAAATTTTTTGACTTTTTGTCAATAATAAAGGTCCAATATTAATTTTGTAAAAAATTAAAATGATATTAATTTTTAGTATTATTGAAATCATGGTTATGCTTTACTTCAGTTTAACCTTAAAGTTATGTTAATTATCTTATCAGATTGATGCGACTTGTTAACACACTGTTAGCACTATTTTCTTGAACAGCTCATATTACTGGATAGGTAAAACAAAGAGAAAAGCCAGTCATAAGATTTCTTATACTGTCAATTTCAACAAATTATTCCATGGATAGATATTCTGCTTGATAAAAGGAATATATAAACGAATATATATATATATTTATATATATATATAAACGAATATATATATATATAAACGAATATATATATATATATATACATAAACACAGGCTGTAGCATAACATGTGGGACCCACCTCAGCGGTAAATAGGAGACACAAAAACAATGAACGCAGTTAATATACACGTGGATCCCATTTGATCTTGTTTCTGAGTTATAGTTATGTTTGTACTCCAGTAATGTGGAAGTGTATGTCTGCCATTTACATTTAAGACGTGGCTAAATGTTATAGACAAAGGTGCGAAAAAGAGACACATTAAGAATCTTTAAAAGTATAGAGAATTTATTACTCAAAGTTGTTGAAGCGAAGATATTTCAAGCAAAGAGAAGTGTGGAGAAAGTTAGTGATTATGGATCAAATACGGAGAAGCTGTTTTTGAGCAATATGCTCAGCTTCTAGCCTACCTCGTAGGGGAACGGCGTGATTATGTATGTATGTATGTATGTAGGTAGTAAGGTAAATATATATTTATGTAGGCCTATGTAGCAGCTCACTATCGCGTCTAACGCACAGCACAGTATCAACTGCTCTTATCAAGAGAACAGAATTGACAGATATAACATACCTAACTAGTCCAGGTCGAGAGATAACGAGTATGGTATAGGCTCCAACCATCTTGGTGTAAACAATTGGTTGTAACTTGAAAACTAGGTCAAATGGGACACATTTTAAATGAACTTTTTTAATTATTTATTTATCTCCTTTCTACCACTAAAGTAGGTCTCACATGTTACGGTCATCCTGTATATTTGTCATTTGCCTCTCAATTTTTATCTTTACATGTCACTACCTGCTGTTTTATAGATGTAAAAAAAATCACTCATAAGCAAAATAAAATTATGAATACAACTATAACTGCACACCTCTCAGTTCTATAATTACCTGAATAATGATATCTAATAGCAGAGTTTCACAATTTCCGTTGTAATGAGAAAGGAGTTTTACTACATAATAATTCTCCTCAACTTGTCCTCGTTTGAACAGTTGGGTCGGCGTTTATATTGCAGGCATTGTAAAACGTTTTGTCAAAAGACGCGTATTCGTCATTTCTCCACACTGCTGAGGAACAACCTGTCAACACTTCATACCACTGCCGGTCTGTCGGAAAAAATATTAAACTTGCAACATAACTTGAACGCTATCAAGGATTCTGGAGTGGAGCGCACTCCTTGGGAACAGATGTTCATGGGTTCAATCCTGGCTAAGTCTTTTTTTTTTTACCAAACGGTGAAAAATCCTTAACAAAACTTTCTACAGAGAGGAAGTAAAGCCGTCAGTCTCATTTAGAGTGTGGCATATAAAATAGGAGTTGTATGAAATACTTTTCCTGACAAAATCTGTAAGCTCTTTCTTGCTCGCTCGTAGAATTATGTCCGGAAAGCAACGGGAAACTACTGCAATTCATGATTTCCTGAGTACAATATAACTTCTTTAGTCCGAACTAATTGGGATCGAAGCTTGTTCTGATTGTACAAAATTTGTATTAAGCAAGCGAATATGGAAGGTTCGGTAGGGAGATAGAATATTTTCACAAATCTTATATAACAGTTGAATCATTTTAATAAAAATGTACATTTACTTACAAAAAAAAACACATAATGTTGAATACAACATGTAAGTATTTGTCATTTAATATCACAAGTTTCTTACAATTTTCTTTTAATTCTGAATTTGTTATCAATAAAATATATTTCACTTGACTCTTTTTTTGTGTTTTACCCCCACGTTTTACAAAAAAAATATCTATAATTCCAAACAAATTGGGTACAATCTAACAGAGTTTTACTGTACATGTGCCTTCTCCCAGATGGAGCAAGTGGCATCACTAACCGGGCGATGAGCCAATTGCGCGCACTGCTCTGGATGGTACAATATGGCCAAACTTCGGGTTGTAGATTCACATTTTACGGATATAATCTGGTACTGATGGAAATCTCCTCTAGGAAGATAGGCCTATAAATACATAGTTTTATAGCAAGGTTGGTCGGGAAGAAAAAAAACTTTGGACAGTAGTAAATAATATTAAAATTGTCTCGCATTCCAGTGATTTTCACCAGTCCTGGTATAGTGTATTTTACAATATTTTAATTTAATTTAAATTTAGTTTTCTCTCATCGATTAGAAAACATCAGTTATTATTTTATGCTTGTTAGTATTTTTTTTGTCTTCCATTTCTGTAGTTATTTTTAAATGAATTAATACACTTAGCTTAAGGTAAAAATAGACACCTTTAGAAACCAATTTCATTCACTTGGCCTATGTGTTCTTAATAATATTATGGTTTCCGGGAAGCTTAGACAGTAAAAAGACGTTGCGATTTTGCTTATGTTTGGACTTACGAATGTATTTAAAGCATGGAGCCTCTTTGATATAATCGATATCATAATACTTGTTTCATACTATAAAACCAGAACATGTAAATAGGAAAAAAATATATTTAAATATACTAGCCCCCATCGTTGTTTTTGCCACATTAAATACAAAAGTTGTTAAAGGCTAAATCCAAACAGTGGCCACGAGGAAAGTTGCCATGAAGGAAAATGATTTTGAATCAGCATGGAGAGATATAGGAAAACACAACATTGACATCAAGATTTTAGCACCGTTCAGGTTACGCATATACACTAATTACGCTAGTGTGTTAGGGATGAGTAAGGCTGAGTTTAGAAGAAGTGTATCCACATTTGTGTGGGGAAGGGGGTTTGGAGTGGAAAACCATTCAGGAAAACCCACCCTCAGTTTACCTGACCGAGATTTGAGCTCCGATATATCCATAGCTCAGGAGCTCCCAAAAACTTTAGACCGAAGGAGTTCTTGTACAACAACAAACATTCATGCACTTATAAACCAATATTATGAAAATTCAACAGCGAAAGTTCCAGTTTACAAGTATAAAATCATAAACAGTCGGAAAACATCACATGTTCTGTCTTTAAATTTGGCAAATGTCCTTTAAACAGATTCGTAAAAATTGTCAATCCTAATTACTGATGTTATTTAATAATATGAGAAAAATGTAGAAAATATTCTAAAATGGCCTCACAGAGCCTGAGATAACTTGAGTGAAGCCCAGTTTGTTAAACGTGGATATAGTCTATTTTCGAGAGTGAAGCCTTAAAATTACACCATGCAACCACTGAGCCGGGTAGATAAAATAGATATAAAAAAAATAACCTCCTAGTTTGTCCAGCCTAGATTCAAACCTCAAACCTCTATGTAATAAGCAATCCGATCAATTCCGAGGCTGATATATGGGACCATGTGACCATCAATGCTGATTGTTTTCCATGATTTGCCAGTAATTTCAAGGGATGAGGGTGTTGTTCGAATATAGGTCCGATACAACAGGGGTGGTTTTCTCAGATGTGAAATATAACTCTTTGTTTTCCCAAACTTTCTTCACGCTACCGCATTTCCCCATAGCGACTATTTGTATCCTATACCCATTAATATATCTGTCAAATAAACATTGTGTTAAAACGTATGAATCAAACCAATAATCTATCGGTTTAAGATTTAAGTTTGATTCATAAATGGCGGGAAAAATTGACTTCTGAACACAATATGACTTACAAACATTCTCATTAGGTACTACAATTTAATAAAGATAGCAATATAAGTACTCATTTGTTAATTTAATTTTAAAAAAGAGGGCACTTTATATTACTCGCTTAACCAAAATTGGTTGAATTTGATAATTCATACAAGCCCTAAATAATGTTTTCATGCTTCACGTCTTACTACCCCTTATGAGCAAGGGATGAGAAAAGAGAAATATTATGTATAAATTAATAGACGTGTATTTGAGGGGAGTAAAATTTGTAAAAACTATAATATGAAAACAACTTTAGTGCTTCCAAATGGGTTTCCAATCCTGATCACCAGGAGAAAAAAAAATTAGGTTGGACTGACGCCTTCGTTGTCGTATCCATCGACTTGAGTTTAATCTAAAAATCAATTGTTTTTTGCGACCCCTTGCAGTACTGTATTTCGAATGCGACAATCGAGATAATCTCCCCCAAAAATTATTCAAACACGAAACAGTAATTATGTTAATTTTTTTAGCTATCTCTTTTTGAATACATCTCTTTTTAGAGAGTAAAATCAACAGTAATGTCTACTGAACACTCTAGCACACACACACACACACACACACACACACACACACACACACATACACACAAACATACACATTCAAGCCAAAGAAGAAGGCAAATGAAAGGACACTTGGACAGACGTATGACTTGGAAGAAAGATACTCTTTGTATTCCACCAAGATCAGCGTGTGTCCATAAAGGAAATGACAGTGAGGGCAGGACACAAAAATACAGAGTACAACACTTCCCTTCACACTCTCATAAAACGCTGATGTCATCCTTTGGGTTACTGAACTCCCTTAAGTAATTAACTCTTTAAAAAAAAATCAAAAGATCTCAGCGTCAAAGTCAAAAGGTTTTTTCCTTGAAAAATTAAAAATATGCTTGCATTAACTTACATATATGATAACATACTATACCGTACATTATATTACAATGGTTGGCAACCTATAGCCCACGGGCCAGCTACGGCCCACCGACTGATTTTATCAATTCCGCAAAAGAGTTAGCAAACAAACAAACAAACTGTGTTTATAAAGATGGACTAAAATAAATTACTACAGGATATATAAGGTTGATCTCGG
>CABFOW010000028.1:298618-333166 GCA_902141385.1 Timema californicum
AGGAAGTGAACCCGCATTTGCGTGGAGAGAGAGAGAGAGAGAGAGTGGAAAACCATTTAGGAAAAACCACCCCCAGTTCACCCGACCGAGATTCGAACCTCGCTCTCCCCGTCCTCAGCAGTCGAGCAGCTTAACACGACTAGCGCGTTAGCCAACTACGCCACCGAGGCGGGTAACAATCTGTATTAATGAATGAATAATAAATAACTTATTGAGATAAGGTTGCTGGGTTCAACTATGTAATTCATATGGTGATATGATAAGTCGGGTCAGAAAATGTACGTTAATATTAATTAATATTAATTATGTTCATATCTTTTCATTTATTCGAGGTATTTAACGTGGACATTCTAAACAGGCTAGTTGTATCAGCACTCGACTTATAAACTAACTTAAAGCTAGGCCAGGCATGTCATTCAGCTCCCAGCCGATTAGCAGGCAGCCGGCTTTCTTTCTGTGAGCTCCTTTAGGAGGATTTGGAAAAACAACTATTTGAAGACGAATACGAAAAATCACTCCCGAGTGCAACTGTCCGGGATTCAAATCTCGATCATACTGTCAACGGTGATCTTGTGCAATGCGAGACTAATAAGCCCCCCTACCCCCTCTTTTAACGAGCGAACGATGACGTAGTCTGGACAGATCACAAGCTGTAGATACCGTGGAGGCATTGTTGTCCCCGACATACTATAGCTCGTCATACAAGCACTCATTACCACCACCACCAGCCATATCCTCCCCTTATCCTATAGTGGTAATTAGCCCTCACCCCCCTGTACCCCCCTCAGCTCACACCAGTGCAGGTAACAATGGGGACTCGTTAGCGACACGGCCGCAGGGGTGAGACAACTTCCCTTCCAGTTAGCGTTTACAACAATAATATTATATGTAGAGGAGTATGCTGGGACAGGACCACCACCACACGGACAGTGTAGAATTCAATTTTAATTAAAAAAAAAACTTTTAGAAAACAAAAACCTATTATTTGCTGCCAAATTATATTTTGAGGGCGCGTACTAAATATGTTGATAATTGAAGCAGAAATGATTTCAAGAGCTAATATTAATTTTGAGTAGAGATGAAAAACGCAATAGTGGATGAGTTTTTACTAAACTTATCTATGCAATGCTTCTGAAATTTTAAAAATAAGAAAACTTGTATGTAGGTTTGCATAAATGTATGTGGGTATGTATGTACATATATATGTGGGTATGTATGTACATATATATGTGGGTATGTATGTACATATATATGTGGGTATGTATGTATATATGTATGTATGTGTATATATGTGGCTATGTATATATGTTATGCATGCTATCCATGTATGTCTGTATGTGTATATGTGGCTATGTATATATGTTATGCATGCTATCCATGTATGTATGTGTGTTTGTATTTATGTACTTATGTAGGCCTATTTTATTGGTTTTATTTTATAGTTATTGATGATATATATATATATATATATATATATCTAAAATAAGAGATGTATAATAATAATATTTAGCACCGCGTCTTACTACCCGTTCGGGTTATACGCTTTAAGTACTAATTAGGCTACTCTAATGGATTAGGAATTGGGGAGGTTGAATTAGAGGGAGTGAACCCGCATTTGCGTGGAGGTAGAGTGGAAAACAATTTAGGAAAAACCACCCCCAGTTCATCCGACCGAGATTCGAACCTCGATCTCCCCGTCCTCAGCAATCGAGGTCAACACGACAAGCGCGTTAGCCAACTACTCCACCGAGGTGGGTGATATGTAGGAGAGATGTAGATAATAGGGCTTGACACATAAATACGTTGAAGTAAGCTATACCTTAATGTTTCTAGTTATCAAACATCTGTCTTATTCCAATCGGTACATATCTAATACTCACCAAATAATCATTTCTAAAATGTATGCATTAAAAAAAAATTACGAATGAACATTTTTAATAGTTGAAAATGTAATAAAACAAAATTTATCCATACAAGCTGTGTGATATGCAACTCTCATTTATGGTAGATAGTTTAGATACCTACACAATATTAAAAATATGTTAGAATAATGGTAATTCTGTCCGCCAAAAAAAATTGTTTTTATTTTCACAACTAAAGTTTCTTCTTTCCAGAATCCTATTAAATACATGGCTGATCCAAGTTCACATACTTATAGTGTCAAGGTTAATAAAATTAATTTGTAATTAAGTATTAAATTGTTTTTTACCTAGTTTTATAATAACGAGCATTCTTTATAGTTTGAATAGGATCCTTTATTACTAGAGTAGTTGGACCAATGATGCACCCAAAAGGGAAAGTCAATTTGGATCATCTACCCCTTCTAGCCCCAATACAACAAATGTTGTTAGTAAAAACTTAAAACATATTATTATTATTATTAGCACCGCGTATTACTACCCATTCGGGCTATACGCACTTACGCTATGTGTAATAGTAGGGTGATTGCGAGATGAAATGGAAGACCTACAGTTTAACGTGGAATCCGAACCACGGTGGAGGCCTGGCATTCCCCACATTCATTAAAACATATTAAGTAAAACTAAAATATAGATACCATGGAAGAAGTATCTTATGCGTAAGCTAAATTTTAAGAGCAGAATTACGACTTTATATTTTAATGGTATAAAAGTTAAAAGTTCCTCAAAAATTTTAAATTAAAAAAAAAAGTACATAAATAACTTTTATTTATTGCATGCTTCCCACAAAAATACATTTCAGGGTACACCACTGATTTGGATGGAATATTTAAAATATTAAATTTAAATCATGATAAAATAAGAGCTCTTAAATAAAAGCTTCTATATTTAAAAAAAAAAAATTTGGACACCCGTAACTTAAACCAAACTCACGATGACAAGCTACGGATTGTATTACCTAACCAAGTTTTTTTTTAAAAAAAACGTTGTTGGACAGAAGAAGCATGTGTCACAAGATGCAAGATAACCTTTTATTGTTGTAGAAACCTCTGTTCCTTGTTCTTCACTAACAGCCAATTGTCTTGCGGCCATAATTTCAGTAATTAACGCCTCTTGAATCACGGGCGACAACTTTGTCAACTTTGAGAGGCCTCTAAGTGAGCGTGACAGGAAGGGGAAGATTTGTCGCAGAGGTGTCATTAGAGAAGACACGCTCCGACAACAGTAAATTAGTCGCCCTCCACAGACAAATAAACTTGTTAAATAGCTGCTAAACGGTGTTCAACTGTTAGTTCTTTAAGAGGGGACATTATCTGCTCGAGACTTGGCATGGCTATTTAGCTCCAAGATACAACTTTATAAGAATGGAAAGGTGAAATGAGTAATCAGCACAGTTGTTGGTGACCTGACGGTAAAGTGTCAGACTTCTGTGCTGGGGGACCGGGGTTCAATCCTCGGTCCCTGCACATACTTTTCTGATTTCCAAACACTTCCTTCATCTCTGACAATACGCGTATTAATCACAACTTGTGAATGTTTGGAATTCCAGGCCTCTACCGTGGTTCGGATCCCATGTTAAACTGTAGGTCCTCCATTCCATCTCACAATCACCCTATCATTACACATTAGCGTAAGTGCGTATAACCCGAATGGGAAGTAAGACGTGGTGCTAATAATAATAATAATAATAATAATAATAATAATAATAATAATAAGTCAGTAAAGTTTAAAAAATGTTTAAAATATAAATACATTAGATAGTATCCCTAAATTTAATTCACTAGGCCAACTTTTAAAATAATCATACTTATATTTAAGTTAGTTTAATTGATTAAAATTCTTGTGAATTAATTAAAAAAACTAAACACTGCTCTGAAGCTGCTACTTTTTATATATAGTATCCATAACTTTGAAGTAATTTTAATAGTAAAGTAAAATGTTATCAATAATATAAGAAAAAAGTGTTTATTTCCTAAAGTTCCTTACAACAAAATTCTACTTATATACGAAATAAGGAACAAATATTTTCTAGTTGAAAGAATATTTTTTAAATTTGGTGAGTAAATATATCTTAAGTGTTCTGGATTTCAAAAAGTGATTTTCAGCCTAAAATAGGCATAGGCATAATTAGTTTGGCCAAACTTCTTTGAATTTTATACTAATAAATGTTTCTATATCATAAAAAATACATGCATATGCACACATGCACACGCGCACACATAAAAATCAAGATTAATTTTCTTAGCACTTCAAACAAAAAATAATGTTTGTATGCTCTGTTTACACTTTCTTTGAATTTTTCGTGAATAAATCACAACAAATCTTGATCTATATGTATGTGTTTTAATTATGATTTAAGCAATAATATATTTGAAATAGTATGTTATTTCTATTTGTTTTAATCATTGGAAAAATGATGACACTTTCGTAAATGTGTTCATTTTCTATTGGTTCAAATTATTCTTGGATAAATGTAAAACTTTTCGTAAATATATTTTATTATTTCTTATTTGGGGACATTACAACCTATAAAAAATAGTTTGTATTTTCTTTTTGTTTAATCTAGCTTAGATAAATGACAACCAGTTCGTAAAACTGTGTTAGTTTTTTGTTTGTATAAACTACCTTAAATAAATGGTAAAATATTCGGAAATGTGTATAAAAAGATAGTTTCTAGCCTAGTTCTAGCACTAATTCTTTTGAAACTAAATGGCTTTTTATCATCATTAAAAGATAAAAAGAACGTATTGGTAGTATTTCACAAGTTCATATTTGTAATAAAGACATACATTGTGACCTAGTAATATTTCAAGTTAGTCCACTTGAAATGATCACAGTTTTCCTCAAGCCCTTTTTTCGGTAAGAGTATTATATTAATGACAATTTGATTAGGTATAAAAATCATTTACTTGATGAGATTAAACTTAATATGATGATGGTGATAGTCAAATAGTCCTGGGATATTCTTTTACATCAAAGTGCGATTTTTTAACACAAATAATTCTATCTGAAAAAAACAAAAAAACAAAAGAGAAATCAAATGTTAAATTCTGACACCCTGAAAATATGGAAATGCTGCTAATACATTAAAACTTAGTAAATTGACTAAACTAACTATTTAGACATTATATATTAACATTTTTCTCATTTTTTGAGTTTTTTGTTTGATAGATAAGGGCGTCCTACTAACAATCCCATAGTTTTAGAATAGGTGACAGATTAAAGGGGTTTTACTGCCCTTTTGTAGTATTCACACCAAACTTTAACTTGGCAAAAGGATGAGGAAATGCACTAAATCAGTTTTAGAGAGAATGGAAAAACCCACCAACTAAAAAACTTACTCAAGGCAAAAACTATAAATTTACCTTGACTTAATGACCAAGAGACTGTCGTGCACTCAATATTTATTATATTTTTTACAGTTTCAATTTTTTTTATCAGGAATTCAGTCTGGTGTTATTGGAAGCGTGTGTAGGCCTAGTTAAGGGGGCGGATGACAGTCCCAATGTGTGGCAGTCACATGCACACACACACACACACACACACATACACAAGAGCGCGCGCACGAAACAAGCTCTTGCTCTGTTCTGTAGCAAACCCCACAATCTGTCACTAGATATCCTTCTGGGACCTTGCAGAGCAGGACCTACAAAAATAAATAGACAGACATCAACCAACATGACCAGTCCTCTAGCACACCCCTCTAGATATGGTGAGCTTACCGACGAGACTGCGGCTTATGTTCGTTCGTCACGCAGTTTTATATTTAGAGTGTACTTTATAGACACGAATAGCATACCAGAATAGGACTTACAAGCTAAGAAAACTAGGAAAATGTGTTGAGGAGAAACTCAGTGAAAAGGAGAATGTATTAACAACAATCTATCCATATTGTAAGGGCTTACATTCTCCTGTTAGAATATTTTGAGCTTAGTATTTGTATTTGACCCAAGGTGAGAATTTCCAGGGAGGGAGAATAATGGTTGTTTTATATTTCTGCTAAAAAAAAGGTTATGTTGTAAGGGGGAAAAAAGGGAATTTTTTGTCAATTTATAAGTTTTCTTTCATACAATTAGGAGTCGATTGAACTAGTCTATTTTTTTCAATTGTATTTCAAAAACATCCCTTATCTCAATAATTTAGAAACGCTACATAAAAACAGTTGTGCAACAAATTAACGTTAACCATGAAAGATTTATGTATAATTCTTTGTACCTAACGACTCAGAGCTTTCTAAGATATTTTGGTAATCGGGTTGCAACTTAATTTGACGTACCCTAAGCATATAAGTGCTATCACATTAATGTACGAAATATAAAGAGACGGAATAAAATTAATAGTTTAGCCTGCGAGGCCTCTTTTTTATGTTATGATAACACTTTAACTCTTCCTTTGACGAGTTTACACACTCACTACTTTATTTGCTCCTTAGAACACATTGACCTGCTCTTTGAACTCACCTCTCTCTCTGGTTTCCTATTCTAAACATAATCTATCACAGACTTTTTTTAAAATCTTCAACCTGGCAGGAAGAATCCCACTGGACAGTTTCGTGACCAAGCCAATTAGAATAAGATGTAGATGATTTATAAAAAATGTATTAAAAAAAACTACTTCAAGATAAACATAATACTTTTTCGACGGTTGAGGACTATTTTAAAACTTATTTAAGAATTGATGATCTCTTTTTCAACGTTATATCTTTAAAGCTCGCTGAATAAAACGTAAATTCACTAACATTGGATATACAATCTTATCCTGCTGTGACGTCATAGCTAGGCCTTAAAAAACAGATTAAGCACGGGTTTTGGTTTTGCCAAGTACGTTTTATTACTAGGTGCATGTCATAATAACTTTTTGAACCACTATTAGCTCAGCATACTATACACAACGTTTAGTCTGCTGGAAGTTAATTCATCATTGTGAAAAGAGGAAGACTCACCACGGTGAGCACGTGGACAAAGGCATCAATCTTGTTTGGATTGTTGGTGATGGAGAGGTCTAGTTCAAATCTCAGTCGGGTGTACTTAGGTGGGTTAATCTAAATATGTTCTCTCACTTTCTTCATCTTTAACTCTATAGTGTACATATATCAGTAAAGCGGAGGAGTAGAAAGACGTGTAGCCCAAAAAAAAGGACAGAATTAGGTACCTATGTGAAATTATATCGATAATTTACTAATATAGATATTTTAATTTCGATACTAATATTTTTATTTCGATACATTTATTGATATGAATACTCACACACCAGTGTCAGAACGCAATCAAAAGAAACAACCTTTTGGTTGCTGAGCGTCTATTTTTCATTAACATTTTATTTTAACTAAAACGAAGAACAAGCTTTTGGGGAAAATATTGGATACACTCAAATTTCTCAGCGTCTGCAATGTATTAGATTTGGAGCTATAAGCAATTTTAATTATTTTTTTACTGAATACAGTGGCTTAACGGTCTAAGGCATCACTCTCGTATTAGACTGGACTACTGATGACTGGTAGATCGGGATAGAATCCCAGTAGGGTCAATTGAGTGATGTTTTTACTAAATGTTTTCCTCCTCTATTTCCATGCAAATGAGGGTAGAGTACCTCTGAAATAATTTCTTCCTCGCCCCTACCCCATTTTACCATGTATGTGTATAACCTAAAAAGGTAGAAAAACGCAGCGCTAGAAAAAAAATCTTTGTGTTATTTGTTCAGATATGGACGGGAGGGTACAAAATAAATGGAAAAATAATTGTAAAATCTGTCATTAACATCCATCATGCAATACTAATCATAACTTCCAATATAGCCTAATATAATATGATTGAATCATTATTGTCAGTGTTTTAATAAATATGAAAATACCAGCATTGTGCAAAAATTATATTATTTGTTACTATATTAAAAAAATTCTCCCACTAAAATTTATATACCAATAGTTCCTTTGGTCTTCTCGTGGCACAGAAAACTAGTAGTGTAGTAAGAATTTGGAGCTCACTATTAAGATGATCCTATAAGATAATCTTTCTTGCCTTGAGATACAATTAACCTGACCAAGTGATAGTATATCCAACTGTTCTCAGAATCTCGCTGTTCTGTCCCATTCACGTGCGTTGCTAGCGGGAACCAAAAGGGGTAGACATCCCACTCCCCAATAATTTGCTCGAACGGGACATTCTTAGTAGCGTAAATATAGAGTAAGTTATTTTATTCATAAAATTGAAACCCACGTTTAAAGAAATGCATAGATAACTTTTTTATATTTCCTTTATCATTAATTTAGTATAGTCATGTTTAATAATGGCTAAAAAAAAGTTTCAAAAGGAAAATGGGTTCATTCTGTCCTGCATCCCCAAATATTTAAGAACCAGTGACGTCTATGGACTCCTATTGATGTGCAATTTGGAGATAAGGTCTCGACCTTGATGTTTATTAATTTTTGTTACCCGCCTCGGTGGCGTAGTTGGCTAACGCACTAGTCGTGTTGAGCTCGACCGCCGAGGACGGGGAGATCGAGGTTCGAATCTCGGTCGGGTGAACTGGGGGTGGTTTTTCCTAGATGGTTTTCCACTCTCTCTCCACGCAAATGCGGGTTCACTTCCTCTAATTTACCCTTCCCAATTCCCAATCTATCAGCGTAATTAGTACTTAAAGCGTATAACCCGAACGGGTAGTAAGACGCGGTGCTAAATAATAATAATAATTATTATTATTTTTGTTTATTATATGTTATTCAAATTGTTGTACACTGCTATTTGAACATAACACAAAATATCTAATGAAAGAAGCTTCAGAATTGAGTTATAATCTTTACGTTATTTAAAACGTTATCAAACTAAGGCCACGACCTAACCCAGAAGAAGCGCCGCACCCAGCCATACAAATATCTCTCCCCACAGATGGCATCGTTGTCAACTGGCTGTCTGGACACTAAACAGACATCTTGTTTCTTCACCCTCTCAGTCGCCTCCTAAAAACAACACCCCCACCACCGCGGCTGGACAGATATTTAACCTAACACTGAGGATTCATTCACAGTTATTTCCCCAGCCACAGTGGGACGCTTTGTCCCTTCACCGTCGTTAGAACGAGACTAAGTTGTGAACGGAATAGGGGGAGCGGGAAGAACTTACAGAAGTTGATTCTCTTCCCGATCTTCTGAGAGGCAGGATTTCAACACCAATCTACTACTCGTCTGTCACATTTATTTGAATAAGAAAACAGGTAGATGACGGATACTTGACAAATGTTTCTTCAAGAAATGTGGGAAGAATTTATCAACAAAATAATAAATGAAACGGACAATTTAAGTTAGAATATTCTTATTTTATCTAAATGTACATATGGGTACCACAAAACTTTTTATTTGAGTTCTGTAATTTTGTATTTCTTAGTTATATAAAACATTTTTTGTTAAAAAAAATGCTTTTGTAGATACGTCTAGTTTCATCTTCATCCATCAGTAATCGAAACAGACCTTGAATATTTGTCATCGGCATCGTGTAGCCTTACTAGGACTTTTGCTATGTATTTAAAAAGTTTCTGTCAAAATGCCTCAATTCTCGTGACAAATATTAAAAAAGCAGCTGTTAATTAGGTGTATAAAATAACTAAATGCATCAACCAAAGGATATTTTTTTCATCTAGACTATGTTTACTATAAAAGTTTTTTAAAAAACACCTTGCAAAATTAGTGAAATTAGCTGTTGTTCGTTTCCATCCCACCATATCACCAAACTTAGCCATCACATCACAAGTGAATGTTCTGCAGGACAGTTTAACCTACCCCTACAGATACCTACTGCTCTTTTTAAAGAGGTCTATATTCTACTAGAAATGAGCTTACTCTCTATAGCAGTGGTCAGCAACCTCTTTAGGCCCTGGTCGAATTAGAGACGTATCAATGTTCCTGCGATCACCCATCGTTTCAGCATTTTACTTTTACATATTTTTGTCAACACATCTTGTATATAATCCTTAATTTCATTATTTCCTAAAATGCATATGTAACAAATTTCCTTGAAGAATATTTATGGAATAAATAGAATGTATATTTTCAAAAATAAGCTATTTAATTTTCTCATAGTGTTTTCGATTACAACGGATAGATTATTTTGATTACACTGAAATTATATTTGAATTCACTTCTTGATACATTTGTGATTTTATTAAACTCAAAGATCGACTTTTAACGAGGTTAAAGTTCCCTTACGGAATCGACTGAAAATGTCCATGAATTCGACCTGTCAATCATGATCAACGAGTTATCAAACACTGTTTTATAGCTATTGTCAAATCACCATGGAAATTGCCTTATTTGATGGCTTAAATGTTATTATTAATTAAAATGCCAAGCCACGTTCTATGCAACCGTCGATTTTGTTAGACTGTGTCAATTCGAACCTTTCGTCGATATTATCAACTCTCTATCTAGGACCATCTTTTTTCTTTCTAAAAATGTATTTCTCTGCCAATCTTACAATTGTAATATCGTTATGGCATTGACTTACTGTCAAGTTGTTAAAGAGAAGTTGAAGCAGGCCTA
Source organism: Timema californicum (assembly GCA_902141385.1). Taxonomy (NCBI): domain Eukaryota; kingdom Metazoa; phylum Arthropoda; class Insecta; order Phasmatodea; family Timematidae; genus Timema; species Timema californicum. Next base: position 309,068 of record CABFOW010000028.1, read on the forward strand.
ACTAACTGCTTGGTTTATAAAGATGTACTTTGTTAATATTCAATAGTCCTCTTTTTAATTTATAATATGGTAAATGAATAACTATTGTGTCAGCTTTTTAAGTGTAAAAAAGATTTACAAGAATAAATCCATCCCACCTTATAGCGAGAAATAGATTCCAACTCTAAGATAAGTAAAGATTGAACATCATATATTATATTATTAGCACCACGTCTTACAACCCGTTCGGGTTATACGCACTTACGCTAATGTGTAATGGTAGGGTGATTGTGAGATGAGATTCTAGATTTTAAGGGGCAGTCGATCCCTCCAAAGAGTGATAGGGATATTAAATACCTAAGTGGTGAGGATGAATTTTGAGATTCGGTAAATTTTGCAGTTTTGTTTCATCCTGTATAAAATTTATAGAGATTTATTATTTTACTCAGTGTATGGATATCACTTTGCTTTAGTAACCTATTACAGTAAGAAATATTTAAAAAACTTATGGAAAAAGTCTACATTTGGTGTGTTTTAAATTACTTTAATATGAGGAATATAAATAGACTTTATAAAGAAACAGTAAAATAACCAGTATAATATAACTAGACTCAATTATAGATAATAGGCTTTAATCTTTGATTACGAAGCTGCAAGACATAACACAAGATTTAATTTAAGTTTACATAGCCTACAGCCTGTAATTAATTCGTAATGAAAGTAGGACTAAACTTATGTATTTATAAATAAGGTGACTGATTGCAATTATTGAGGATAGGGGATGGAAATTATAATTTCAAAAGTGTTTTATAAAACACTAAACATAATTATAGAAAATACTAGCAATAAAATGGTAAAGCGCGTTTAAAAAAATAAAATTGTATAAGATGCCAACACGAAATAAAGGATATTTAATCTAGGATTGAGCTTTGACTAAATATCTATCAACCCATAGGTTTATAATTCTTCTAACCTAACTAGGCTCAAACCAAGAACGTTTCAAATTGAATAAAATTACGTTAAAGCTTTAACAATCAAACACGCATCTCAAGACAATTTTTCATTGTATTACGTAAAAACAAAATTATAATTTATTTTATCCAAAAGGCCAACCACTAAATATGTAACATCCACTATCTCTTACGTCACTAGCAAACAGAGAGAGAAGGGGATAGTGTCACCCACTAATGAATCTCCGCTGCGCCGCAATTATCAAACAGAATAATTTATTTCTTTGTGAGCAGTGACTTCACCGCCGGGAATTTGTTCTTGTCTCAAACACACAGCGCTGAGTTTGTATCAAGGTTGAGACGTAAGAAACTCTCACATAAGACATCAATCAACATCAACCTTTGACATCTTGGTGGCCATAGTGGTGAAATTATGTGGAGGAGAGACGCGTCATTTGGCGGCACAAGAAGAAAACTTGAACAGCGTATTAGTTTCGTCGAAGGAGTAAAGTATCCACTCACTACTTCACTGGGTGAATATAGCTCGTTTTGAAGATCACATACTACCCATTCGGGCTATCCGTATATTATCCTGATACGATGAGTGTTATGAGAAATGGAGAAGTTTGAAGAAAAGTATAGTTTATATATGTTGGAAGTGTAGGTAAGGGACAGCTAGAAGTAGTTTATTTAATGCAAACATTGGCTAAAACTATTATTGGACTAGTTAATAACCCTTTTTATTGAGAACTAGCAGAATTATCCTGCGTTGTCCGGTTTCCGAAGAGACAGAAACACATCTCTTCATTTTATTCCTTCCGACTAAATTTTTAATAAATATAATAAAATCTAATAACAAATTAAAAATTTTAGTTTCAAGGTGCACATGTTTGTGCACAGGAGCTACTAACAAATTTTAAAATGTTAGCCTTCTACGTGCGGTAGATATCATGCAATGCTCATATAAAATAGACAAAAAAACTAGTTTTATTAGTAGTATAAATATAGTAGGGAATACTACTAAGCAAAATAATTATTTCCAAATAGTTTGACAGTAGTAATTTTCAACCAATTTTGCAATAAAGAACCTCCTGCTAGCTGTCAACCTACACTCCCACTGTAGAAGAGCTATATTAATTTTTGTGGAAGGAGGGTGGGTAACCATTTAGGGAAAAACCTTACTAGAACCAGCCGGAATTCAAAACCGGGTCTGTCACCGGTTAACCAGACAAAAGTATACTATAACACTAGCCACCCCCGTCATTATAAAAGCATACCAAACCCACTTCGGTGGCCGTGTGGTTTAAGGCGCCACTCTCACGAGAGACTAGCCGCCGATGACAGGGAGATTAGAGCTCGGTCCCTGTAAAGTGCACTGAGGATGGCTTACTAATTTGTGGATAGGCGTATAACCTGAACGGGTAATAAGACGCAGTGCTAAAATAATTCATACTAGACGAGACTGCCCACGTGCCAGCGTGACCACCAACCAAGGCTTGAATATAGTTATTAGCGGCTAAATAAAAGCGGGAGGGATGAATAAGATAGTATAGACTAGAAAAGGGCAAACTTTTATCCCCGAGGGCCACATGGACATCTGTAAGGTCTTTAGTGAGCCACATGTAATAAAAATCTAAATCTACTAATTAATTGACTTTATTTTCACCCAAAACTACATTTATTAGTCATACAACTTTAGAGCTTTGGTACACAAAGAAAGTAGAAAATAAAATCTAATATGTCATAGCAAATAGATTTAAATATGTCATGAACTCATGGATCATGTTGCGGCTGGTATAAACTCTAGAGGAAGTGATTAAAATATGGTTACCCTCTCTCCAAAGAGCACCCATCTGGGATTAGAACTACATCCTTGTATACGCTTACCTTGCATATTTCAATTATTATTCCTTGAACTGTCTGGCCACACTTGAGAGCTACTTAGCTTTATCATACATTCACTATAAAAAATATAAGTTAATCCTTCTTCCACTAACTATACACTCATAATATTTATTTAAGATTTTTCAGATGGTTCCGACACACATATAATCTTTTTTTGAGAAAGTGACCATGAAAACTTGGCAACTAGTCCCAACATCCCATGGGTCTATTGGCGTGTTGTTTTATATTCAGGAGCTTAAATTCAAGATACAATTTTCACTTAATCTCTCCCAAGACTATGTACTGGTGACCTGTTATTTAATGGCTTTGAAATTAGCTTCGGTAGCCTAGTCTTTTAAACAAAATATATTAAATTTATTTTATTGTCTTCGGGCCATACAGTAACTAGAAATCACCTCTTCAAAGGTTTAATTTCAACCAATGTCGCGTAGTCCTCATGAACTTGCAAGTAAGGTCGGTGATTCTTTCTTTTGGGAAAAAAGCAATGTTTCATAATTTTGAGCAATGGACCCACAAGCGTGACAAGCTAATTATACAAAATGAAAGTCAACTCTTTTAATTATATTATTAACATAATATGAGTATTAAATTGCTGCACAAATTTGACAGAACGAATGTCTTCAATTACATCAACAATCTGTTGAGTTTTAAAGTAAGTATAATGTTTTAGTATTTAAGGTCCTCACAAAAAAAACACACAATAGAAAGTATTATTATTATTATTAGCACTGCGTCATACTACCCGTTCGGGTTATACGCACTTACACTAATGGGTAATGGTAGGGTGATTGTGAGATGAAATAAAGGACCTACAGTTTAACGTGGAATCCGAACCACGGTAGAGATCTGGCATTCCCCACATTCACAAGATGTCTTGTCAGAGGTGAAGGAAGGGTTTGGTAATCAGATAAACTTGTGCCGGGACCAAGGATTGAACCCCAGCCGCCAGCACAGAAGTCTTGACACCTTACCCCTAGACCGCCAGGTCACCAAAAGAAAGTAAAAAAAAACGCAGAAGAGGGAGTTAGGATTTGATTTTTTCAACGTATCCGTTTTTAAAACCTATGTTGTAAACAACTACTTGAGTTGAATAATTATAGGATCTCTTTGAGTGTACTCGAGATACCTTGCATACACAGTGTTTATTTTTACTTTTAAAAAAAACACGAGAATTTTAGATCCGTGAGATTTTTAATTACTTTATATTCAGAGATAATTTCTTTAAAATCCTTAAATCTGATGATTCCTATTGGTATCCTTAAAAATTGATTTAGTTAATTGTCTGACAATGTCTTAGAATGATTTCCATTTATTTTTCTGCGAACCACGTCTAGGCCTTCGGACTATCCGCATATAGGGTGAACCTACCCTACTTCGTGATATTAAGGATTTTCACTACAATACGAACAACCTTTAAATAATACATATTTTTTAATATAATTTGTGACCAACCAATCCGTTCACCATTACGAGAAATGCCTACCATCTGTTTACAATAAATGAAACTCTGTAAGTAATCTCAGCTTAGTGCTGAACACATGACAACCTTTATCAGCAGAGGTTGGAACAATCTTCGCCAACAGGCGGTGACCACTTGGTTGGTATAACTCGATGACTGGCTGACGCTTTGGAGTTTTTTTAGTATACAACTAATATAAACAATATAAAATATACACTATCAGAAATTAAATAGGATTGTTTTTCTAACTCCTTAAAGCGTCTCATTGTTCGCTCTAAGGTTAAGAAAAATATATCAAATAACATTTAGAAAATTACGATAAAAGGTTCTTTCAAATGCAGCAGCTTTTAATTAAGGACTAGCCTGCTTCAATGGTCACATATTTCAAGTCATCACTCACGTGTTAGACTATACTGCCAACGACAGGGATATCAGGGTTTAAATCTCGGCCGTGTGCACTGAGGAAGGTTTTCCACTCTCTCTCTCTCTCTCTCAATGCAAATGTGGGTACACTTACTCTAAATTCTACCTTAAGCATCCTTAACTTATTTGGGTAATGGCCTGGACAGATAGTACAACGTGGTGCAAAAAAAAATCCTGACTTGGTTGAATTTTTGTACGGTTTTAAGTCATAGTTATAAACCATTCTTCATCCATGCTTTGACTGCCACTTACACCCCGTTGACACCAAGGTAACAAACAGTTTTACCTTAACTTATGACACTAAGGCCCTTTCTCATAAGCAAAACCATGATGGAACTAATACAAGTAAGCCCGTTATCTTTTAGGGTTGACTGAGTGTACATGCCTTGTTGGAAAACGTATTGCGTACTAGACGAGACTGTACCACGGGGTGTTATGAAGATACTTAATAATACATCAGCCGGTGAATATTAGATCGGACAGACAATGTTTAGAGAGAGAGAGATCAAGTAGTCCTTGTGTCCTCTTGGGAAGAACACAACAGACGGACACACACACACACACGTTTCAAAGGTTGGCTGCAATCTGCAAGATTGATGACGGAGTGCTAAGACCCTCCAACTCTCAACCCCATACTTCTCCTCTTCATATGTCCTCTCCTCATCTCATCAACCAGTATACTTTATATCTTACTCTTTTTTTTGCATTAGTATCACCAGCATTAGTGAGTGCGCCGACAAAGGTGTCAATCTCACCTGGTCTGGTTTACCGTGGCGAGGAGGTTGGGGGTCGAACCACAGCCATGAAAACTATTTTTTTTCTCTTTACCTAAATTCATCTCTATTCCTTCTTCCCACAAATGCCAGTATTTATCCTGGATAAACCTGATGGGAAGAAAGATGGACAGTAAAGAAGGGGAAAAACAAAATTTTCTTAGACAATTTACAATATTCTTATTTGTTAAAATAGCTATACGTAGTTAAGTTAAGAACTTTAATGCTATTGTGATTTATTTTTTTATTTTCACATATTTAATTTGGATTTAATAGAGTAATAATATTTACATAGGCCTACCATTATCTGAAATCAACTTTTTCTAGGTAAATAGTCAAGTGAAATAAAATAGTTGCTTTGTAATTCATTGAGCTGAAGAATTTGCTCATCCATATCTAAAAGAAACAATTATTTATCATCAAATTAGTAAATTTGAGTTTGAAATAAATTAGATGTATTCTCTATTTTCAGGTGAAATATTCAATTTCATTATATATATATATATAATAGCTACTATGAAAAATTTAAGCCCTTTCTTAATTGACTGATTATATCATTTCACTACTAATAAACTAACAAATATTAATAAGAGACAACGCCCATCCCTCTGGTCGTTTATTCAGCACTGTGAACGCGGAAAATCACATTTAAATAAGGATAATTTTTCCAACCGTGCCAGCAATCGAACCCGGTAGCCTGTACATTTAAACAATAATTAAGGGGTTAAGATGTCAGACTTATTTGGCCTACTACTTAATTATCACAGGGTTAATACCTATTTTGTGTCGTGCTAATAAACTGCATGTGTCAACGAGCCTCTAAACCAGAGTTCGGCAACATTTTTGGACCCCGATCGACTTATCAAAGATCCCACAATCATCCATCCTTCCTTCACTCTACTTTTGATTCTTTTTCTTTTTGTAGATAAATCTTATATATATATATAAAAATTATATATATATATAAAAATTAAAATCAACCTTCTTCAAAAACTTGTGTTCCCACCTTTCTAAAGAAAGTATAGAATAAATTAATATTAACATATTTGATTTTTTCAAAACATCGCCTATTGTTGCTGTTAAAGGCTATTTTGCTCACACTCAAATATTATTTGAAATTGAGATATTTGCGAATTAAAAAGAGTCATAGATTGACTTTTAATGACGATGTAAGTTACTTAGGCAATCGACTGAAATTCAACGTGAGATCAACTAACTGGTCGATCGACTGCTCTAAACTATGCAATAATAACAACAGCTATTTTGTAAAAGTTATTCTGGATTATTCAATATATGGCAGGCAACTCATCAACATAGAAACAATGTTCATAAAATATTGAAACATAGCACCAACATCTTTCATGGGTTCTTTTTTCCCTCCCGAAATTCACCATCAATTCCCTCAAGTGACTTTAAACTTGATATGAATAAAATGACAAAATAAGATGGAGGGAAAAATATGTTGTGGCCGGTTTCTTTTCATGAATATCATAACAGAAGAAGCGTGATATCATTCCTCCCATGATGGCTACTCATCTATTCAACAACCGGCCACGAGGAAAGAGGGAGGGAGAAAGGAGATAAAAGAAGGGAGGAAATGTAACCGGGTGTTCCTTGGGGGGTCGGTATTGGGTCCATTTGTCACTCGAGTTTCTTCATTATTCAACCGGCGACCCCGGTCATCGGTCAGACCCGTATCGAGGCCAACCTTTATTTTCTTTTACTCCCTCATCTCTCCCCCACCCCTCTATCACAATATCTTTTCCATAAGCCTACGGGAACACAGGCCAATTTTGGTTTTCCAAAATACCTGCTCAAAACGTACTCAATGCATTTGTTCTTTGGTAAGGCTAAAATATAAAAGGTTTTTATATCATACAAAACCCAGACCGATGAACACGAGGAAAAGGATGTCTGTCTTGTCTTGTTTTCCAGTAATCAAGATTAAAAAACTGTCTTGGTATACTTAAAAGGTATTCACTAAATGTTTTTCCTTCTCTCCATATCCAAATGGGGGTGCACTTCCTATAATGTTATCTTCCTCATTCCTACTCTCCCTTGTGTAGATGTAGTTATTTCCCGGATGATTAGTAAGTAGCGAAGTATGGGAGAAATATTAAACAAGTATATATTTCTAGAAACTATTCCTCACTTCGCACTTCTAAGTATTCTAACTAATCCTATATGATTGTGTGTAATGAAAATGAGACGTATAATAATACTCAGTGTCAGTCTGAACTTCTGATTAAAAAATAGAAGAGTACTCTACGCACTCAACGTAAAAGAAAAATGTCATAAACATCAATTTTGATTCACGGCAAATGCCCATCCACATACCTAAATTTAAACATAAATTTAAACAGTTTAAACTATTCCAAAGTCAAAATTTGAAGTTATTAAACACCTGATATACATCCCAGATCTTGATACTTGCGTATCTAATATTTTTTAAGCAATAAAAGATATCTCTGACAGCCCTTAAGTACTCAAATGATTAAGAAATGATAAAAAGCTGTAAATTTATAATCAAGAACAGATATTATTTTCCCGGAGATATGAATAACCTTGGTTGAAAATTATACTAAACGTTTTGAAAATGGGGGTGGGGGGGTTAAATTATGCACTGAATAATGTTGATTGACTTACCTGTGTGTATCATAATATGGAACTAAGTGTGTGTGGGTGTGTGTTTTCCCCCTTACTATGAGCAGCCAAAAAAACAGTAAGGTAGTACTTACAATATTTTTACAACCATTACTGTTTCCAGCCTATTGTTTAGGTAAGTTTTTTTATTTCAAGCCATATATCTTCCACTACCAGCTTGCAAGGCCTGTCCTAGCTTCATATGCCTTATAATCTAACTTAAGACTAGGACAGGCACAACATACAGTCCCCGGTCATTAATTTATCAATGTGAAAGGGTAAACCCATATTTCACCAACGTTAAATTTTTCGGCAATGCCAAGAATCATGACCGGGACACTTAGTTCAGTAGAAAGACATGCTACCCATTGAGTTAAGGTGTCAGATTAGTGCGTAAATGAAGTGTACAAAAATTTCATCTTGAGAAAAAAAATATGCTAAAGTAGCACATCAAAAACATAGGTTCCTACGGCCTTGTTTCTTCTTATGTTTTTCCCCTTCCCCTCTCCACAAATCAAGTACCACGTGAGCACTCGATCCGAGGTGATGGATGTGCGCCTGAATTATTGAGATCGGTCGTTCCGGTAGCTTCATGTTACAAGTAGCCTCACAATCCCCCTCTTACAATGCTAACCCTCTACGCAGCTCTGACCTGACATTATATATATTATACAGGGTGTACCATAACAGGTGAGATTCATTTCAGTGGTGGACAGAGGAAAGGAGACACAAACACATTTAGAGCCGTTCATTCATATAAACGTGGACCTTAGTAACGTGGAGCTGCTTAACATTATAAGAGGTGCTCAAAATAGCCACATTTGGCCTGAATGCAAGACCGCAGTCGTCGTGACGTACAGTATGGACCCGAATCACTTAAGACGATTAGTAACTTGAAAACTAATACTTTAATTAAAAAGTAAATATTTACTTGCTAAATAAAATCAAATTCCATACTAAACCTTTTCCCTTTTTGAAGATGTCACTCAGGTGAACTCCGTCGGATATCAGGCAGACCTCAGCACGTTTTTCATCACTTTTCTCAACATATATCATCTAATTGTGTTCAAGCCAATCTGTATACTGCCGCACTCTTTCATAAACCTAGTCAAGAGGTCGAGAGATATCGAGTAGCCTATGATATACAAACATTTAAGTAGAATCACTTAGGAGTAGCTTGGAAACAAGGTAAAATGAGACACACGTTTATGCTAACATTTTTATAGTTATTGTATCTCCTGTTCACCACTGAAGTGGGTTCGACTTGTTACGGCACACCTGTATATAAAATCAAGGATAAACCATGCACTTGGAGTCAAGACACATCAAACATATTAGCGACACACACTTTATTAAGAAACATGAATAGTTTGGAACACAAAAATAGAACGACAGACTGAGTCAATATTCTATAAATGTAAATTATTTATGTATTTTTAAGAATACATTGTGTTCTTTTAAGTGTATTCAAATATTAGGACTACTTATAAAATTGTCACACTGCATACTACCTAATTTAATTTTAAAACAAACACAATACCTAGCGGTAAATCCATCACTGTGAAAGAGAAATCCCAATTTCACCCCGAACTTACAACCCAAACGAGTAGCAAAACGCAGCGCAAAAATTAAAAAAAAAAATCACTTTTCTTATAATTTTTGACCATGCCTGAAATCGAACCCGGAGCTGTTATCTCAATAAACAGACGTGTTACCGACTGAAATAAAGTATTGAACAATAATGATTACACATGTGTGTCACAAAATTATACCTCGTATTTTAATGGGATCTTCACAATTATGTAATCCGATTTGAAGGTCTCTTCATAGTTGTGCAATTGAGATGTGTTTTTTCACAAGGCTACCAACTTCAATGAACATATTGTGTAGTTGTCATGGTGATAAAAATAAACTTTTAACTATAGAGCTTCATAAACTATTAATTAATTTAAACTGCCATTACTGGCAGAAGTACCCTGCGTGAAATAATTGCGTGGTTACCACAGAAAACGATTTTCTGTATTTCAAAACAAACATAAAAAAACTGTTCATTTTATTTACTCAGACACCGTTTTTAAGAAATCTTAAAAAATATAGTAAAAAATTAAAAGTCCAGCTTCAAGTTACATATGTTTGTGCACAGGGGCCTGTGGGCGGTAAATATCGCTCAACGTTCATGGAAGGCAGACAATCAAACTCTTCAATCTTATTAGTATATATTAAGATTCGTGTACCTATGTGGATGCATATTTTAAATTTAAACTTTTATGGCAAAACTTCGGGGATTTTTTATAATGATTGTCTGTTAGGAGTCTTTTGCTGAAATATTTCTTATTATATGTACAAAAATAATATAGATATGACATAATATTTTATTTATAAAAGGAATTTTAATTCTTGTTGTCTTGGAATGGGCGTATTTTTTTTAAGGTAATAAAGTTTACACACATCCTATACTCTGTGATCACTCCGGAATAGTTGTATGTATTAGCAAGTCTGTGCGAGTATCAACGAGCTATGACATAAGGGCATCTGGATAATCACACTAATGACTGCTGACCCGATGAAGCTCACATTAATATCTCTAACAATTTTTCCGAACATTTTATCTTTTTAAGTTGAATTCTGAGAGATGTGTCAGATACAAGGGCAACTTTATGGAAAATTATTTTTACAAAAATAACTTATTCAACTATAATTTTTATATTTTAGGTACAGTAAATAAAATTAAACGAATTAATGTAAGTCTAATTAATTTTAAGCCACTATAACAAACTAACCAAACTAAAACTTTGTTTCGTATATTGACTTAATTCAATATCTATTTTTATCTTAACCTTTTAAAGGGTTTTAGAAATTATCTAAAATTTGTTAAAACTCTATAGGCTACATTGAAAGAATTAAAATGGCAACTATACGGGTTTTTATAACAATAAGGGGAGCTAAATCAGGCAGAAATAATATATTTATACTATTATAACTATTCCCAAGACTCATACACCATTTATTAAGAAATCTATTCATAGTTTATCCAAAATGAAGAATTCTTCAAAATGTATTATTAAGTTGGTGAACAGTGAAGTCTTCTTCCTGATTAAAAGTAAAAGTTAATTTAGCTCTATAACTAGTAGGATAATAAATATTTCAACATTAGCTAATAAATATGCTTTGATTGGATTTAAAAATTATAATTTATATTCTGAAAATTGAAAAATGACTCCTGGACACGGGAATCAAACACAGAACCTTTGGCTTAGGTGTAATTTTTCAATTTTCAGAATATGATATCTAGATGGAGAATTCCACACTAAAAAGCATAAATAATACATTCAGCTATTTTATTCTTAATTATAAGTTCGCTTAAATTTGGCTAGGCGAAGTTATATACTGTATAGTGGGCATAGTTTAATACAAACGTAATACTATTTATTTAATTTACCCAAATCGTTGAAATATCATGTAGCCTACACAAATTTAATAAATCTTAATTCATTTTCAACATTTTTTAAAATTATGTGACACCTTTATTAACGTTATAGATTTATGAGTTTTTTTATTTTTCAGACAATAATCCTAAGATACCCATTTGGAGCCATATTGCTAGGGCCATTATATAAATATTTCAAGTTTTTGAAAAATTAGTCATCATTAAACTATAGATAAAGGAGGTTTTACCCCATTAACAAGTATACAGTTTTATTTCATGTACAACACTCCTAAGATACTCATTTGGAACCAAATTTCTAAAGCCATTCGCAAAATATTTCAAGTTTTTGAACAATTAGTCAACAGAACTACCCATAAATAAGTTTGTACACCATAAAAGAGTACACACAATCCCCAGAGTTACATTTTAAACAAGATCGTTAGAGCCATTTTAAAAATATACTTTTCTAAAATTTCCCACCATTCAACCACCCTTATACAAATTTCTTCCCTAAAACTAATGATATGGTGGTCGTATCAAACAAATCTTAGATACGCGCTTTAACCAAAACCATTAGAGCCATTTTTGAAAAATTATGAACTAAAATAAACTTTCCCAGTTAACTACTCTTAATTTGAGTTCTAGAGTCAAAAACGAAAAAATATTTCTAAATATTAAAATTAGACAAACTCCATCTCACCATTTGAGGTCCATGGCCAGGGATAGCCAGACAAAAATGGGAACAGATAGAATGGTAAAATCCACTTTTGGGTTCGGGATCATATTAAACGTAAATATTCATCATAATCTCGAGATCCCCTTTTTATAACTTATAATACCTTCTCTTGATATGTAAAAGTAAAAAAACAAACAAAAAAACTTGCTATCTTGTAAAGAAACGATCTTTCTAAAGTTTAATCAATCTTTGTTAATAAGCTCAACAAACCAAGCTAGGGAGAAAGAAAATTTTATAAAAGTCCACATACTCAAATCCAAAACTGTGGTATGTCAGACTTAAACTTTTTTTTAAAAAGTATTAAATCACGTTATAATTAAAATCTTTCACGTATACTTGGGGGTATGCGTACCACAATTAGACAAATATTAGAGTATAAAGTGTTTTCTAGCCATTCTATGACCAAGTAATTTTTTTAAATTTCTCTAATTAAAGCTTTCGCTACTCATCTATAAATGGTAGAGTCATTAAGTCACCGTAATTAACCACGTGGTGATTTAAAGCACTGAGGGGGGTTCCAATTCAATTCCCAGTGCAGTGACTCTCGTATGTTAATATAACGGGGGTTGTTGATGAGGGGGGTGAGGGAGGGGGGAGGCGTGAGATTCAAAGTCACTCTCGCGTATCAAGTGAAAGAAGAGCGGGAGTCTTTCGGTGGACTGGTGCACTTCCTGGAACGCATATTTTACACGCTCACTCGACGGGGAAGATGTTTTTCAGCCTCAGTTCCGGTCGCAGTCCGTCGCAGGACAGCACGCGAGGTGACCAGCGGATCTCAAGGTGTCATCAATCAAAGTGAACAAGAAACTAGGAAGATTTGAAGAGACGATAATACAAAAGATTTTAGCAATGGTGTGTCATGGAGTGTTACCAGAGAAAGTAAAGCCTGGTAAAAGTGATTCGACAATACAAAAAAAAATGTATACAATTTTAATAATACATGTATAATTATAAGTTCTAAATAGTGATTCAATGATTTTAAATCATTGTAGTTAATGATCTCTATGGGGTAAAACTTGCTATTTTATGAGTTTTGAGTAGCTACCATTGTTAAGGTAAAATATCCAATTTAAAGTATAACCAGACATTATTGTGAGATGTCCAAAATTCAATTTCTATATTTATTATTATTAATATTAATAATACTATTAGTACTATAAACATTTGATTGTCTACGCCTCATCTGAATATCTACTTATAATTACTGCTTTTCAACCCCAATACATTAATTACTCTACCTTAACAATGGTACCCAAAAACAAACAAAAATAGCAAATCCGGCCCCTCCAAATCGTAGACTATAATGATAGTAATAATTGAATCACTATTTAGAACTTATAATTAACTATAAACTTGTTAATATTGTGCATTAGATTTTGTGACAGTCAAATTACATTAAAGACGTATCTGTAATATGTTCTCTCCCTTATTCGGCCTCCATTTGATCAATCACACAGTCTCTGCTCTACACAACCCCCCAGTGGAATGTTTTCTCATTGATACCTCACCAATAAAAACAATGTTAATGAGTAAAATAACATTCATAAATAAGGTTTAAACTAACTCTGCTTACTCTGCAATAATCCACGACATTTCTTTATCTACCATCAAACCGGATACCCTAACATACACGGGAGATGTTTTCGTAATAAATTCGGTAGATAAACTTGTAGAGAAATAAGTGACGTGACGTAGAGTATTGTCAGTGTAGGCAGGACTAGTTAAAAATGTAAAGTCCAATTTTATTTTTAAGAATCATTTAGAAAAAAAACAACAGACTAATATTTTTGTGACTAAATCTCTAATTTATGGAATTAATCAATTAGTTTGTTAATTATTTAAGGAACAATTTAAAAGGAATATTAAAAACACTAGGCTGCTAATATATTGATATTTTTATAGTGCCCCCTCTCCTCTTATGTATATTTGGTCGATAGCGTAATTAGCTTGAATCGGAAAGTCAGGGTTATATCTCCAATTAAGTGATTTTTTTAAAATTGTTATTTTATATTTTCTGTATTTGAGAGCTGATCAAATTATTTATAGCCTTAATTTCTGAGAAAAGCAAATAAAATATATTTTTATCTCAACTAAGGCATTTAACGTACACTTCCTAACGACACAAATTCTATCATCACATAACTTACAAACCAACTAAATATCAGAACGATCCTGTATACAAATATTATATTATATTTATCTGAGCCACCCATGAATTAAATTAAAGTTCATCCATTTATACTTGAGGATGGAATCTAGTAATTAATAGGCTTATAATTATTTTCTTATAGATATGAATAATTAATAAATTAAGAATTTAAAAAAGTTTAAACCTATTTTACATAAAAAAAATATGAGATATGGAAACACACACACTAGTATTAAAAAAATGTCTTCACCTTTTCAATAGTAAACTTAAATAATGTCAAGTTCAACACCTTATATCAGGTGTCTTGTGTGCTTTAGATCCTCAGGTTAGATTTCTGGTATCATTCAATGTAAATTGAGTCTTTAACAGTGATGCATTTACGGCCAGATGACAAGTGTTTCTCCTGTTATAATTTAGAATTTATTTGTGAGTCATGTGCTGATATAATCAATCGGTTGAGAAATTGCGCGTCAAGGTAGGAGGGCAGGGGACATGATTTAAGAGCGGTAATTTTTAAGTTTTACTATAAATTATCAAAACCATTTTTTTGGTTAAAAATAAATCAAATAATTATCAATTAGAAACATAAGTTAGAACTTAATTTTCTTCACATGGTGAAATCAACAGTTGATGAATATCCGTCGAAGGTGTCCTGATATTAAATGACAAATTTTTCTCTTAATTTTGAATGTTTCTCATCTAATGTCGTTATTCTAATAACAGACATTCTGTTGAGGTCATCATGTGCGTCCCTTACACTCCCACGCTAATTACCCTAAACCATTATCGGTGAACACGTGGGATAAATGTCAGGTTCATCTGTTCTGGCTTGCTGGTGATGTTGGGGCTCGAATCACGACTGGCAGTATTGAGGGTGTTTATTCAGCTGAATCGGTTAGCACGTGAACTTATAGCCATATATGTATTATAGTTTATATTTTGAGGGTATATACTCAACCTGAAAAGTTTGTTATTCGCCTACTGGGAGATTGGTTGACTTTTGAGAATGGATTATAAAAACGGGGGCTCTTTAAGCTTATCTAGTTTGATTTACCGTTGATGGAAGGTCAGAATCTCAAATTTAAGACGTGGGCACCTATGATATATTCAACTAAATGGGGTCTCACCTTTTCTGCACGGATATGTGGGTATATTTTCTCGAATTTAAAATTCAAGATTAATAGGCCTAGATCATTAGGATAATTAATGTGGATAGCCCATATAGGTAGTGGATAATCCATGTAGAAAAAAAATTTAATAGGTTTTGGCCAAATCGAGGTCGTTTTGTCTACAATGCCACTTCTGAACCAGACTGTAACAGAGACGTCAGCTGTATTGTTGCCAAATGGGACTCGCCGGAGAGTGATGAGAATATCCATAGGGTGTTTCAACTTTCTTCCGCTCTCTTGCAAATTGTGAGGACGGTTGTTGTGACAGTGACGTACGGCCGGGCACTTTTTAATGACACAATATATACACGTGCGCTCATTAAGACGAGGAACAAATAAAACCATGGTCGTACTTAGAAGCCGTGACGTGCACCGCGAAAAAAACACACTATAGGAATAGCTAAAGGCAATAATGCTTCTTCTATTGTTGAGTTTGTTTCTGCTTTGTGGATATGTTTATTCCGTGTTGCGTGAGGTCCTCCGGAAACATTTTTACGGTATGCTACAGAGAGACATCGCACCACGAGTAGAATAGCCTCTGTGGGACCAATTAAGAAGAAGAAGGACATCCGCCTTCTTTTAGTTCATTTAAGAGCCCGTCTCACCTTATGGATAGTACCAAACTAAGGTAGATAATACAAATAGAACCAGACGTCTTATCAAAATGCGATTTTCTTCATTACACTTGATAAAACAGTAAAATGGAGATGAGTGAAACAGTTTTACCATAATTCTAAGAAAAATAAAATATTTAAATGAAAATAACATTTGATTGATTCAAATATCGATTTTTTTTAAATTTTAAATGAAGAAAACCGCACTTCGAATCATTTCCTGGTTCGAGCGTAATCTTGTATTTAATATTCCGGTTAATAGGCCGTTAGATGAACTCTTAATAGAAGAAATAAGTCAATAACTGGGTCAGTATTCCTGGCTACTAATCTATAGGCCTAGGGTTAAATTCCTGGTGGTATCACAGGTATTTTTTCTGAAGGAGAATTATTCCAAAGACTGCCATAGCCTGGTTAATTAGGCTTGAGACTTTTTTTAGCACCACATAATCATCATTATCATCAAATCAACTAATCGGGACAAAGTAACCACATCTACATGATGTCATAATCTCAAAAAACGGTTTAATATCCACCAGTGCCAGCAAAATACAAAAAATGTCCTGTCTAGCCAAAAATATCATGTGGCATAAGCTAAGAAAACGAAGATATAGAGATAATAAGGATCTGCAGACCCAGCTTAACCAGTTTCCTTTGTTGTTCACTAAAGTAAAATAATGTACAACAACAATATCGCATATTAAATATATTTTCGCCTATTAGAATATTATTCAAATTTTCAAGTTGAGAATAATTCACAAGTAATCAATATTGCAATACAGACAACCAATATGTTGCGTTATGATAATGAAGTGCAGTCCGGGTTCCCATAAAATATTACACTAAATGATGAATTGGCATAAAACTTGAGGCACATTTTGTAGTCGGTATTTTACCTTCAATTAATTAATTAGATTTAATTAAATATATAATAAAACTTTCATATGAGATTTACAGAGAATATGAAAATTGTTGTAGATTTATCAAATTTTACAAACGCCCTGATTTTGTTTGAAAGGACGGATAAGAAAATACACACATATTTATTTGTGGCCAAAATTGATAATATTTAATTATATTCTATGTGGAATTTTATAGATAACAATAATATCTATCGAAAGTGACAGCTCCAGATAACATGACTTGATGTATGAATATATTAAAGTGTTTATGTAAGCTTAGTATCAAACAAATACTGTTCTTCCTACCAAAATTATACTATATATATATACAAAATGTCCAAATTGACACAGTATATTAAAAGTGAAATATGAAAAGAAAAAAACACCTCTATGGTGATTTTTAGAAATGTCTGATGAGATTTTTTTTATATTACAAACAAACAACAATTTATTCTATGGTAAACATTTATTTCACACCACGAGTATTAATATTCATTCATTATGGAAATGAGGAATGTATAATTTTAAAGGAAATATGACAAAATGTGTGTGAGGAGAGAGATGGGGAATACATTTAAGGGTAAGGTCTCCTTCAAGATTAAAACCCCAACCTCCCAATCACCGGCAAAAAATAGATAACAAGGCTGACTCCTTTGTCAAAGTTCCCACTGGGACGAGTTACAACTATGTAACAAAGGGAGAGAGGGGGAATCAATGTTTGGATTAGTTACTTGAGAATTTGTAAAATAAATAATTTTATATTCATGTATAATTTTCTGCCTTTGAAAGGGTCGTACATTTTTGCATACATTTTGTGAAGACCACATTCTTTAATTACCTTGATCAGGCAAATGCGCTGACAAGGTTATTGCTTGAATTAGTGCTTGTGTGATTATTTTGACCGTCCTTAAGGTGGGGTGGAAGGGTATTCGAGAAAAGTCCAGTGTTTCTACAGTTTTTAAGGCAAGACAATTATTTTTTTGCCAAAATATATAAAATATTGCTTCAGTACAAACATAAAATTTAATTTTCTTCACGGGGTGACCTAAGAATTTATTGAATTCTGTCAAGGCTGTTCTGGAATTTACTATCAACTTTTTATCTTCATTTAAAAATGCTCATGCTCATTATGGATATTCAA
This sequence comes from Timema californicum, assembly GCA_902141385.1. Lineage (NCBI taxonomy): Eukaryota > Metazoa > Arthropoda > Insecta > Phasmatodea > Timematidae > Timema > Timema californicum. The sequence goes on from CABFOW010000028.1 coordinate 327,335, forward strand.
GAACTGTTGATATCAACATGTGAAGAAATTAAACTACATGTTTGTGATTGAGTAATATTTTAGCCAACAAAATGTTTTGCCTTAAAAACTGCAAAAACACTGGACTTTTTTCACATTCCCTTCAATCCCAACTTAAAACGACATCATTAACGGCTGTCGTGGAACTACAAGGCAATAACAAAAATATAAAGTTCGCCAAATATTACCGAGTGTTTGAATTTTGAATAATGATATTAACGAAGGGTGTATGAAAAATGTCCACGCTGTGCCGTGCCGCTGAGAAAACACGGTGGCGGACCGCACATAGAACAATCACCAAGGCACGCCCCTGGCGGCAACTTGTGTAAACAGCATGGCGCCATGAATTTACGACAGCGAATCCTGCTGGCGAGAGTCCAAAACCGAAGAAGACCCATCGGAGCTGCCGTTAAACATGCAAATTGGAATGCCGCTGCTTCCCCCTAACCCCACTCCTTTTCCCTAGCTAACTCCCAAAAATACCTCACTCTGGGCTGTCTTTTAACAAGACAATTTACACTAAACATTGCGAGCCTACGCGTTTACGCTATACGTGCTTTCATCTTTGCGACTTTGCCAAAACACATTTATTTCTCCTGAACTGTTTGACGTAGGGGTCGTTCGTGCCGTTGACTAATAGGTGGGAACGAATTAGATGAGCTATTTAGTTCCAATTTATCAAGCTCTAAATAGTTCACAGATGTTCCATCTTCATTCATAAAAAATAAATAAACAGTACAACTAATGAGGATACCATCCAACGTTTGAAAAGAAAACGGGTGACGAGACGCACAAAGGGTGTCAATTATTTGAAAGGACATATTTTCACACAGCGATATTTCATTTGAGATCATAACTTCTGAAACTTCAGAATCACTAAAGTAATAATCCTTAATTATCTTAAAATGTGCTGTCATGACCTGTTTAAAATATAATTTATTTGACCGAGTAAGAATATATATATATATATATATATATATATGCTTCCTAACAATTATCTTACCCGATTCAGTGACAAAATCGTCCAAGGCGTTACTCTCGTGTTAGACTGGCCTGATGATTATCGGGAGATCGGGGCTCTAATCCTAATCGAGTCTGCTGAACGCGATTTTTCCTAAATGGTTTACGCCTCTCCTTGCATGCAAATGAGGGTAAATTATATCTAAAATGCTTCCTTTCTCATCCCATCCCTATTAGAATAATTATTATATAATATGCGTATAGCATGAACAGGATATACTCATGTATTGTGACGGCGATAAAAATACTTAATATTACAACTCTTTATTTTACAGAAAATGTCGTTGAAAATGAACTAATCCTTTGTTTAAATACATATAAGTATGTATATTTTTACTTTATCACTCTCGTGCTGGTAGAGAAAGTATTGTAATCGTCAAAAACAATTGAACTCAATATTTTGATGAATCTCGACGTTTCCTAACCTTCTGAATCCGAAGAAGTTGTTTCGAAATTCCGTATGTCTGTCTGTACCTCCGACTAGAGCCTAAAATATTTTATTGATCAGGATAAATCTTGGTATACAGAGTTTTCATAGGGTGGCCCCGAGGGTTTTTTGGAATTGGATATCTAACCCTAAAATAAAGGGTAGTTTACTGACGGGCCAAAAGAGAAAAAGTCGATTTTCTCAAAATTGGCTCAAACGATTTTGATTAAATCTCGTTTCGAAACATTTATAAATATTATAAATAGAATGAGTACTCTTAATATGTCGGCAAAATGACTTTAAGGGCTCCGGTCTGATGCGTAGATTATAATTTTTTATCATATCTACGAAACTATTTGAGATATTAAATTACTTATCGTTGAAAATATGTAGATATATTTAAAATACAAATATTTTATTCGAAACATATTTTTATAAAACCAATAACCTTAAAGATATGGGGAAATATATATATTTTAAAACTGTTTGAATACTAAAAAAAAGTATTGTGATCGTAAAAAAATCTAACCTGAAATGATGATGGATGTCGACGTCTCACGACCCCCCGAACCCTAAAAAGTATTCTTTGCAATGACGTCTGTTGGGGTCTCTTTTTAACCCCAAAATTAAGAGTAGGTAGTTTAATAAAAATCGAAATGAAAAAAAAATTCATTTTCTCAAAATGGGCTCTAACGATTTTGATTAAAATTTTGTATATAGACGTTGATTAGGATTATAAATAAACTGGATATTTTCTTTTTCCCATAAAAATGGGTTTGCGGGTACTTGACAGAAGCGAAAATTTCCGTATCTCCGCAACTGTTTGAGATATCAAATAACTAATCATTGCAAAATGATGGTACTATTAAAAATTAAAAACTTTAACGCGAAATAAATGTTTATAAAACCAACAGTTTCTGAGATATTGGCAAATATATTAATACAATTCTGTGAGCTTTAGTTGTAAAGAAATAATACTTCATTTTTAACGCAATTATTCTCTAATGCCATAGAGTAAGAAATGAGTAAATCTCTTAAAAAGCGTTCTATGTTCTTTTTATTTCAACCTCTTAGGATAAATATTTACACAGCAATTATCTCTATCATTTTAGAATAAATAGTCAATATCTACCTGTTTAATTGGTCAAGATTTATAAAGGAGAAATTTAATAGCAATGCGATGACCATAATATGTGTATCCCATAGTAAAATGGCCAAAATTTTAACCGGAATTCAAAATTTTAATATGAAATGTCGACATCTCGGGGACCTAATATCGTTATTTTTTATCGGTCCAAATATGCAAATGAAGATGTTAATTCTTTAAAATAAAATAATGAAATTTAAAACCACGAATAAAAAATGTTTTACTTATGTCTAGCGCAATTTGTTTTCGGGTTTGCTAGTGTATATTAAATAACGAATTTTGAGTAGGTATATCAATTTATAAATAATAAAGTGAGAAATTTTGTGCGGAGTTCCGTACCATTTATTTAAATTATAAGATTAAAGGATCTAGGTTTGGGTATGTATAGTCTTTATAAGATTAAAGGGTCTAGGTTTGGGTATGTATAGTCTTTAAATTATAGGATTAAAAATACCAGGTATAAACATATTAGAACATATTGATAGCTATCGTATATTTTGGATCAACCGTATTTTAACAAACCGCTCCTTAATAATGGTATATTTCTGAACGTCTGCAAGGGGTCTCGATGCATGCCCAAGTAATGGGAACAACCTTCTTGAGACATTCCCTTACCTAATGTCTATCAAATTTCAGTGGTTTAAAGTTTCACTTAGAATCCCGATGGTCGAGTAGAAGGGTATGTGAAAAAATACTAGTGTTTTTGCAGTTTTTATAGCAAAACATTTTTTGGGGGGAAATATAATATATAGATCTTGATTTGTTTTTCAAATGGTGACCTGTACAGGTCTTGAATATCTGCCAAGTTTATAGCGACATTAGATGAGAAACATTTTAAATAAAGAGAAAAGCTGTAATTAAATTTTAGGACACCCATTACATATATTCAATAACTGTTGAGGCCACTATGTTAAGAAAATTAAACTTTTTTTTTTCCTACTGGAGCAATATTTTAGTTATTTTGATCAAACATGTTTTGATAAAAAAAATTGCAAAAACACTGGCCTATTCTTGCGTCTTCTTCCATCCAACCCTGAGGGTTAAGGACTCCAAAACAAGGCAATATTAATATTAAAGTCTCCAATATTTTCAATATAATAAAAAATTATAGTGATTTTACTTATGCAAACGTATTTTTCTAAACATTTTACAACCCACCCAAGATCTACATATACTTAAACTAATATCGTAAGGACAAAAAGTCAGAATTTAGAGGAATTGTACCAGCATGTGTAAAGTTGTTTAAAAGTTCAACTTACTGGGATTTTAAGACTGACCTCCGTTTCACTGGTAAACCAAAGACTAGGTTATACTGACGCCTTCAAACATGTGACAGCTTGTACGAGTTCTTAATAATAAAATATTATTATTATTATTATTAGCTCCACGTCTTACTACCCGTTCGGGTTATACGCACTTACGCTAATGTGTAATGGTAGGGATGATTTTGAGATAAAATGTAGGATCTAAAGTTTAACGTGAAATCCGAACCACGGTGGAGGACTGGCATTCCCCACATTCACAAGTTGTGATTAATACACGACTTGTCAGAGGTGAAGAAAGGGTTTGGTAACTAGATAAATCTGTGCCGGGACCGAGGATTGAATACAATATTATGAACACTATAATGGTAGACAAAGATCTAAAAATAAGTGTGCCTATTTACAAAATAATTTATCATCTATCATTGATCAGTGTATCAACCTCAACCTCAAACGTGAAAATGTATTCTGATCATGGTACACGCTAAATTATTTAATTTTGTGTTACTACCCATACAAGTTATTCATATGATTACGAGTAGGGATAAATAATAAAATAAATGGTGTTATGTACCACAAAGATTCTCTCTAGTTTAATTAAAAATTGAGACGTTTACTTCTAACTCTTAAGATTTGTGAAACGAAATAAAATACAGTGTTGTGGAAAAGAAGAGCCACCCTCCCCCCTCCCCACACACACATACATACACACACACATATATATATATATATATGCACACATACATACATTACATTAAATACATACATACATAACATACATACATTGCATACATTGCATACATTACGTACATACATTACATACATTACGTACATACATTACATACATTACATACATTACATACATTACATACAATACATACAATACATACAATACATACAATACATACAATACATACAATAACATACAATGCATACAATGCATAAAATGCATACAATGCATACATTGCATACATTACATACATTGCATACATTGCATACATTGCATACATTGCATACATTGCATACATTACATACATTACATACATTACATACATTGCATACATTGCATACATTACATACATTGCATACATTGCATACATTGCATACATTGCATACATACATACATACATACATACATACATACATACATACATACATACATACATACATACATACATACATACATACAATCTCACACTGACGGGGTAGGGAAAAAACCTGTACCACCAATAATCATACACTTTTACAGACTCTTATGGAGAACAAGTAACATCTTTGTTCAAAAAACAGTTTCTCTCTTTAACATTTAGTAAACTACCTTTTAGTTTAGGGCTAGCTATCTACAAATATCCTTTGGGGGGACCTTATGAAAACCCTAGGCATCAAGGTTTTTATTCTAGACTAAGATGTAGGACTAACAAATTAATAGACAGACAATTTGCATCGCTAAAACCACTTTTTGGTTTCGGTGGGTATTGAAACGTCAATATTCATCAAAATATATATATTTTTTTGCACAATCATAATACTTTCTCCACTCAAGGGGTGATGAGGAAATAAGAATTAAAGGAAATGTTCTCACAGCTGTGTGAAAATGGAGTGATAAACCATATAATAAAAACGTATGTAAGCCTATACCCAGACGAGATTACATCCCCAACCCCTCTGCTATCGATAAACCAGAAAAGACTATACTGACGCTCCTATACTTCAGTCCCACTCGTGGGGGTGGCTTAGTAAAAGGCTAGAATTTGAAAATAAGTCGATATTAATAAAATAAAAGTTGAAACATATTAATAAAAATTAGATATTAGAACTACCTATTGTATTAAAAGTAATATGACACAAAAACCACTTCGATGTTTGCGTGTTCTAACGCGCTACTCTCATGTTGGACTAGACTGTTAAAGACGGGGAGATCTGGGCTCTATAATTTTGGTTGAACTGAAAGAGCGGGG